>CM037870.1:18057086-18657086 GCA_021292105.1 Anadara kagoshimensis | reverse complement strand
TCTTTTTAAATACTGTAACTACTGTATATTAATTTTAGCAATTTTAGCAATTTTAGCAATTTTAGCGATGATACAACAACAGTAATTTATGTCTACCACTAAATTAAATATGATCATAGTCCAAATGGGGATCCATGAAATTTACGATAATTCAAGTCCATGTTAGTTAAGGAAAAATAAATTTGAAATAAACTCAAAAAATATTACATTAGATATAACTTTAACATTTTGAACAGATAGTTGGACAAAACTTTGAACAAAAATTGAATCAATATTAAGTTTATACTAACGTGTTCCCTGTTGTATCAGCGTTCTGTATTTCAGCATATACTTTATCTCTCTCTATTTCAAGTGTCTCAATTCTACTTCTACATTGTTTTTGTTCTTCTCTAAAAATGAAAGTGAGTTAAATCATTTAAAAATTCTAAGTTACCTTAATTAAAAATTTTAAATCCCACTTAAAAAACAAATTGTTTGATCACAAAGCATATAGTGAAATCTCACTAAAACCAATTTCATTAATATGGTAATATGTGGCTTTTTCTGTCAGTTATCAACGCCCTCAAAAAGATTTATAGCCATCATTGTATTACTTTTTAAAAGCATGATGTCTCTGTATCCAAAATTATCCTGGATATAATTTTACATCTCCTAGTTCCATGTGCCTCAATTTTTTATTTCACATCTTGCAGCTGTATTAGCTAAACAGGAGGTGTCCACCTTTCTGGACAACCCAGCCTCACTTCCAATGTTCAAGGTTTTGACTTTGCTTTTGGGATTGTGATTTGGACATGGATCTGTATTTTTGTTTGACTTTTGAAATTGTGATTTGAAAATGGCCTGTTATGTTTGTGTTTGATTATGTTAATTTTTACCTTGTCTTTTCTGTCAGATACTGGTGATGTGTGACTTTTTCTGTCAGTTGTGTTAACAAACTTCTTAAATGTATCATTTTTACTTGTTCTTGCTGAGATATCTTTGGTTGCTCAATATCATCATCATCTAAATAGTATGGTTCTCTGCAATAACAATTTTTTACATTGACTTTAAATTATATACCTATAAAATATCATTCTCATATTTTGTTGTCTTGTAACTGCCAGATGTGCACAATTTTTATTAAAACTCCCAGGATGGAATTGAAGTAGATGATATTTAAACACCTTATTTAAACTTCTTTTGAAAGCATTGACATTGTTTGCATTGATTGTTTCTTTAGGTGAATTGTTCCAGTCATCTATCATACAGAAATCAAATGATTTTTTTATAAAGACCTGGGCACAGTTGCGCAAAGCTTAATCAAAGTTAATCATTGATTAAACCATAATTAGCAAATCAGATCTTATTATACTAATTATTTTTTAATTAGTGATTAACTCTAATTATGCATTGTGCAACTGATAAAAATTCATTTGAACCTCAGCCCTGATGTCTGTATTATGACCCTTTCAGGCTCTTGTAATTTTTATTCTAGCTGATGACGTATTTAAGTTTGGGTGAGAGTCTTTCAAATGATTAAATCATGTTGACATTACATCATATACAGCAAAACCCCATAACAGTACTCCTCAATAACTTTGCCACCATCTCAGTTATTGCCACAAGTACATGTATTTTTAAGTCTCAAACCCTATTTCTTTCTTTTTCTTTATAATGCTCTCTCAATTTTTTTTTAAACCCTTTAATAAACTATACAAAATTATCCTGGATAAATTTGACATCTCATAAATTCATGCTCATTTCATTTTTATTTCCAAAATGCCTCAAATCTAGATTTCAACATATTGAAATTATTAGTAACCAAATTTCCCCCCAAAAAATTTACAGTTCTTTTTAAAGCTTTTTTTCTCAAGTTTACTTACACAGGTTTTTTGTTGTAATCATTTATCAGAAATTAGAAAATGGTGATTTTGGCTACCATGAATAGAAGCAAAGTTAAATTACAAGATCTATCATGAAAACATACTCTATAACTGATTCTTCAGCTTGTTCCGACCCTGCAAGATCCAGATCAGCCTCCCCTTCTTGACCTGGCTCATCATCATAATCTGGGATATCATCATTGTCATATATTCCGTCATCTGCCACCATTACCCCACCATACTCTTCCCCTCCATACATCTGTCCATAATCCTGCATGTCATCAGGATAGTCCTGCATATCCCCTCCGTAGTCCTGCATATCCATTCCATAGTCTTGTAGATCTAAATCATAATCCATAGTGTTTCTCTAAATGTAACACCACACTATTCTACAATAAAATATACCATTACAGGTATTTAGTAAACTGTAAGAATCTGTAGTCTGATCTCCTGGCTCAACTTCTTAATTATCTGGGAAGAGACCTTAAAACCTGATATGTGTGTTGACAAGTGTAATGTAAATGCTAGTTATACTAAAAAATATTCCTTTCCCCAGATGCAGTGAATCGAACCCTGGTCACACATTTGTAAAGCGAGTGCTCTTTCGATTCGCCTAACAGGTACCCCATAGGTGAGACAGTAGTAACGTCTCTTATCCTGCACATACCATACAGTGTAGCTACATCGCTACATTACATCCCAACCCTTTAGTCTCTGTCCCTTGAAGACATATCCTAACACATACATATATTATTATTAGGATCTTTCCTGCGGGTACAGTTTGGTGGGTGTCCCATTCAAAGTCAGCGTCCCTACGTGGGCATCAATTGTAATGTAAATGCTATAGTTACACTGAAAATAATTCACTTTTCTTGACGCTGGGAATCGAACCTGGATTGCCCGTTTGTAAACCGAGTGCTCCACCAATCTGCAAAAAACGTACCCCATAGGTAAGACAGTAGCAAGGTCTCTTAATTTGTACATAGTACATATTATACCATGTAGCTATATATCATTACGAGGCATGGCATACTAGAGAACCCTCCATGCACATTGCCATAAGCACACTGCAAAGGTCAAAATTTCAGTCGCTTGACCAAAAACTGGTGGCATCTCGATAATTGAAATATTCTTGACAGAGACGTAAAACCACTAATGAATTCAATCAATAAATATCCTTTCTTAGCATCCTTAATTAATGAGTAGACCTAAAATACCTCAACTTTTTTGCTTATGCATTTGACCCCCATAAAGAGGTAAAAAAAAGTCACTTGTTTGAGAGCAAAAATTGCTTGAGCACTTGTGTAGTTTATGCCTAAACTTTCCATTCTGATGTCAGCTAGCCTAACTAACCGGTTTCCACCCAACTGCTACACAATATGATAAACCCGTGCATGTGCCATGTGCATGCGAATTACATAATCCTAATAATGTGCAAAGTGTAACTAAACTACATTATGATGGAACACGCGGCACTTGTAAATATAAACCACTGAAGAATTCTCTAAATTACTCCAGCGGAGGAAACAATTCCCCAAATCCATGAGATGCAGTGCGACACTTCAGCACTTGAAACCTCCCTTATTTTCCTAGTTCTAGTTGACATGAAACAGAAAACTGCCTTAGGGCAAGTAAATTACGTGTATATAGACTGTCGAATGGATGTTACAGTTCATGACATAGAAATATCTTACTTTTCAAATGTTTTCCTTTCAAATATCGCTAGTAAAAATTAGTTTGTATACAATCCGCCATGTCTGTAGCAACAAAGTCTCGCGTGGAATTTCGAGAAATTGTCATCAACAGGTTCCCCAATTATTGTTTAAGAACTGTTTATTTCCTATCACTGATAAGCAGAATCACTACGGGCACCTGTTAGCAGATAATCCGAATGGTTTAGGCGAAATCTACTTCACGTTGTCGTACTGGCTGATCAAAACATGAGCAGATTAGACTGATGATCAATGATCAGAGATTAATGAAGGTTTCTGATAAACCAAGCAGTCTCAATTTAAACTATTTAGGTATGGAACTATTTTTCTTATGTAATTATTTTATATTTTTCTCCAAGGAAAAAGAAAAAACCGGATTCCACTGCCAGTTAAAAAACTAAAAATATTATGATCAAATGCTGATGATTGAATGACCACAAGAACCACCTTGGTTCTTAGTAAAAGAAAAATTCACTCTTCCCTCAAACAATCACACAACTTTAATAATTTTTAACTTGATTATTGACCAAATTTTTGTCTAAAATACAAAATTGTTAAACATTTGTTTTGGGTAGAACTAGAAAACGTCTTGGGTAGGGACAGACATAAAAAACCCAATCTCAGGTTTTATGTGTCTCTGGTATGGGGTACCAGACAATCGCTCCAATGTCAGTTCTCCCCCAGTCAATTCGCTGCAACATTTTTCAGTTTTGTCTCCAAGAGAATTAGCGCCTAGTTCTAGCAAGACTCAACCATTTCATTTATAAACAAATGTTTAAAGTGATTATCAATACTCGCAACTTGTGAACGGTTTGTAAAATGTTATATGAAAACAGGTGATCAGCTGTTACTGATCAGCTGATTAGGCGGTTAATACCCATCCAGATAGCTATCGTAGTGGTAGTAAAATTTCAATCAACTAATTACCACTGAAAGTGAAGTCCTAAATGAACTAGTAGGACTTACTAGTAATAAAAGAATAAGGTATTGAATGTACTAACCTGGTGTGTCACTTAACACCTAGACCTCAATTTGATTGGTCTGCAATGTTGAGATGGCCTTTTCATTTTGATAGATTATTCTTGTGATGCACAGTCTATTGCCATTAGTTAAAATAGTAATGATGTTTTGGAACAACCATGGCAAAAATCATTATACAATGTATTTAACACTGTTAATTATTGTTATCATATAATTATAATATAGCCCTCATGTTGACTCTATGGGATTATACAAAAGCTTATCCGATAATTTGTATAGGTTTAAAACTCTTCTTGATTTCAAAAAAATAAATTTGAATAAAATTATATATACAAATAAACTTTGTATATTGTGTATCAAAAATTAATCAATTAATTACTAAAGTTGCCAACTTTGCAGCTTGTTTCATATGTGGGGTGAATGGTCTCAAATTTTGTCCTGGCTATGGGGACAAACTTGCTGGGGGCCAATGATCTTGGGGTCTATTTCGTTGGGCATTCTTGGGTATGAGTTGTGTATGGGCACAAGTTAATCTGGGTACAAGTTGTCTCAGTTATTTAGAGGCAGTTAGTTCTGGGATTGTGGAGGAAACCTGAATGTCTGGTGAAAACCACAGAGCTTCCCAGGCATACTGACAAACTTTCTCACATAATTAGGATCTGCCCCAGAGTGAGATTCAAACCTAGGTGTTGAGAGACCGACCTTACCTTACCTTAACCTTAATGCTTTCCTTGCCAGAAGGCCCATAAGGCCATAATGCTATCTTTCCATTTTTGTCTGTCCTTTGCCGCAGTTTTTGCTGTGGTCCATCCGGCAGCGTTTCTTTCCATTTTGGTCGTTCTCCCTCATGTGGACTTAGGTCTTCTGGTGTTGATAGACACTGTGTTCTGTAAGCCAGTGCTTTAGACTACCGGGCCACCAAAGTTCCAACTGTTAATAGATGGTCCCCGATTGTAAACAACATATTTACACAATATTCTGTATTTTTATTTTACAGGAAACAACCAAATAAAGTGAACATAATGAAACATCAGTAATGGCAAAATACTACACTTTTTCTGAAGACAATGAAAAAACAGAAAATATAGCTAAAAATATTAAAATTACAAAAGGAACAATAAGAGTTCCGGATGAAATTTGTGACGTAATTCATGCCAAAAATATCATCCAGTATAACAAAGCAGTTCAAGATGATTGTGAACAAATTGGAGTGCAGACACAATTAAGAGTGGGAAAATGGACCAAAGAGGAAGACGAGATTTTGACAAACAACTGGGAGAGATTCATTAATGAAAATCCTTTTAAGGACCCTATGAGGTTATTTAACTATAAAACTGAATTACAAGTTACAGACGAGAGTCAGGGTTTCAGTCATATACAGAAATTTAAAGGGGAAACTAAATTTTATATTCAATTATCCAAAAATTTAAATCGGTCTGTCGGTAGTTGTTATAATAGGGGAAGAAAATTGTTTCGAAAATGTATATATAAACAGGGACCGTTATCAAAGGAAGAAATTATTCAGTTAGAGAAATTGCATAAAAAATATGGAAATAAGTGGAGCCTCATCGGAGAAAAAATGGGAAGGTCCGGACAGAGCTTGATTGATTTTAGGACGAGACAAGTGAAGGATTTTAATAAAGGACAATGGTCAGAAGAGGAAACTAACCAGTTACATGAAGCTATTTTAAAGGTTACAAAAGCCAAGGACCTTCGCGAAGTGGGATTCAAAGAATTACCATGGAATAAAATTGCAGAATTAGTACCAACGAGGTTATCCGAACAGTGTAGGCATAAGTGGCTGTTTAGGTTAAAAAATTCTGATGTTGCTTGGAACAAATTAAAAACTTGTAAATTAATAGAAATTATTTATGGTTTAGATGTAGAGGAAGAATTAGATATTGACTGGGAAGAAATTTACTTCAGCGAGTTTCCTGAAGTCCCATCGCCAAATTATTTACAAAGAAAATGGAATGAAACTAAACAACATGTTTGTGATAGTGCAACAATGTCATTTGAAGATTTGCGAGATAAAATGTTTATAGAAATGATAGTTAATAGTAAAGCGACATAGTAAAATGAGACTTTATTCACTTTAAATAGGGGATATCTGCAGTACAGACCTGTCAAAACTTTTAACACTGAACTAACGAAAAAGAGTCAAAGTGGGAGAGATATGGATAACCAGTGGCAAAAAAGCTGCCAAAAGGCTACTGAGATCTAGTCAAAAATGGGGTAGAAACTCTGAGAGGTGCTGTCAATTTGACACTATTTTGTTAGCTTACCGTGTTTAGTGTTAAAAAACTTTTGACAGGTCTGCACTGTATGTGTACTGTATGTGTACTGTATGTGTACTGTAGTGTAGATAGTATAAAACAAGACAGGGTTGTCTCTCAGTTGTTTGTAGATGGGGGCCATGGCCCTTGTAGTTGTTAAAATTAGTGGTATGATGGTAAAAATTTGTAAAAATGAAAAATACCATTGTTGTTAGTAATTCTTACAATACATATATATACAGATGAAAACATGTTTAATGAATTTAATTACAAATATGTATTAGTATTACATGTCATGAATTTATATTAAATTTGATTTTTTGAACATTTTTTATATTCAGATTTTTATTGATTTTAATGGTGAAAACCAGTTAGATTTTTGTGAAAAAAACATTAGATTTTACTTGTGAATAGGACAAAATATCAGCCCCAAAAATGGCCAATTGAGAGCCCTTGTATAAGTTTTCGTCGTGAAAATGTTTGCTACATGGATTATAGTTTTTACCCAAAGTATGAGCCTATGGCATAGTGCACCATGCATATATATTTATGTACATGATCAACACCTTATTTTGAAGTCTCCAAAACTGCTGGGGAGATGTCAATGGAGTTTAGTCAGAATTTTGTTTTAATTAATGCTGTTCACATTTGTTCCAGACATTTTGTCACAGTGGCTATTTAAATAAAAAACAAAATGAAACCCTTGATTATATACAAAATCTGGTTCTATGGGGTCTTTAGCCTGTAGTTATTTATTTTATGAAATTTCATTGAAAAGGGATTCCATAACTTTGGTTTTTATTTTTGAAAATTACTTGACTATAATTTGTTAAGATAATGACTTGGGAATTTCAGTTTTGATATTTTCTTGATATGCACTTAAATAAACGCATAACCTAGTTTTAGCGCAGCTAAGAGAGCATAGGGTCAGTGCGGTGTCCATTAGGCTGGGGTCTCAATAAGCCATATAGTTTCAAGTTCACACTTAGTGTCACTCACGATGTTTGTATTCCACTTGGATAGATATTTAGTGAGAGTAAGGTTGTCAGTTCAAGTTGAGTTCTCTTGCCAACAGTTGGCAGTTGTCTCTCCAGTTTCCTCCACTATCCCAAAACTGAATGTCTCTATATAAGGGAGGGAATCTTCATAGGGAGATAAACACTATTACCGGTACTACTACACTTCACTCTTTTTTGATTTACTACCAGGGTAATAAGATGTCCAGATGTTCGTAACTGTCTTGTGACATCACTTGTTATATACAGCCAAACCTATCTATG
Organism: Anadara kagoshimensis; assembly: GCA_021292105.1. Taxonomy (NCBI): domain Eukaryota; kingdom Metazoa; phylum Mollusca; class Bivalvia; order Arcoida; family Arcidae; genus Anadara; species Anadara kagoshimensis. The sequence goes on along the minus strand of CM037870.1, from coordinate 18,648,975 downwards.
AAGGCCACCAAAGTTGACCAGTAATAGTGACTCTTATGGGCAAGTGCCTGCCTTTATATACAGGTTCAAATAATATGAATAAAGAACCATTGGGATAAATTCTACTGGCCTTTATAAGCAGATGACCCTTATATAGAGGTGGCCTTTCGGGCAGGTTGGACTGTAACATGCTTCAAATTATTCACGTAGCATTTTTTAATATTTGTTATTTTTTATGTTTTTATTCAGAAGATTGAAAGTGAAAAGCATATCATGTACTTTTGACGGAACTTGTTAGTTTATGTAACATATTGTATATACATATATATTTGTAAAATACTGTCAATCATGTTGCTATAGGTATATAATGAAATTTTATCTACAAATAAATTCACAAAATTTAAAACTGATTTCTTTGTTAACCCTTTGATTTTATAAGGTACACACTAAAACTTAACCCATCACCACCATTAGTTTGAACTTACCATAAATTTACCCGTTTACCTTGAATTTACCTTAAAGTTAACTTGAAGTTAAGTTGTAGGAAAGCAAACAACTTGTTTTGAAGTTTTGCTTACATTATAGGATGGTGTATCCAGCTACTCTTAAGCATGTTTACACTGTCAGATTCTAAAAAGTTCTTCCTGCTTAAAATGTTGCAGTGATCCATTACAGTAAAACCTGATTATAATGCCCCTAGATAAATTTTCCACAGATTTATGAAGTCCCAAAATCTGTTTCTTCTGTGTCTCCCAGGATTTATCACCAAACCCCTCTATAATGCTAAATTTGACTGAACAAATGGTGGCAGTGAATCTCAGTTTTACTGTATACTCTTTTAAAATAGTTTCTTGTACTTGTGGGGATATGACTTACAATATGTTTTGAAAGGCTTGGTGGCTGATTGGTCTAAAGCGTACACTTATGAATAGCACCTATAACCACCCAGTTTCCTAACCAGCTTGGACAGATCCTAGCATGAGAAAGCTTGTTAGTTCACTTGCCAAAGGTCAGTGATTTTCTCTGCGTAATCCAGTTTCCTAAACCATCACAGAAAGGTCTTAATAGTTGAGTGGTCTTTAGTCTTGTACTAACAAAATACCCCACTTGGGCAGATCCTAGCAAGAAAAAACTTGTCAGTTTGCTTGCCAAAGTTTCTCTGCATACTCCAGTTTCCTCAACTATCTCAGAGGAGCTTTAGTGGCTGTGGTCTTAAGTCTTTAATTGACAAAAAGGTTATAAACTTGATAAAAAAGAACATAACAAATTTATGTATTAAATTTATTTTAATGTGTACTTTAGTTAGGCATTGAAAATATATATATACATATATATAAAGTCAGAGTTGTAACAGGTAATTAGTATATGTATAGGTCGTTCAAGATCTGATGACAACGTAAACAGTGAGTCTTACCGATATTTAACATGAAGATTGCAGACACAAATAAAGCATGAAGGGACATGAATATTTACAAATGGTTCAAACACTGTTACATGTATTTTGGTACCAGTTTATGGGACTAAACTGGTCCATTTTCATAACGTAATCAGTGAGTCTATTTTAACATGAAGGTTGCAGACACAAATAAAGCACGAGAAGACATGATTATCGGGTATTTACAAATGGTAACACACTGTTACATGTATTTTGGTACCAGTTTACGGAGCTAAAACTGGCCAATGTTTATAAACACTGACTGTGTCATCAGATAATGAAGGACCTACCAGCTATAAGTAATTACCTGACATATATAAACAATGATATCACGTCTCACAAATTAGAAAACAGATTGTAGAAAAGCAGGCACATTATTGTGGTGATGTTAGATATTTAAAATAAACACTAACATATATCTCTCTATAACCTAAATTACAACATTTAAAATGTCCAGATGAGAGATGTGAACAAGCTATAGCATATCAAACTGTCGCATGTGTCAACACAATAAAATACTGTAAATGTTATAAAATGAACCCAGTCTGGATTGCGCCATTTAATGACGTCATTGACACTAGTACGTCATTAGTTGCTGTTACACGGCTCTGGTACCGTTATGGCGGCCAGTGTCGAAACATTGTGGGCATGGTTGGCGATACGTCAATTAATTCATCCCAAAAGTTGCTAAAATTAGTACATCAATAAAATCAATATGTTTTCAGCCAGAAAAATTCATAAATCTTTCACACGAGTTTTTTAAGCAGAACCAGCTGATAAAACATTCATAACAATGTATACACCAAATTCTGCAAAATTTTATCTGAGAAATGAGTCTCTGAAAAGTAAGCTTAAACATTAGCATTTTAATTCAAAGTGGCAGCAAAATGAGACCCCACACCAATGACAGAAATGATATGATGATGTTAGCACTTGACGAGTAAAACAAATTTAGTCTTGCTTTTAGAATGGTTTAAGAACAGAATGTATGGCAATACTCCCTTTTGTAACTTCATCCATCCAATAAATTCTACGTAAAATTATTCTTTTATAAAACAGTTCAAAATGGCTTGATTCTGTCATTTCAATATTAAAATTTTATTAAATGAAACAAATGATATACTACTTAATTTTTATTATTATATCTCATGAAATGAACCTCTATAAAAGGCTGATTTTATTCGAATGTTTTGAGAACAGGGTTCATGGAAATTTGGCACATGACCCAATATAGTTACAAGGGCCTATAAACCAACAAAAGGTTTAGGCCTGGCAAAATACCTACCAAGTTTCAAGTTTGCTGGGTCCTGAGAAGAAGTTGTTTAAGTGGAACATTTATGAACAAAGAACAACAGAAAAAAGAACATTTGAATAGCTCACCTTTAGACCTTTGCTCAGGTGAGCTAGAAATCTCATTTCAACAAACAACATAAAGATATGATTTGCTATATATAAAATATATTAAAATCTCTATAAAACTACACTATCTCCATGTTGTAATGCCAGCTACAATTTTAAATGATTACTGCCCTAAATGAAAACATTGCCTCAAAATAATAACAGATATATATTGCAATAAATAATGACAATTCATTTGTCCACTTGAAAACATGGAAAATTAAACTCTCTAAAATTTGATTCATTTAAAGAAGGATAAAAAATATATTTTAAGACAACTACAGTGCAGACCTGTAGAATTTTTTAAACTTGAAACTAATGAAATAAAACCAAATCAACTACTGATTTTACCCCTTAGCAACTTCTCGGCCACTTAGAAGACTCCTTTTCGTGAGCTCAGTGTTCAAACAGGTCTTTACAAAGGAACCATTTTTTAATCTTTAAAATTATAGAAAATTAAAACTGTATTAAATCATTAAAAACTCTTTTAAAAATATATGTTTATAAAGATTTTAAAATTTAAGTTTAAACATAAAATGTATTTAATCATCTTTTAATTACTAAGGATTTACTTACATAACATGGCAGTGAAATGGCCTCAAATACTCCAGATCATTCCATTTAAGTAGTGACATACAAAACAGTTAAATATATATATATATATATATATATATATATATATATATATATATATAGACACCAGTCAAAGGAACTAAGAAACATGAACATTGTAGACAAGTGGTCTCTATATATTATTTTTGGTGGAAGTATGAAGTAACAGAAACTTATGGTCTTTATAAAGAGGTTTTTTTGGTTGAAATATAAGTACATGTAAATAGGACCTTAAAACATGCGTCAAAGTAACTTTGATGATATTATAAATTTATCCATGGAAAGCATTTTTAATAAAGTTTTATCCACACAAATGAAATTTTATCCTTCAATTCCAAAAGTGTTTGGAAGTGTTAAAGGATTTAAAGGGGAGAGACCACCAAATCAAAGGGGCTTGGTATATTTGGAGGTATGCAAAGATAATTTTTTTTTATCATTTTGATAAAAATACCGTTAAAATCTAGGGCAACCCAGACAATCCAGTATGTATAACATGTATGACTATGAAATGCATTGTATTAAAACATGTGAAATGTAATAATTTGAATATGAACTGTTTAAATTTTTCACTCATATTTCAACTTGTAATCATTAAAACAGAAAAATCAAAAAAATCTATATGTACACATTAGATACATAAATTATACTTTAATTATTATTACATACATGCATTTCTAATAAATTAAATTTTACTTTCTTTTTAGCCTAGCACTTGTTGTGAAGGATAAACCCAGTAATCTATTTCTATATTTATACTAGCACATATACTAAACAGAAAGTTAATATCATGCGAGACATTAAACAAATCATCATACAGTCAAACCTGTTTATAAAGGTCTCATAAGGGAACCAGTAAAAGTGGCCTTTGTGGACAGTTGGCCCTTATGTACAGACTCAAATCACATGAATTAAGAGCAATTTGGATAAAATTTTACTGGTCTTTAAAAACAGGCGACCCTTATATAGAGGTGGCCCTTTAAGGCAGGTTTGACTGTAATTTCACTAGCACTTTCATGTTTTCACAGTCTTCAAATGTATGTATATTTATACTAGTAACTTCTACTTGTGACAAATCATCGCTCTTTCTTCAATATTGTAAGATATATAACTAACATTATATATGTTACAGTATTTTACAGAATATGTCTACATTTAGTGCCTTATTCAATACAGAAATGAAATTAACTTTTCTTTTTGTTATGAAAGTATAAAAGAAATTGGACATTTTGCACACAAAATAATTTGCATAATGAATTATATTACATGTGCAAATTGTCCAATTCTTTCATACTTCCATAACAAAAAGACAAATTTATTTCATTTCTTAAAACTCAATTTACAGAAATTTTTTCAACAATAATCTAACAATTTAAACTACACTAAAGCCATAACAAGTAAAAAATATCATCCCTATGGCATAGAAAGTCAAATGTCTCTGTGGGTCATCCATAGTAAGATGAAGTCATGTGGGTCATCCATAGTAAGATGAAGTCATGTGGGTCATTCATAGTAAGATGAAGTCACTGAGAGCCATTCCATTCATACAAGTGTGACAAAAAAGATCCGAGTAATTAAAACCATGGAAACAAATGAGAACTGAATTATATTAATACGAATAAAAAAGCACAATCAATATACTTTCTATAAATTGCCATTCACAGACTCAACAAAAGACAAAAACTATCGACTCTACTGCCATTCTCTTTAACATACTTGACTAATAGTGATGAGCTTAGACAAAGATAAAAAACTTAACAGCACATACATAACAAAATATAAAGACAAAATCTGCACCAAACTTGAACAACAACACAAAACTCTAACATCATTGCACAACAAGTAACAAGGCAACTAACATACCAATGCATAAAGGGGGGCTTTAAATCCCTCTGGTACTCACAGCATAATTTAAATAGCAAAATATTTAAAGAGGAAGGGTCTGGTATATCTTTGATGGACCTGAGGCCCATTCAACAGTGTGGAATCTGAATTGCAACTATTCAAGATGTACTTAGACACAGATACAGTGTTCATTCTAGAAGGGGTCATGGGGCCATCGATCCATTATTTTGCCAAATAGTTCCATTATTAAGTTGTAGGTGGGAAATATTTAACATTACATGAATGCAAAAATATTGACATTATGGTGTTTTAAAGGTTTTTTTTTAAAATGGCCCATCAGAAAAATCTTAGAATGAAAATTGAAGATGAATACATATACATGTACTTAATGAAAAAGTTCACTAACAACAAACAAATTATATACACGCATTACATATCATATGACTAGCGACTTGATTATCAATACTTTGGTTTTTTATAATTGATGGATGGAATAAGTGTTTTACACTCCAGTCAAGATTCTTTCATCTATATTGAGTCATTTTTATCATTTCTGGAATTATGGAGGAAACTGGAGTGTCCAGAGCATTTATACTCATTATGGAAAGTTAAAAAATATGAATGTGATAGCATATGGACCTGTATGTATTGAGTTGTATATTAAACATTGTATGGAGTTATTTTTATTTCTGGGATGGTGGAGGAAAATGGAGTGCCCAGAGCATTCATAATCATTTTGGAAAGTTTTTAAAAAAATGAATGTAATATCATATGGATTAGTATTGAGTTGCATATTAAACATTGTATTGAGTAATTTTTATATCTGGGATGGTATAGGAAACCCAGAGTGTCCAGAGCATTCATCATCATTATTGAAAGTTACAGAATAAAGAAAGATACAAACTATGAATGTGATATTGTATGGACATGTATTGAGTTGTATATTAAATATCTTCTATTTCAATGAATAACAGTAATTCAAAAACAGTAAAACCTCATTATAATGCCCCTGGATAACATTTTCCATCTTCCTTATATACAAAATGTATACAAAGTCCCAAAATCTGTTTCTTTTATCTTTATTTATAAGTCTCCCTCAATTTATCACCGAACTCCTTTATAATGCCAACATTTGACTAAACAAATGGTGGCAATGAATTGAGGTTTTACTGTACTATCACCTAACCCCTTTATATTGCCAAAATCTGACTGGACAAATGGTGGCAATGAACCAAGGTTTTACTGTACTATCAACCAAACCCCTTTATACTGTCAAAATCTGACTGGACAAATGGTGGCAATGAATTGAAGTTTTACTGTACTATCACCTAACCCCTTTATAATGCCAGAATTTGAACAAATGGCGACAAAGAATCGAAGGTTTACATGTACTATCACCAAACCCCTTTATACCGCCAAAATGTGACTGGACAAATGGTGGCAATGAATTGAGGTTTTACTGTACTATCACCTAACCCCTTTATAATGCCAGAATTTGAACAAATGGCGACAAAGAATCGAAGGTTTACATGTACTATCACCAAACCCCTTTATACCGCCAAAATCTGACTGGACAAATGGTGGCAATGAATTGAGGTTTTACTGTACTATCACCTAACCCCTTTATAATGCCAGAATTTGAACAAATGGCGACAAGGAATCGAAGGTTTACCTGTACTATCACCAAACCCCTTTATACCACCAAAATGTGACTGGACAAATGGTGGCAATGAATTGAGGTTTTACTGTACTATCACCTAACCCCTTTATAATGCCAGAATTTGAACAAATGGTGACAAGGAATCGAAGGTTTACCTGTACTATCACCAAATCCCTTTATACCGTCAAAATCTGACTGGACAAATGGTGGCAATGAATTGAGGTTTTACTGTACTATCACCTAATCCCTTTATATTGCCAAAAATTTGAACAAATGGTAACAAGGAATCTAAGGTTTACCTGTACTATCACCTAACCCCTTTATACCGCCAAAATCTGACTGGACAAATGGTGGCAATGAATTGAGGTTTTACTGTATTACTATGTTATAATATATGTACATGTATATTACATTTCAACAATGGGATTCACAATATAGTCTGTCAACAATATTTTGACAGAGTATTTACAAACATGAAAGAGTCTTTATAATGTAAATAGGGATCATATATATAAAGGTGGTTTTGACGAAATGAAGGCGTGGAAATTTGCATACAATAACTGACGAAATGAAGGTGTGGAAATTTGTATACAATAACTGACGAAATGAAGGCCTGGAAATTTGCATACAATAACCGACGAAATGAAGGCGTGGAAATTTGCATACAATAACCGACGAAATGAAGGCGTGAAAATTTGCATACAATAGCTGACGAAATGAAGGCGTGAAAATATGCATACAATAACCGACGAAATGAAGGCGTGAAAATTTGCATACAATAGCTGACGAAATGAAGGCGTGAAAATATGCATACAATAACAGTAATAATACCTACATGTATTTGTGTAATTTAAACTTGTCTGTGTTTTTAAACAGCCTGCCAAAATATTGTTGACGAAATATAGTAACATTTATACACAGTGAATGCATTTATGAAGATGTGCACGGCTAACTACATAATGTAGTTTATATAGCATCTGCATGAAAAAAATATATGCATGTATATCAACATTTTAAATCACACAATTTTACATGTAATACTAAATAAACTCAAAATTGCACTCAAAACATCTAGCCTAATTATGATCTTCATCCCCAAAATGAACAACGTTTCTGATCTAGTTGTGTAAACTCAATGGAGACAGAAAAAACCTGAATTTTACATAATTATGCACAATTAAACATATAAAAATGTTAGGCCAAGTATATTTATGGCAGTGGACTACCAATCACAGCCTGAATCCATTTATTATATTTCACTGTTTTTCTAAAATAAAACTTAAGCTTGCAAGTACCTTATTTTAGCAAAATTATATGCGAGTTATAACTGAAATAGGATGCCATTTCAAAAGTGTATCCTAAACAAACCCCAGCTGGGAAATCCCAAACCATGTTCATGATCTAAATATGAATAGCCAATGGCACATCCACTTCACCCAAAGATTGTTCCTGTCAAAGTTTCATAAAGATATGTTAAACAGTTTACAAGAAAAGTCACAGAAAAAATGTAGTAAACATTATATGTCCCCCAAATTTGTTTGGGGACATAACTTCAGCTACAGTAGAACTTTTAAACTCAAACATTTGTTTTCTTGAATTAAGTGGAAAACTTAAAATCAATATTTTGTGCAAGAAGTTTTTATATGTTTCTGTTTCAACTCCGACTCTTTGATAATCTAATTCAAGTTCAAGGTTACATGTTCTTCAATTTATCATGGGTTATTGTACCGGTACTCCATTTGTACCTGTATAATAGACCCTTTTTCTTTGAAAAAAAGATCATGGTTAATAAAACAACTACTGAAAATTGACTGGCTTTATTCTACTGGCATTATTCGCAATGCGAATTAGTGGTTACTTTGATCCATTTAAAAAATCATGTGAGAGGCAAGTTCACATGATTTATCAAAAATCATGTGCATTTACTAACGTGCAAGCAAGCTAAATATGGTAAAGAACTATAAAGTAAACCCACTTTATAATGCTCCTAAAATAAAAATTGCCACCTCACTTATGGCCAATTTTTTTTGCATATGTTACCTTAAAAAGTCTTCCTCCCCAAAATTCCAAAAATGTTAATTTTTTTGTAACACTTAAATCTGACTAAGTAACTAGTGACAATGAATCAAGGTACTACTGCATTAGAAAACTTACATGAAAAAGGAATCAGTCACTAGGCCAAACATCAACCTTGTTGAGTTATACATTTAAAAAAAATATAAATTCATGTACTTTTAAAAAAAAACCACGAACAAGTTTATAACACACGTTACCAGAAAATTGACATAGAATCAAAAGGTTCAATATTGCATACTAAAGGTGGGCTTGGGTTAGGTATTGCAATTCAAAACAAAATTTGTCATTAAATATAAAATTTTCTAGCGAAACATTTTGAAAATAATGTACATGTATTTCAATAAATTAAATGGTTAAAATCATGAAAAGACCAGATCTAATGTACATTTATACAAAGACACTACTAAATAATCTACCATGTACAATTTTATTTTACCAAGACACCCCCACCCCACCCTCCTCATACAGATTTCATTGCTGTAAAATCATGTTGTCTATTTCTGTAGCTGCCATGATTTTGTGGAAGTTCATACATGGTTACTATGGTTACATAACTTCTAAACTATAAGAAAATGTAAAACTTCTAGACTATTAGAAAATGTTACACTTGAAAATCTAGCACTAAAAGTGTTATGTTGCTATGGCAACACAAATTTCAAAACTTGATTGTCAAGATTACCCATCATTTGACATTTCTGTTTAAGTGTCATAATATTTGATTACAAAAAACAAAAAAAAATCACTCTAGCATTCCAAGTGACCACAATATTCTCAAGTATGAATTCTTTCAATGGGGTGGGCCACTGTACCATGTGAATAACACTCCTAAATGTGAATAATACTTCCACACTTTGTATGGAACACTTTGGAAACATCTAAGTAGAATATTCCAGGAACACATCTTATATTGTTTTTACAGGAAAACTTCAGCTGATTAGATTCCATATCGAAAATAATTATTCCGCAAACATTAGGGGTATCACATGGTATGCTGGCAAACCCCATTACCTTTAGGTTAATTGAAAATTTCACTTAATTATGAAAACTGATCCAAAGTCATCATCATAATATCTTGGTTAATTCTTATTACAACCTGATGAAATTCTACAATTTTAGAAACAATATTTATATGGCACTTGTATTATGGAAGATTTATTAACTGAAAAGTTTCCAAACTTCAAGCAACAATTTCCAAACTGTTTGAGCAATGTCATGGACTCTTCCACTACACTATCAAGTAAATACAACAAAGTTCTGGTACAATCAAAAGCAATGAGTATTTTGGTCTCCATTAAAAAAACAAAATAAAACTTTTGTCATTTCAACAAAATTGTTAATACACAATTCCAACTTACACTGAAATAGCGCAATGCCACTAACCAAACACTAAAACTATTTTCATTCTGAAAAAAAAACTGAAAACACATCAAGAAATCAGTTGAATGATCCAGGTTTCTATTTGACCCTTGACCTTTGGGGGTCAAATCAAATATTTGTCTTTAAAATCTCTAGTCAACCCATATGCACACACCTGTTGCTTCTTGCTGAAAATCAAGTTAAATTCCCAAAAGTCTCAAGGTCTAATGGAAGCACAGTAATCTGTTACCGAAATGGATTTGTACCCTAAAAGTACCCTGAAACTTTTATGCCCAAACCTTTTTCTTTTACACAGCTGATCTTCATAGGAAAGGTCACATTCTTATTTCACATAGTAAAATGGTAAATGATTTAATTAGCTGTTCTAAACAGTCCCAACACTTTTATGAGGTCATGTTACAAGGGGGGCAAGTATTGTTAGCACATCTGTGTTCCAGTGTGGAACGTTCTGGATTGCATTCAATTCCTAGTGAAATAAAACCACACTGGTAAATTGACTAAAAACAACCAGTAGGTTTATTTCCAATTGTAAACCATCCAGTAATTAAAACAATCTATCTGAACATTTTCCCTGGAGAAAACAACAATTCACAGTTTCACTTCTGTGACATTTGAAACAAATCCGTATTATTTATTGACTGAAGGGATTGTTGTATAAGTCATTTCTATGACAACAAACAAAATACGATGCTTCATACTGTATCCAAGCTGCAGCAGAAAAAATAAATCCTTTGTTAGAGAGTTCTTGAGAAAACTTCACTAATTTCCTGAAATTATGTGGAATTATTTTCACATCTTTTGTGTCTTAAATAATCTCCAGATCTCCCTGAATATATTTCAATTCAAATATTCAATCTTTATACCATGCCCCTCTAAACAGTTAGCTTGGAAAAATATACATGTATATTTAAAATCAAAAAGTATAATATCACATTAAGGTACTGTTGTAATCCGACAAAGGATTTCATTTTTAGTTTTTTCTTTAAAACCAACACCATTTTCAGAGCAGCTTTCAACATTGCTTGTCATCATCCTCATGATCACCTTCATGACTATCTGGTTGACGCTTTACTTCAGTGTCATTTTCACCTTCGTCTGGCGGTCTCCGGATTTGAAAGTTATTTGATTGAGCTGCACTTGATAATCTTTCTGTCGCTGTTGAAAAACAGCCACTGTCATACTTTACAAATGCTGTAGCAAATGAAAGAAACAAAACAATATTATTACTTAATCTCCTATATTACTGGTAATACTGAATAACGAAAAATATCTATGATGTATTAATCTTCGCAACTTTCACAGTTAAGTCTAAACTGAAAATTAGTACACTGCTAAGTTTTCATCATGTTAAAAAATGCTGATGGGCTTATCAACCAGCTTGTCAACCGAGAATGTAAGTACACATGAACATGTTTCTGAATGTTAAATCAAGAAAGTTTCTACAGTAACTTCCTTTAAGCTATTTTTTTGTAGGATCAGTTAAGCATTCCACTAGCCCAGATACGAGTAGTACCAGGGTAAACATAACTCAATTTGATGACATTTTGGATGCAGATTTTAATACTTTAATATATAGGAACCAGACTTTCTTACAGACAAATTTAGAAGTAACAGGACAATTCAAAATCAACTGTTAGAGATAAAAACAATATCAATAGTTTTACTTACGTTTCACTACATTGACTGTTGGAGATACTTCTTTAACTCTTGTACCTAGAAAACCAATATCAAATACAAAACACAAATCAGTAAAGTGTTTTAATTTAAAACCATATGCAGGGATTTTACTTGTGACTTTAGAAAAGGGACCTTAGAATGGAATTGGGAAAATTTAATCAACAAAATTTGTATTAAGGGAAAAAGAAGATATTCATTTTGACATGTTTTAATGATAATCTTGCAGTATTGTTTAAGATCATTTAGTGATTTTTGTTATCAATGCATTATACTGTAACAAGACAAAAAACTTGTATATTTGCAATAATTACAAGAATACATGTTGTTTTGGTTTTTTTTTTAACTACCAATACATATTTTGGACAAAGCTTAAAATGTTTTAAGCTAGAGACGATCTTCAAATTGATGCCTTATATTCCTGAATATCTTCAAATTTAACAAAATTATTGCAATTTGAAATTTTGTAAATAAAGGAAGGAAACTAACACTGCTAAGGTACTAATTATGGCTACTATTATTCTAAATGGATACCTAGCTGGTATTCAGTAGAGATCCACAAGTAATTATAAACAAGAGGCCCATGGGCCTTATACGCTCACCTGATAACTAATGGCTAGCTGATAGATTTAAAGAAAACATAAATACTAAACCCCAATGAATTTTTTCTTTACATCAAAGTGATCATTGCATCAATACCTACAACATTCTAATATACATGCCTATACAAAACTTTTATAGTTTTCAAGATAATTAACTATTTCAGTATTGTTTTCGCATCTGTGACCTTGACCTTTGAACCCATGACCTTTTCTATACCTCAAAATGATCATTGTATCAATACCTACAACATTCTAATATACATGCCTATACAAAAAGTTTATAGTTTTCGAGATAATTAACCATTTCGGTATTGATTCGCATCTGTGACCTTGACCTTTGAACCCATGACCTTTTTCTATACATCAAAATGATCATTGTATCAATACCTACAACATTCTAATATACATGCCTATACAAAAAGTTTATAGTTTTCGAGATAATTAACCATTTCGGTATTGATTCGCATCTGTGACCTTGATCTTTGAACCCATGACCTTTTTCTATACATCAAAATGATTGTTGTATCAATACCTACAACATTCTAATATACATGCCTATACAAAAAGTTTATAGTTTTCGAGATAATTAACCATTTCGGTATTGTCTCGCATCTGTGACCTTGACCTTTGAACCCATGACCTTTTTCTATACATCAAAATGATCGTTGTATCAATACCTACAACATTCTAATATACATGCCTATACAAAAAGTTTATAGTTTTCGAGATAATTAAACATTTCCGTATTGTTTCGCATCTGTGACCTTGACCTTTGAACCCATGACCTCTTTCTGTACATCAAAATGATCGTTGTATCAATACCTACAGCATTCTAATATACATGCCTATACAAAAAGTTTATAGTTTTCGAGATAATTAAACATTTCCGTATTGTTTCGCATCTGTGACCTTGACCTTTGAACCCATGACCTTTTTCTATATATCAAAATGATCGTTGTATCAATACCTACAACATTCTAATATAAATGCCTATACAAAAAGTTTATAGTTTTCGAGATAAGTAACCATTTTGGTATTGTTTTACATCTGTGACCTTGACCTTTGAACCCATGACCTTTTTCTATACACCAAAATGATTGTTGTATCAATACCTACAACATTCTAATATACATGCCTATACAAAAAGTTTATAGTTTTCGAGATAATAATTATAATCAGAGGTAAAAAAAATTAGGTCACGACCTTCATAATTGACCTTGACCTCAATTTGAAGATACTAACAAGAAGATGTCAAAACTGAAAACCCCATGTCATTATCTGGCCAAATAGTCAAGTTATAACAATTTGAAGCTATTTTACGATTTTTTCAAAATTAAACGCAAAAACGCGTAACCTATTTTTTGTCCGAATTTCACAAAATGAACAAACTATAGGCTAAAGACCCTAGAGAAGCCAAATATCACATCAGATTTTTTCTCTAATCAATACTTTCGGAGAAGAAGATTTTTTAAGATTTTTGCACCCCTAGGTCACCTTGACCTAGTTATGGTAGCCATGGCAACACCACGAACAAATTTGAATTGCACCGACCAAGACATGCATCTGACCAAGTCTCGTTGAAATCTGCCCAGTGGTTCGTGAGAAGAAGATGAAAATGTAAAAGTTTACGACGACAACGACGACGACGACGACGACGACGACGACGACGACGACGACGACAGACAACGGACAAATTGTGATCAGAAAAGCTCACTTGAGCCTTTGGCTCAGGTGAGCTAATAAATAAATAAAATATGGTACTCAACATTAAGAATAAGTTATGGTATTTTTTTATTTTGTCAACATGTTTCGACAGCTAGGCTGCCATCATCAGGACTGATTTGTATACAATTTTAATTTACTGAAGTACAAAAAAATGGCTATCATAAATTCCAAGAAATGGCTAGAAAAATCATGTGGTACCGATTGTTCTTTGTTGTTAGCAACGGAAATATAATTTACATGTGATACTATTAAAGTTATAATAAACGTTTGCAATGAAATTTTGTTAGATTTATGTAGAGGAAATCTTAATTAAGGAATGATTGTGAAACTAGGGATTTTTTAACTACTTGGTCATATATATGTGTTAATGGAAAGAAGGGATGATACCAACTAAGTTGGTCCACTAAATAAAAGTAATGGGGCAGACCATTCCGGGAACGAATGTATGAACATACCCGTTACATCCTTAAAAATTTAGACGAACCAACAGGTAGACACTTCAATTAAAGTGACCACAGTCTCCAAAATGCGATCTTTGAGATCATACAAGTACTAACAAGTGACACAGAAGATATAGTCTCCCAAAAAACATCGGGATGACAGTGAGGACTACTGGATTCTCAAATTAAAAACGCTCAAACCAAAGGGAATGAATGACAGGCTCTCAGCTAGGCAGCAACACTCTATATTTTTTTCCTAATATGTGTTAATGGGTCACAAAATACACATCTTACCATCATATGTGGCTCCACTTAGCGGATGATTGGTTGCACTCATCTGAAATGGTGATGCTGACGGTACCATTTCACTGCGAGAGTCATGATCTGTTGGTGTTGCAATCTTTCCTGTAAAAGAAATACAAGTTAGAATTAGAATACAAGTTGGTTTTTTTTTAATTATTTTATAAATATATTCCTTAGAGTTCACAAAAATAAAGGTAAATCTAAAGCTATTTTGATAAACATACATGCATTGAAGTAAAATTGAAGAGAAATTTTTGCAAAAACTTTATAAACTTTATTTCAAACAAGTCACAACTGACATCAGATGTCATTTCAAATTTCCCCCTAAACGAACATCAACTCCAACTAGTAAATCCCAAATCAAGTGCATGATCATAGCTAACGGCAAATCTATTTCATGCAAAGATTGTTCCTGTGAAGTTTCATAAAGATCTGTTCAATAGTTTTCGAGAAAAGTGGGGGACAAAATGTTTGAGGAAGAAATGGTGTAAACACTATAACCCCCCTGACCCAAACTTCCTCTAGAAACATAGCACTGCCACGCTGCTGTACAGCGTAGTTGGGAAAATGATGCTGGAGTGGGACTATGAATATGACCGAAAATCCATGTCATGAACGCCGTACAAAAACCAATCAAAAAGTAATCACAAAGATAGTAATTGTATTACCTGAGGAGTCACAGTAAAGCTGGTTTTAGTAGGCGTCGGTGTCCGCAAACTGGCTGCTGTGTTTGTAAACGGAGGAATTTTTACCGTCAGTGGTTGGTTACCATGTTTCACAAGGGGTGTAGAGTCATTCTCATTCGTATCAAACTGACCACTCTGTGGCGGTGTTATAGATGCGCTCTGGTCATGTACAACATTATTAGTTTGTGGATGGTTAATTTCATTCTGTTGTGCTGCATAGTGGTTACACTGTGGGGTCTGATTAACTGAATTTGGTTGGTTTGGCACACTGTCTATTGGATGAAAGGTAGATAGAGAAGATTCTATCAAGCTGTTATCTTTGTTAACATTTCCATTTCTTTCCACTTCTGGTGGTGGCACAGGATCATATCTTACAGCTGTAAATATAACAATATTACATCAAATAATTTATTTACAATAAGTCAGTGAAATGACTGTTGTTAAGAAGTACATTGTATATTTCAGCACAGTTAGTAGCAATATATATCAGGAATATTTCAATGTAAGGTTCATGATAGGAGAAAACTTTTTTTATTTACTATGACAAGTCAATAAAATGACTGTTGATAAGAAGTTCATTGTATATTTCAGTATAGGAAATTTCACATATTTTATCATATAGCATTAGCAATATATGCTTCACATAGAAATTAAATGATAAAACCTGTTAGTGTGTAATATGATTTGCACACAAACTTTCTTTAAGTCTGAGGTTTCCCGCATCAATTTTTCATACTGCACGCTTTGTCACGTGAAACTGACATTTATGACGTCATGTGTTTGTTGTCACACAGCTGAAGATGCCGTCGCTGTGTTCTTGTCATATTGCACTAGTTCTTATATCCATTTACTTGTGCAATATTTATATATTGTGAGACAAAATAGTATTTTAGATAAATAGACTTTATGATGCTATATAATACAAAGGTTGTTGAACTGATATTGGAAAATATTGTCCCTCGTTGACTCAAGCTTGTGCAAAGGGACATATATTTCCAAATACTAGTTCAATAACCTGATAATATTAAATTATTATTAATCAGCCTCAGGCCAATATGACACACCTCAGCCATATAACAAGGCCAATATGGAAAAAACCTGATTATTGACAATTTCATTACTTAAGATTTCAAACATTTAACATATAAAGTTTAAGCATATTTGTCCGAAATTAACTGCATTCTTCCTGACAGAGAGACCCGAAGGGAGATATGCATTTTGACGTCTAATAAGACGTCAAAGTAACACTTATACGTCAAGTGCAGCAAGCAAGTGAAAATGTGTACATGTAGCTTCACCGGGTAACACACTTTGTATGATATTTCATTACTAATACTTTTTTGACAGGCCTCACAGCAAGCGAGTGAAAAATGTGTACATGTAGCTTCACTGGGTAATACTTTTTGTATGATATTTCATCACTAATTCTAAATTTCCACTTGGAATTTTTTGACAGGCATCGGGCAAGGTGATGACATCTTATTTCATTCTTTATTTCTTACTGTGTAATACATTCAAGTCTAGTGCAGTGAGTAAGTGAAAATGTGTAGCTTAATACATTTTGTATGATATTTCATTACTAATACTAAATTTCCACTTGGAATTTTTTGACAGGCGTCGGGCAAGGTGACATCTTATTTCATTCTTTATTTCTTACAGTGTAATATGGTAATATGGCAGTACAAATTAACAACTCACCATGCCCATTTGCTGCTGGTACACCTCTCCTTTCATTTTCCCGTTGAAACAATTTAAAACAGAGTTGTCTTCTTCCCTGTCGGTTATTTCGACATTTTACAAACAGTACTACTAAAATAATGGTGAGCAACATCAATGGTATCAAAATACCGATAATTATCTCTAGACTGGCCCTGTAAGTAAAGTAGTTATACAAGTCACGAAAGTCAAATTTAGTACTCTGGTCCTTTCTTTGTCAAGATTAATTAAGCCCAGATTAATTAAGCATTGGATACTATTTTAGTTCATTGAGAAATACCGGGTAATCTGAATGGATGCTGCAAATGCTATGTAATTCACAAAGCAGATTCAAACCTTATTTTATATAAAAAGAAACATTAGTGGTTGGAAACTAACCCGGTCATGATCTAAACTTTCATAGTGAGAAATTGTATCACTTCTGGCTGTAGGTAAAGTGTCTCATTGGAAAAAAGAAATTTTTGCTGAGAATATGTTTCCTGTACCTCTGTCACCAAGAAAATCGCAAATATTTTTCCTTGCAAAGGTTTCTTCCTAAACAGTAATTAAATTTCAGATGAAAAATGGAAAATTTTGGTCATTTTGACAAGTAAAATCATAATTTTTCAATACAAAATCTCAAAATAAATAATATTTATAATGATTCATTTATATTACCAACTGCCATCATTAGCAAACATCAGCACAACTGCACTGTCAATGATGACATCAAAATTAATTAACACCATTTGGCATGCGAGTAAACATGACTACTAAGAGTGAGTAAGTGAGTAATGGTGTTTAACCTCCCAGTCAAGAATATTTCACTTATATCAAGACGTCGCCAACTGTGGGCAAAAGTGCAGAAATTTTGCCTGTGCGTTGCGCTGATGGCATTATACAGCAGGGTTCTTTAGCGTGCCAAGCCCTCTGTGATATGGGACCTGGGTTATTTTAAGTTCCCATCCGAAAAAACCGTGACGTTCATTTCGTAATGCCGAGTGCTTGGGGAAAGCACAGTCACTACCCACTTTCAAGTCTTGGGTCAGACCTGGCCGGGGTTCAAACCCACAACCACAACAATGACTAATAAGAATTCCAGTCATTGATAAATACCAGAACAAAATGAAAACTTGATTTGTCATGGTAGATTCACATGCCAAAACTAAGCTCAATATCTTCGAGCGTTTAGAAAAAAAGCATGGCAAATTAATTATGAACTGATGAATAACTGACAGACAGGTAAAATCAACTAAGTCATGTGATGTATAATAAATTCACAGTACCAGTACTTACCCATCATCTTGAACAGGGTTTTCCAATACAGGACCAACAGACAAAGAGGAATTTGTTGTAACTATAGATCTGTCTTCACCTGGTCAAAATTGAAAACAGAAAACTTGATTTTATAAAGGTAATCGAACACTGTAAGACGGTCAGTTTTTTCAAATAATCAAACCATGTTTTACAGATTTTTACAGACTTATTTGTAACTATGAGTACATCTACACCAGGATAAAAACCTGAACTTCTGAAGCCAAAAAACATTTTCTGATTATTAATTTTTTCAGATATGCAAACCATGTTTTACAGATTTTTACAGAATAATTTCTAACTTATCTTATAAAGGAGGCTTTAACAAATGAATGCATGGAGGTCTTAATATACATGTACACATACAGAGATGTGCAAGAAGTTTTCAGACACTTTGTAAAATCCTTCTTTGTTTCATATAAAACCTTTTTTTTTAAATTCTCAAAAATTTATTTCTTAGTCAATTTCCATGAATTTTTGGCTGTTAAAAAAAAAGGATTTTACAAAGTGTCTGAATACTTCTTGCATCCCTCTGTTCATTAACATAGTATTAATACCTATTTGTGTAGAATAGACTCTCCCTTGTTTAAAACACTGCCAAAATGTCACTGACAGACTTCAATAAGATACAGTCATTCTGTCACAATATAAAGAATAACTCAATTTACCTGTATTTTTGTTATTATTATTGGTGGTTGGTTTTGTTTTCGGTGTATTACTGCTGCCAGAACTAACACTGCTGCCACCTTTACTAGTTGTGGGAGTGGTGGTGCTTTTATAAGATGGTGTTAAAACAGCTGATTTTTTCTCCATAGCTATAATCCTACAATACATAAATAATTAACTTCTTTGTTGTAATGTTGTTTAACTTCGCATCAGGTTTTTTAGGCTATTCATGATGAGGTCAAGTTTATTCATCTCTAAGAATTAATCTAAGGACAGGTTTGTGTATATGTGAGATGTGCAGCATGTTTTATGGTCTGCCTTGTACCAGTGCACATTCAGTGCATAAAATGTAAGTATAGATCACATATTTGGGTAATATATAATTATTAGTTTAATATAACCATGGAGTTCATATTTCTTCAAAATAACAAAATGCAGCAAGCAAATTCAGTGAATTAGAAATCAGGATCCCAACAACAGGATTCTTTGTGATTTGCACTTATGTTCAAAGGGCAATAACTCCCAGGAAAATGAACAAATCAACATGGATTAATGATATGCACATTTTATGAAATTTTGATTCATATTTTTGAAGAATTAGCGCAGACAAGAATTTGGGACAGAAGGAGGGATGGAGGGAAACTGAAATTTAATATCCTGTTCTTTTTTCAAAGGCGGGGGATTACTACAGTAGTGACAAAACTAACTAGTCAATCCTTCACATGAACCTAATTAATTATTGCATGATGAAATAAAATATTGATTAAAACCAGGTGTTTATTACCTTGAAAAAAGTCTGACAGCATTATGACCTGCATATTTGGGACTCTATGCAGGACATGACCTGCATTTCAGGTTTCAGTAGCTCAGAACCTTGACAATCGAAGATGGCTGCCAGGCGACAACTTTTTCTCTCTCATTTAGTTGCAATGTACATATCCAAAAAAGATAATAGTAACAAAAGTACACAGTCACATGAAATATTAACTTTGACCTCATTTTGAATATCACCTTCGACCTTAACTTCATATAGAAAAGCAAGGTTTCAAAATATCCAATATTGAAATCTACATTGGCTTTGATATATAAACAGAAAGCATGTGTGTGTGTGTGTGTGTGTGTGTGTGTGTGTGTGTGTGTGTGAGAGAGAGAGAGAGAGAGAGAGAGAAAGAGAAGAGAGAGAGAAAAAGAGAGAGAGCAAGAGAGAGAGAGATGAGAGAGGGAGAGAGAGAGGGAGAGAGAGAGAGAGGGAGAGAGAGAGAGAGAGAAACTTACCAAGCTGTCACATTGGTTATACAAGGAGAACATCCAGTGGTTGGTTTAAATGTAAATTCTTTGCATGGTACACATTCTGAAATCAAATTAAGTCCATAATTAAACTACTTTTATGTTCTAGAATTAAAATCCTTTTTTACCTTACATGTTCATTAACTAGATTGTATCTATATATGAAATTATGTTGGTAGAATGCCATTTGTATGTGGGTGGTCGTGGATTCGAACCCCAGCGGGAGTCTGACCAAGCCTTAAACATAAGCAGTGACTGTTCTTTCCATCAAAATCAATGCAGCTGTGTCTGCTAAACCTCTAGACTTTGGACAAACTTTAACTTTTTTAACTTTTTTAGACTGGGAATTTCATTTTAGTGTGTTCTACTTATCAAAGTAAACTAAAACAGTCTCTTGGGAGATGAATCCCCTCCTAAACATCACTTAGGGAGGATTTCACCTTGTCAGGGCTCTACAATGCAGGTAAAACACTGGAATTTGCGAGTAATTATATGACCTTTGATTAACACAATGTCATCTAAATTTGAAATGTGGCAAATTGTCTCATGTTGGTAAACATTTGTTACAAGTTTGTCTTTGATCAAAATCATTCCAAAGATATGGAAATTGACCTATCGCCAGCCACGCCCACAATGTTCTGACACTGGCCGCCATCACGGTACCAAAGCAGCGGCACGGCAACTAATGACATTCTAGTGTCAGTGACGTCATTAAACTGCACAGGTTTCAGGTCGAGTTTTCATTCTTTTTCTGTGTAATTCAAGCATGTCGACCCTTTGTCGGAACATAGTGAACTTGGCCGACAATCTGTCAATTATGTTGGCTGTCAGAGTTGAGCATTTACATGTGGCCTGTTGGCCAATGTGCAGAAATTGGACACAATATTGGGATGAACAGACAAATGGACAGGGTGGTTCCAATGTACACATGCATAATCCTTAAACTTTGTAAACAGTGTGGGAAGGGTTATAATATATATATATATATATTATTATATATATACATATCAGAGGTCCGGAAACGGTCATATTTGCCGGACATGTCCGACAAAAATTTATTTTGACCGACGTGAAAAATCACCAGTCGGACATTTTTTGTTTTCGGACATTTTCAATTTTACAACAGGAATATTAAACGGACAAATCAGTTTTCGGTCTGACAAAAGTAAACTACCGCGCAGTCTGTCTGTCGGTCTTTTAAACTCAACCCGACTTCACTAAGTGTATTGTCCTTACCACGTGTTTACCTGTCAACTACAACTCGATCTAATTATCAGGTGATTGTTTATTAATCAGTAAATACCTGTGGACTTAAGTAGTCGCATGCCGCGTGTCTTACTGTCTATTTCTTTTGTTTCCCAGTCCGAATCATAATAACTTTCTTCAAACGTGTGTTTGTTTAATAATAAGTGCATAGTTGTAACTGTGTTGATTACGGAAGCCATAACGAGTGTCGGTCAAGGGTGACGATTTGTTATCAAAGGTGTTCCACGCGGGGTGTTGAAAATTACCTACTACGCGCTTCGTAACTGTTTTTTTTTTATTAATAAATACAGAAACGCGATTAAATTTTATTTTAGCCACTAATATCTTTCATTCACATAAATATATTGGAACCTCGTCAAGCCGTTCCCGTTTATACCGTGCTTCGTGATACCTATCTAGAACCTCTCGCCAATCTTCGGAATACGAAAATTCACGATTGTTAGTAAACAATATGGCGGACGTGCAATATGAAGCATCGTGGACAGTAACGCATATTGATAATAACAGCATATCGCGGAAGCTTGGAGAAGCAGTAAACGTCTGAGTCGTCTTAGATTTCACCTAATACACATGCAATAAACATCGTGGTCTAATAATGCACATGGATTAAAATTGGCAATCGCGGTGGCCCAAAACAGTTTGGTTGGTTTGACATTGACAAATAAATGCACGCATAGACAGCCCTGTACACCGACCTTTTTTTTTTTTTTTTTTTTTGCTTGTACAAAAAATGTCCGACGGGCCGGACTGAAGTTTCCGAGGCCCTGATACATATATATATAGTCAAACCCATTTATTAAGGCCATCCAAAGGAACCAATGAAAGTGGCCTTTATGGACAGGTGGCCCTTAAATACAGGTTCAAATAACATAAATAAAGAGCAATTGGGACTTTAAGGTTATTGAATTGATATTGTAAAATACTGTCCCAAGCTGACAAGCTTGTGAGTGCAAGTGTTGAGTCAATGAGGGACAATATTTCACAATATCAGTTCAATAACCCTTTTATTATATATAGCAAACATAGGCGTCATTCATTTCCAATCAGTATTTCATCTAAAATACCATTGTCTCTCACAATACATAAATATTGCACTAGTTCTTGTATATGGATATAGGAACTAGTGCAATATGACATGAACACAGTGATGTATGACATCAAACACAGTGGCACGTGACAAAGTATACAATGGGGTTCGCCGCTGTACCACGTGATACCTTCTAACTTGTCTGTGAAACGCTTGTTTCCAATAAACATGGAATCGCACAAATGACATTTTCCCGTAAAAACGACATTATTCCGGGAATTTGTGACGTTGACGTTTTCCAAAATGTTCCACACAAACGTTAAGAGGTATTGACCACCTGGTACAGTGGTGAACCCTATTAGAAAAATTGTTTCAAGAAACCTTTGAATGAAACAAAGTTTGCATGCAAATATCGATACAAATTGCAGGCTGACACATCTTGGAATTTATCAATTAATTTCTATGCAAAGCATATTTTGCTATATAACAAAATAATTTACAGGCTTTTAAAACCAGGTGTCCCTTATATAAAGGCAGTCTTTAAAGACAGGTTTGATTACATACAGTTCTAATAAAAGCAACTGCAATTGTTTGTAGGATTGTAAGATTCTCTTTTTTGTACCTTTACACATAATGGCTTACCTTTTTTATCTGGGTCAAGTTCTTCATTGACACCACATGGCTGTGTAAGAGTACATACACAGTAGTCGTCATAGTAACATTTATATGTATCACATTTACATCCATTCTTTCCATGACAACCATTTTCCTTTTCTCTTGAATAAGTAGAATCTGAAATAGACAAAAACAATGATAAACAAAATGCCAATTGGACCTTATTGCTCACCTGGGATATTTAACATTTTTACTATTTAACAAGGTTCCTACAGTTGAATTATTTAAAATTCCCGGACATTTTCTGAACAGAATTGCATTTCTCCCTGACATTCTAAGACACCTAGAAACAAAAATGCCACTATGCAGAGCAATATATGCCCATTTAATTATCCCAAGTTTCACCATCATTCTTTTACCAAGATTTTCCTTTACTAAAATTTTTGAGATCTTTTTCAGAATTTAAAAAAAATGTCTAAGAGAAATAGATACAATTGTTATCAGCTTGAGGTGATCCTGGGTCCCAGGTCCTGGACCTACTGATTTAACATTAACTTAAATTTGACCAAATTTCATACATTAATAATTTTATTTAAAATTAAAATATCAAGAAATTTAAAGTGCCTTTTTGAAGATCACTTCTAGCATTTAAAACATTTGTATTTAGTTTTGTTTTGAAAGGACAAAATAATCCTGAAAGTTAATCTATGCAAAAATGTTTTTGAAAATGGTATTATTTAAACCAAATATTCAGCTAAAGTCAATATTGTGGAAGTTAATACTCAAGAAATGGTTTTGGCAAGAGAATCGCAAAAGTTAACAGAGGTCAATGAAAGTTTACAATAGCTGTCTTGAATGTAGTTTTTTTTTAAAATTAAGTTGATTTAAAAATTTATCATCAACAATTATCTTAATATTACAGAGAACTTACCTCGAGCCAAACATTTACTAGTGTTTCTGAAACATTTTGTAACTTCAAGTTTATCAAAGGATGATATCATATCAGGTTGTACATATCCAGCTGGACATTGTTGACAAGTATCATTCTCAAAAGACTGCCTACATCTAACTATCTCATTTCCTGAATTATAAAGAAAGCTCAATTATCTAAAGTGAATGGATGTTTTATAAACGCCTTAATGTATAATGAGGAATCTATATCATATCACACACCACCACAGTAGCTATGCTGGTAAACTGCTTGCTCTGTATGTGGCAGGTTGTGGGTTCCAACCATGACAAGTGTCTGACCAGGCCCCTGTTTCACAATCATTCCTTAACTAAGATTTTCCTTATTAACTTAAATCTTGCAAAATTTCAAATCTTTATAATTCTGTAAATTTTGAAGATATTTGGGAATATAAGGTGTCAATTTTAAGATAACTTCTAGATTAAAACATTTGCATTTAGTTTTGACAAAAATATTCATCAGTATTTTCAAAAAGAGATTACCAAAATTTGCTAAAGTTAAGTTAAGGAAACTCTTAGATAAGGATCGATTGTGAAACCGAGCACAGGAACAGCAGCTGCAGAGAGGTTGCTGTTCCACCAATCCATTTTCCTGACACTGGGTAAGTCAGCAGCAATGTACTTAAGATCATAATGTGCCTCTGTGAGGTTGGAACCCAAGACACTTGGATCTTGAATCTGATGCTTTAACAACTAAGGTACATGTCACCATAAACTTGGTGATAACACAACTCTATATCAAACTTGTCACTGATGTATTTCAGAGGCCTTATTTAAAAGGTTGTGAAAGTATCCTCATAACTGACGTATATGTAAACATATATTAAATTTTATTCCAAGTTAGAAAGCAAATTATACAAGCTACTTGAGACAATGGTTTTGTTAGGTTAATTCCTAACTTTTGCCTTTTAAAATAGAAAAGTTTCTACATTCATACTTAAGTGTTATCATTTTAAACATAACTTTATCTGGCATTAAACTTACCATGCGGGCAATTAAACCTCGGATTACAACAAACTCCTGGGATTTCTGGATTTTCCACATATCTGAAGCCACACTGCGAGGAGATAGCTGATACAATAAACACCTTAAAATAAATAAAAAAGTGTGATCAACTTCAAACTACAGGTGAACTCTGAAAGAGATCGTAATCCACACAGATTCAGGTTAAAAACTCAAGAATTTATGCATGTTTTGTTTATATTCCTGAAAGCCTTGAGAAAAGCTTTAGTGAATAAAAATTAAGTATTTTTATTATATATATTATATATATATATATATATATATAATATATATATATATATATTAATATATATATATATAATATTTATTATTATTATTATTATTATATAGGAATTTGCATGAGTAGTATTGGAATTATTTAATGAGTTAAATAATTTTTTATGCAACAAGTCTTGTGCAAGTTGCATATATTTCATTTAATGAGTTTAATAAATTCAATATGATATTTGTCATGTGTCAGAATCATGCATCACAACTGTATGATTCTGTTTATTGTAAAATGTAAGAAAACTCAATTTTTTGTTCATTAGCAATTTTTCAGCAATGACAACTTCTTAATATCTCTATGAATTATTCTATGACCAAATTCGTGCTTGTATGCGAAGTGAGTGTGTTTTATGGTCTGCCTTGTACCAGCGCACACTCAGGGCCCAGCTCACTTCAGAAAAGAAGTTGTTATAGTGATAAATAATTCAAATGTAAAAAGTTAGAGGGGCAAACTGATTTTTAGGAGACATGGGCAACCTGCTAATCTTGAATGAGAAAAATTGAATTAGGTAAAAAAAAACAACACAAATATTTGTGAAAATCAGAAGTTTCTGATTAAATAGCAAACTATATTTATATGATATGCTTGCAATAGCTTGAGTTCTTATTGCAAGTGTTATACATGTAGTATGTACTATGAGAATATCTCAATAATTCTTGCGGGGCTAGGCCATGTAGCTTAATGGCTGGGCCTAAAACCTATGACCCCTTTAGCATAATGAAATGGATTTTACTACTATGTAAATACTGTACCTGATGTGCAAAGACAGCACTTAATATTGTCATCAACATCATTTCCAACTAATTAATGTGTGAAAGCACAGTTTCAAGTACGTATACTGTTGACATCTTGTGTTCCAACTCATTCGCAGCGTAGTAACATTTCTTTCTTCTGTTGTTAACAGTACATGCTCAAATGCTGGAACAGCCTAAATAAAAATGTTCATAGCATTTTTTTTTCATTACATTTTGTATGCATTTTTGCTCTTGATAAAGATTGCAAACAAATGTGATTTGCATTTCAAAGGAGCCAAACTTTTTACATTTGCCTAGAACGACCTCCTCTTCTGATACACACAATATCACATATTGATAATTCTAGGTTCACGATCTCGGTCGCCAAAATCGGCATTGGCGATTAACTTGAAAATTTGGCGATTAATTTGCGAAAATTGACGATTTTGGCGATTAATTTTTTTTAAAAAACGAAAATTAGTAAATCGCCAATCATTCAATTCAAATATTGAGAAATCGCCAATTAGTCCCGATAATTATTGAATAAACATAGGTTTGGTGTGTCTACCGTCGTGTTCAATGTATCGTAGCTAATCCCCTGGCCCTAATCAACAAATGGGTACGCGTTGTCGCCTTAACCGAGTACTTTGCCGCATTAAGATACACGCTAATGGATTCTTATCATTGATAGATAAATAAACAATTAAACAAATTGCTCTATAATCACCAAATGATATTTCTTTGTAAAGACAACTCCCGACTCGATGTACCAATACATACTTCCGGAAATCACGTAGAAGCACATGGAGTATGAGTTTGGGGTGTGTTTGTTTTATAATTTCTCCAGTTTTTTAGCGTTTAAAAATGATACGTCAGTAAGATTAAATAAAATCATCAAAGGGAAAAAAAAGAGAAAATAATGAAAATGAATGTAATAATAAAAAAAACACATGTTGCAAAATAACCCGGCAACGTGCACCTGCTCGCTATGACAATATACTCGAACCAATAAAATTTAATACAAATCTTCGTCTATTGTTAAATATGAAGAAATTTTTCTATCTGCTGTTATTTTATGTTAAATTGGACTTAAACTTGAACGAAAACGATTATTCTTATGATTTGACTATGTCATCCCAAGGTGTAAAATGTAAATGCGAAAATGGGTCAGCTCAAACGACTCTGTTTAATTGGGGTATTTCCCAAAACCAAAACGAGTCTCCAGCAAAGAAAAGTAAAAGTATTTCCGTAAACATGCCGGGCAAAGAAAATAGAAAGTTCAAACCTGCATGGCTTACAGAATTTTCGTTTTTGCACTATGACACCAGTATTAATACAATGTTTTGCGAACTTTGTGAAGGTGCCGGTCGATCGAATGTGTGGACATCGGGCTGTGATTTAGTAGTTTAGTATGAAATTATTATGTATATAAAGTGCAAGTTGTTGGTTTCTGTTTTTTTTTAATTTAAGATCCACATCTCATAACATATCACACAACAGATACATTGTATCATCCTCTGGTTACTGAAGTTGAGACCAGATGATTACAAATGTAAAATCTTCTGCAGCATAAGTTGTACTCCAACAGATAATAAAATGCACTAACTGCAATTCAGTCATAAAGTCATTTCCAGTACTGAATTTGTACTTAACCAAAAAACATCTTGAATCTTCTATTTAGTCTTGCTTGTTGATCAACTAGGTACTGTAGTTACTTCAGTATTGAATATGATCAGTACCTCACTAAAAGTTACCCCAAGATATTTGTATGAATTTAAACTATGAAACGACTGAACATAGATATAAATGGATTACTTTTATTTTATAAATTAATCTTGTGTTCTATCGTTACATTCTTTGACATTCATACTTCTTATCATGTGTTTTTAACTATAAAAGTTCAGCAGCCACTACTTGAATTCATTGGTGACCTCAGTCTTGATGGATGATACTTGTTACAAAATATTGTATGACTAAACACAGACTGATAATTAGCAAAGATTTATTCATAACAATCAGTCTAGTGTTTTGTCATTAAATATTTTTACAAAATTAATATCTTTTGATATTATATATAAATAATGAACACTAATTGCAGTTTCATTGAAATTCTGATGAAAGGTCAAAGTCTGAAATAGAATTTAGGTTGTGACAAATAGAAAAAACACAATGGCAATTACAGTTGTCAAAACATGAAGAATACAGAAAAATGAACGTTTTTGACATTGGCAAATTTTTGTTCGTGCACTTTTGGCTACTGATGAAAAAAAATTAGTGTGAACCTAGTAATTAAGTATATCTACATACAGTGCTAAAATACAGAGATGCCAACCCTGTCTTAGTGTCATCAGTAATACCAGCTCATGTTTTCAGTAATTTGGGGTACCTTGTCAGTAATAATGAAATATTCGGGCCATGTTCGATTTTCTGCCGTTTTTTGGTGGTGTACCAGGATCATCATCATCAGAAGTTGACGCCATTTTTACTGTCGTCAATGACCACTGTTCGGAACTATTTTAAATATGAGAGTATAACAATGAAGAAGGCAGAGATTTGCTACTCGGAAATCAAAATTACGTCATTTATAACTGGTTTCCCGATGCCAGTTGACTGCCTATTTTGTATTGCTCAATAAAAGGAAACGCTGACTTCATTCTAATCAAAGTACTGAAGGTACTGAAGCATCAGCTAAACTGAGCAATTTGATAAAAACATAGCACTGTCGTGCTGTTGTACAGCGATGTTGGGAAAATTGTGTTGTGGCAAGACAGAATATAACCGAAAATTCGGGGGGGGGGGGGGGGGGGGGGGGGGGAGGGGAGGGGTGTCGATCTATGCATAGTCCGACGGACGTTTTTTTTTTTTTTTTTGAAAAAGAAACAAATTTTTATGTACCAAACCATGTATTGCTGAATTAAATGGTAGAAAAAATTAATTTCATAAATATATGAAAAAGACAATCGGTAATTAAAATTTAAAAAAGTTGTACCCGATCGTTTTGTCATTTCGGATAGAGAGAAAGTAGAGTTTTGCAGATCCTACCGTCGCTATTAGGGGGTACATTCTAGCGGTTGTATGCATAACTGGATCATTTAGTTGTTTTACCAGTTCCGAATTTTTACTACCGAATAATCTAAAATTTCAATCCCGTTCAATTAAAGGAATCGCAAACTAACTTTCTCAATTTGCTTCTACTTGAATGTGTTTCTTCAACCGCTTCCGATTGTTGGTGACCTAGTTTAACGATGTAAACAAATCGTGATCACGGAAATGCTTTTTTCAAGAAAACATACTACCACGTGTTTTTTAGGACAGGTGTCGTTATTTTGGAATCAGTAAACATTTGTATTATTACACCACATAAATTTTATTTCCTCTGCTTGTGGATGACGTCTGAAGCAGCGCTTATATGAAACCCTGTTCGGAACTGGTAAAACGACTGTATTTGAAATTTACACACGACACTGTACGAATTATCTCCCTTTCACGAAAGTAAAATCTAATCGATAAACATTTTAAAATATGACACAATTGCCTCAACATTAAAATACGTTATCATAACCTTCAAAAAAATAAATTTTAAATTTCCGCAGATTTCACGAAGAATTAATTAAACAACCTGCCGTTGCTGTTCATTTCTTAAAAAGTTATGATTTTACATCGTAGGACGCAAACTTCTCGAACTACTTTTTATTGTAAACATGAGATCAGTTCGCCAAATTGCAGAAATTATTAGATGCATCCCGTCGCAATATTTTACTAGATTCCGAAATGTATTTCGATAATTTATTCCAAATGTGCATATGTAATCAAATGCATTACCCGTCTCAGAATACATATCTCACGATAAAACAGATATACTTCTTTCACGCTCATTTACCAGGCGCACTATTTTCAGGTGTACTCATATCTTATAATTTCATAGCAAAGAAGCTCGATATCTTGGAAGAAAGTGACAACAATGTACACGTTCACTTTGTTCACGCTGTACAAAAATATGTGCACTTGAAACTGAGATTTGTTTAATGAATCAGTAACAAATGAAAATCATGCAAATAATGGATACTGTGATCGGGAAGCTTCTAACAACAAGTCTGCTTTTTATGCAAGTTGTTAGGTTCTAACATATAGATATGTTACAATGGTCAAAATGAACATGCCACGCAATGTTTATCAATTAAGTAAACTAAGTAATTCGCATAAACATAAATTTTCAATTTTTCAAAAACTAAGAGAGGCTACTAAAGACTCGACCCCAAATCTGAGTGAAATATCTCAAGCGTAACGGCAAAAAGTCCAGAGAAACCATCATTTTGATAAAATTCACAAAGTGAAAGGGGCATAACTCCACTAAAACGCAGTTGACTGGAAGAAAACCCAAACTGGATCTGTAATCACCACCATCATCATCATTATCACTTCTCATATCACATTTTGATCATCAACATGAAGATATCATCATCATCGTCGTCATTAGCAGCAGCAGTAGAACCCATGCCATGACAATCACCACCACCATTATATTAATCATTTTCAGAAATCCTCATGTTACATCATAAATATGGTCACATCATCATCATAGCTCTTCGTGTCACATAATCATCATCATTATCAGCAGCAGCAGTACTGAATGTCATCATCATCATGTCACATCATCAGCATGAAGACATTGGCTTTGTCATCATCATCATCATCGTGAATTATTATCATCATCGACAGCAGCAGAACTGAATGTCATCACCACCATCATCATCATCATCATCATCATCATCATACTATCGACAGTGCTCAGCAGTACTGAATGTCATCATTGCCACCATCATCATCATCGGTAGCAACAGAACTCATGTCACCATCATAATCATCATCATAGTTCGTCAAGTCACATCGTCATCATCACCATCACCATTCATAGCAGCAGAGTTTATTTTCATCACCACCATCACTATCATCTTCTTCATCTCGATAATCATTATCATCATCGGCATCAACAGAACTCATGTCATCACCATCATCAACATCATTATCATATCTCCTCGTGTCACATCATCATCATCATCATCATCATCATCATTATATCTCCTCATGTCATATCATCATCATCATGGTGACATCATCATCATCAGCAGCAGCAGAACTGAATGTCATCATCATCATTATTATTGTCATCATCTTCACCAGATCATCATGCCACATCATCATCGACATAGTGTCATCATCATCACAAAAAAAAAAACTTTCACCATGACCAGCTATTTCCCTTGACTTGCGATTGACAGATTAACCATTGTTGAAGTCATTAATGTTATTCATTGAATTCACAATTAATTTGAAAAAAAAATAAAAATAAAAATAAAACCTTTGTTTTAGAAATAATTTAAATGTATTTAAAATTATTGTTGAATATATATAAATTGTCCAAGTGAGCTTCAAAAGCCTGAATTGGTATAAACCATCCTGACACAATAAGCTAATAATCTGTACCTCCCAGTTACAGAAGTTGTCCAGGCAACTGTCTCTTTCAAAAAAAGTTTGTTGACAAGAATTGTGTACAAAAGGGGGAAATATTTCTGAATACGATTAATTGAAAATTAATTGATTATTATTTAGACAACTAAAATGTTACAATAAAATTACTTTGAACTTAAGAGAAACTGTAAGAGGAGTTTAGTTCACAAAGTAGGTACCCCCATTCTAATACTTGCTAAAAAGTGACTAAGTTTTAAAGTCTGGAAAAATGGGGGGAAAATCTTGAAATATTTCCATAAAGTCAGGTCACATCCTCAATATATATAAACATTCTGTGAAGTTTCAAGGTTTTTGGTTGAAATCTGTAAGAGGAGTTGAGTTCACAAAGTAGGTACCCCCATTCAAATACTTGCTAAAAGGTGACTAAGTTTCAAAGTCTTGAAAAATGGGGAAAAAATCTTGAAATATTTCCATAAAGTCAGGTGCACATCCTCAATATATATAGAAACATTCTGTGAAGTTTCAAGGTTTTTGGTTGAAAACTGTAAGAGGAGTTGAGTTCCCCACCCTTAGTTTCTGTTCTACTTCACCAACGGTGCTCTAGAAATCAGAAGAACTTAAGAAAGCACAACGTTTTCCTGCATGCCCAGTGGTCACATCATATTTGTTCATTTTATGTGAAATAAAGTAATGTGGCTTCATAAAAAGAAATTAAAGGTTGTAAAAACCATGGATTAAACTACTGACAACAACTTTAATCGGATATCCACTGTAAAAACGATCTAATAAGAACTTGTAACAAGGTAAATAAATTTTATCAAAAAATTTTAAAACATCGTTTTTTTCAGTTTTGTTTAGATTTTGATTTCAAGTTGTTCTTTCTTGTGATTTATTTTGTTGATTTAAAATAAACAACTGGAAAAGGTATTTAAATGAACATTGATGATGAAAATGTCTGTCTTCGGAGACATTATGGTGAGAAGTGGAGTGTGTGCGGAAGATCGGAAGTATTTGCAGATATTCGAGAATAAAGCATGTCGTTTTTATATTAAACTGATAACTGAAAAGGACAGGGTGTCATGATCATTTTAAAAGGGGCAAGGGTGTACTGGACTAAAAAGGTCAGTCACTACGCTATGTGAATACATTTGAGCAGGGGCATCGGGTGTCAAATGCCATGCCCCCAAACACATGGCTAATTTGCATACGAACTACGGTATCGATATCCTACACAACTTCACGAGTTACAAACGATTTATCAACATAGCCATTAACTTGTAAATAAACTTTTTCTTTCAGTTTCGTATCACATTTTTTTGAATAATCTTTGATTTCTACTTTTTTGTTATGCATAATTTCGCTACCGGCAAACTGACAGGAACCAATGAAAGCGGGAAATTCCTCGTGACGTTATAATGAATATTAATGAACCAGGTCGGGGTATCCCAAACACGAAATATTATTGACAATCAATTTTTCATAAATATATATAATTTATCATCAAACGTGATCCATGTTTAAAGTTATTTAACTTAAAAATTGTTTAATGAGCATACTTTGTGTTTATTTATCGATGTCACTTTGCGTAAATTAAAAAAATCCAATATGGCGGCGACTGTAAAACAACCACATGTACAGCACTGTAGGTCAAAAAGAAGAACGTCGGCGCGAATTGACAAGATTGTCATTTTTGTTGGGTTTTCCGAGGGGCGTATACTTTATGGATTTTTATGGTTTTTATCTTAAAATTATCATACAAAAGTGAAGAATTAAAATATATATCCAGCAAAATCAATTACGGACTAATTACGCGTATGAATACATTTCAGATTGGCACATGTGTCCATGATGAAAACATTGCTTTCGTAACTTTCCGGGAGACCGAATCACTCGTATTAGAGTTTATACATACCTGGGATACCGTATATGGAAATTCCCGTAATTTCAGTCGAAACGAAGGATTTGATTGGCTGTCAAGGTGAAATGAGAGCGGCGCTAAATACGAAAAAATCCAACGATCGCTATAAAGCATTCAGCATGGCTGATGCTTTAAAAACCATGTTGATAATGAAAACAACCCTGACCAGAATTTCTGTTTTGCCGTAATTGCTGATACCTCTACCGTAATACCGTAATTTAAGTAATAACATCGTATTATGGCGTAAAATGTCACCAAGAACATCACTTCTGATATAAACATGGCCATTTCGCCATAATGTCAACGTTTACCTTTCTACAGAATGGCAGACATGCATACAGATTTTCAGTTACGACTAGGCAAAAGTAACTGAACAATTTTAAACATTATTCAAGTTTGATTTTCTATGGAAATAAAGCAATTCACTATCAAAACAAAATGATTTGAACAGCAGTCATGAGTTTCGATTTTGATTTTGTGTAAACCTAGATGATACCAAAATCTGACTCGATATATAGTGGCAATGAATCAAGGTTTATCGTGATATATATCATATCGTGGCATGTTTGTATCGTCCCAGCCTTGGGTTTACAGAGTACTGTCCCGCTGTCATGTTGCTCAAGTGTTGTCGGTTTTACTGTTGCTCTAACAACAGCAGAGTATTGCATTAATTTGGGCATTAAAGTTTCATAACACAAATACGACATTAAATCCTTTACGTAAAACATAGCACTGTCGTGCTGCTGTACAGCGTAGTTGGGAAAATTGTGTTGTGGCAAGACAGAATATAACCAAAAATTCGGGGGTGGGGTGGGGTCGATCTATGCATAGTCGGACGGATGGTTTTTTTTTTGGAAAAAGAAACAATGTACCAAACCATGTATTGCTGAAATAAATGGTAGAAAATAATAATTTCATAAATATATGAAAAAGACAATCGGTAATTAAAATGTAAAAAAGTTGTACCCGATCGTTTTGTCATTTCGGATAGAGAGAAAGTAGAGTTTTGCAGATCCTACCGTCGCTATGAGGGGGTACATTCTAGCGGTTGTATGTAACTGATCATTTGCTGTTAATCTGGGTTTTAATTAACTGCTGATTATCATTCACAATATTCCCGTTTCATGTTAATGGTGAAGTATCGTCGACCGTCCTAAAATCGAGAGCGTCCTAAGATTCGAGGCCATTTTTGTTTTCAGTAATTATACGCGAATATCGTCTCTGCAGTGACGATTTTATGCATTAAAGACAAAATTTAGGTATTTACTGTGAAACTATCCAGAAAAATCTGTTGTCTATTTTTCAACTCTCAAATTCTTGTTGCGTTAGCAAATTTAGTTCGTTTTAGAGTCTCGAATCACGGACGGTCGAGGATACAGTTGTTTTACCAGTTCCGAATTTTTACTACCGAATAATCTAAAATTTCAATCCCGTAAAATTAAAGGAATCGCAAAATAACTTTCTCAATTTGCTTCTACTTGAATGTATGGCATTAATTAAACTTCAACCGCTTCCTAAATGTATGTGCAGGACAGGTCGGCAGATTGTTGGTGACCTAGTTTAACGATGTAAACAAATCGTGATCACGGAAATGCTTTTTTCAAGAAAACATACTACCACGTGTTTTTGAGGACAGGTGTCGATATTTTGGAATCAGTAAACATTTGTGTTATTACAACACATAAATTTTATTTCCTCTGCTTGTGGATGACGTCTGCAGCAGCGCTTATATGAAACCCTGTTAGGAACTGGTAAAAAGACTGTATTTAAAATTTGTACACAACACTGTACGAATTATCTCCCTTTCACGAAAGTAAAATCTAATCGATAAACAGTTTTAAAATATGACACAATTGCCTCAACATCAAAATACGTTATCATAACCTTCAAAATAAATTTAAATTTCCGTAGATTTCACGAAGAATTAAACAACCTGCCGTTGCTGTTCATTTCATAACTTAAAAGTTATGATTTTACATCGTAGGACGCAAACTTCTCGAACTACTTTTTATTGTAAACATGAGATCAGTTCGCCAAATTGCAGAAATTATTAGATGCATCCCGTCGCAATATTTTACTACATTCCGAAATGTATTCCGAAAATTTATTCCAAATGTGCATATGTAACCAAATGCATTACTCGTCTCAGAATACATATCTCACGATAAAACAGATATACTTCTTTCACGCTCATTTACCAGGCGCACTATTTCCAGGTGTACTCATATCTTATAATTTCATAGCAAAGAAGCTCGATATCTTGGAAGAAAGTGACAACAATGTACACGTTCACTATCGTGAACGCTGTACAAAAATTAAATTGTTAACAATTTGAACATATAGTTGTATCCTTACATGGTGGTTAATATTCTGTTAAACAGCATTAACTCTCAAAATTTCGACAATACTTTCTACGCCATAATGGTTGGAGTTAAACCGGATGTGGAATTAATGTTTACTCGAGTTATCCGGTATTTCCCTCCAACCTATGGCGCACCAGTGAGAAGGACTGAGTTGCACAAAGCTTAATTAAAGTTAATCATCGATTACACCATAATTAGAAAATCATATATCGTTGCACCAATTATTCTTCAATTAATTTAGCAAGTGATAATTTGGATTAGCTGTGTGTCAATCATGTCGGAAAACCGTTCAGTTGTTCAATCTGGCAATCACCCATGACAAGGCCCCAGCCCCGGTTTCCCAATCATTTCTTAACTAAGATTTTCCTTAACTAAGATTTACCATCTGTTTGGAACTACTAACAAATATTAACCGTAAATAAAATGCATTAAGCTGGAAGCGACTTCAAAATGACACATTAAATTCCTCGAAAGTAAACCGTTTACTTTTGAAAAGTAACTTACTGGTGCTGATTTGATCTGCGTAAAGGAATGATTCGGAAACTGGGGTCGACTCGATCGTATATGCTATGGGTATAACTGCAAAGCTTTTAAAATCAAAAGAACAACGAGAAAATGTTTGAATGTGTTCAAATAAATAGGCATGGACTAAATTCTTTGAATTTCATGATTGCTGGTACCCGGAGAGCAGCAACCCAATCAATTGCATCACTATGTTGTGTGTCCAGTCTTAATTAATTGTTGATTATTCCTGCTGGTCTTGCATCACGTCCTTGTGTATTGCAAGGCTTGCATTGCGGCATCACCGTGTGGCATACCCATGTGTATTGCAATTCTTGCATTGAATAACCTTGTGTATTCGCGACAATTCTTGCATTGCATCACCATGTGGTATATCCTTATGGATTGCAATTATACCAATAGTATAGTTATATGTGACGTGTTTATCAGGTCTTGGATCAGCCCGAAACGGGGGATCTCCCGATCGGGGGACATTCAAAGGGAGGTAATTCTCCCGGATGTTAAACGCGAGTACACAGGAGAGTTCCACTGATCGCGAGTAATACTACCTTATGTAAACTTCCGGTAGATTATGCATATAAACTAGTGGTTGTCAATATATAAAGCTTGCTACAAACAAAAATGGCAGACGTATCGGCAGTGTTTTCCGATGATGGTTATGGTCGATGCTATAATCGACGAATTATTAAATTAATTCAATTTAAATCATTTTAATACACTATTTTCTCTTGTTTTTCGATAGTTTAATTGGTAATTTTAATACTTTATTTTCTTTTTAATTAGCAATTTTAACTCAATTTAAAACATTTTAATACATTATTTTATCTTGTTTTTCGATAGTTTTTGTAATTTTAATACAATATGTTCTCTTGTTTTCTGATGATT
Source organism: Anadara kagoshimensis (assembly GCA_021292105.1). Lineage (NCBI taxonomy): Eukaryota > Metazoa > Mollusca > Bivalvia > Arcoida > Arcidae > Anadara > Anadara kagoshimensis. Next base: position 18,611,145 of record CM037870.1, on the reverse strand, counting down.
TAGTTGAACACAAATTTATTAGTAATTTTAACTCTGTTGTTTTTTATCCGAATTATCTGGCTTTAGTTTACAGATTTTAACTTTTACCCCCCCCCCCCATAATTAAATTTAAAAACCAATTCTTGTGGTTGCAAATGAACTGTTACAAACGTTTTTGTGCCTTTTTTTAATTTATATAAAATCGGTTATGCCAATTGATTTTTTTTTATTAAATACACTAATGTGAATAGAGTAACACAATCAGAAGCCCTCGGCCAACTAAAAATTAAAACAATAGGTTCCTATTGTGTAACAATTACATAATAATAATAATAATAATAATAATAATAATAATAATAATAATATTAATAAATTTTATCATAGTCTCATCATGATATATACAACATATAAGCACACATAAAATATATAAATATGCCACTCTTAAAAGAGTTATAAGAGACTGTAATTATAGAAACTTTAAAACAAAAAAACCTTATTAAAAACATGTCATATACATGTAATTACAGGTGTGAAGCCATGGGTTCAGCTTGGAGTGTCTCTGTTGTGTTTCCTAGGTCAAATTTCGTTGATGGCTTCTATGCGAAAGTTTTTTTGACAACTGGCCAGCTGTTAAAACAACTACTCAGTTCGGAGTCATATAAAGCATTTTGATGCGATAATTAAACTGATTAACTTCCACTATTCTGTTGTTTCGTTATTGTTTGTGCTTACTGCAATTCTTTCAGTTCTTGATTTTTTAGATGGGCTAGCCATATTTTGTACATCATTCTCCAAATTTAAACATGTTTAAAAGTTCGTCCTATCATTTTGTAATATTTACGATAATTAACTTTGATTGTACCTCCCATCACACATATGTACAAGGTAAAACAACAATCCTTTCAGTAATTCTGTACCCGTAACTACGGTGTAATTATATCTGTAGTTTTTTAACCGGAAGTACGTTTTTGAGAGTCTATAACTTTCGTTCCGCACGATAAATTTTTTTTCCGCACGACAGATCGTTAGAAAATATGTTTACTATTACTCCTCAAAATTTCAAGCCCCCGAACGTAGAAATGAAACCCCGCGGCCGTTTTTAAGAAAGGTATATCATTTTAGGTCGATTTTCAGCCCGTTTCTATGCAAACAAATGTATTGCGCATGCGCGATGTTATAGTCACAGAAACGCTTAGACGCTTTATCCCCCGAACGGGCGATTTCAATTTTTCCCCCGTTTCGGGCTGATCCCAGACCTGTTTATACTGCTTACATCGCACACATTTGGTGTGATCTTGACTTAAGCCTAATTATGGACGTTTTGTTGTTAATTTGTCCTTTGAAATGCACAAACGCATCTAGCAAAATGTAACAATTCAATAATTGTCACAATGATAAAGGAGACCCCGGAAACTTAAATCACGCGTTTATTATCATATTTTAACGGGAAGTTACATTTAAAAGAATTTAAGGATGATGTACTTACGTTTAAGATTGAAACGGATGAGACCTGCGAGTAAGTCATAGGCGTAGGAGGGTTTTAATTATTGGGCGGTGGGGGGGGGGTGGGGCAAACCGAAGCTATGTCTTATGTCGTGCCGCAGGTACGACCTCGTGCCTATGGCACGAGGCGGGGAGAGTATGAGAGGGGTGCTAAACCCCTCTCATAGGTGGTCCTGTCTAGACGCATTTTCAATGTATTGTGCATCGTTTTGATAGGTTTAAATACTGTTATATCAAGGCAAGATTATATAAAATAACCGTATGACACAAGTTCCATAATCACCCTCTCATTGGAGATGGATACCAGAGGCTGATCCAGAATTTTAGAAAGGGGCGTATAATGTGAGATTTGAAGGCTCGAACCTTCTAGGGGGGTTCGGGGGCATGCTCCCCGGAAAATTTGAAAAAGTGGCGCAAAAATCCTGCATTCTGGTGCAATCTGAGCTGAACAATATGTATTATTAGCGACATAAAGGGGGTGCGTATTCCCCCTACGCTACCCGCTGAATCCGCCACTGGATATGGGGTACCCCGGAAAATTTTGACGCCCTTTTACAAGTATAATGATGAAATTGATAATTGATTGGTTACCAGATGGACATTTCCTATTAAAGATCTTGGTTTTTTTCTTTCTTTCTTTCTTTTTTTTTAAAATACATTTCACAATATATTGCGGGGGCCTGGCCCCCCCTTCTCTGACATTGGGGGGGGGGGGGGCGGCCCCCTGCTCCTACGCCTATGTAAGTGGTCACCGTGCGTGGTCAGTTACAGGATAACTTGAGACAAATTATAAACATAACTGAGACAAATCATCAAGATAATGTCACGCAGATATACATATATGTACAGTACAGGCCTGTCCAAAGTTTAACACAAAGCTAACGAAAAGGAGTCAAAATTCGGCTGTCGAGTGACCGAGATATGGATAGCTAATGACAAAAAAAGCTGCAGAGAGATAGATAACAGACTTCTAAGGCCAAGATGACCGAATTATTTCTGTCGTCAATGGCCCTTTCTTTTGATGATAGGACCCTTTATCATCAATAAAAAGGACCGTTGACGACAGACATAAATCGGAATAGGGGCCAAGATGAGTTGTCGATTAGCCACCAATAGCTAAGTGTTAAAGTGTAAGTTAAACGATTTTCGATAATTTGAGTATAAATAGTAAATGCCGTAATTAAAACAATGTCGAAAACCCCATGATCGTACATGGTCTCCTTTTCGAGATATACGTGGTGAAACCTCCAATTTTGCACCTGGAAAAATTTGTAATCAAGCCTGTACAGGCAACTTCCGGTTTTCGACGATCACACTTGTGACGTCATCAATAAGTACATGTAGCGCGAAAGTGCGCGTGATGCACTAACAACTGTCTGGGTTACAACGACTGAAAGGTGCGCTTCAGCTCTCCGATCAACGGCGGAATTTACGGGAATACAAATACTGACAGACTTCAAGGTGTAAACATGACAGAACATTCAGTAAATTTTACGAGCCATACGAAACTGTGAGGTGGAAAATGTATCAGATTCATCAGAAGAAACTGTCTGACAGGGTTAATGCTGTACATGGTAGTGTATATTGTAATTTTTACGAACTATTTTCTCTTTTTTTTACAGCAGATCTACAGTGTATTGTCATTTTTTTATTTCCTTGCGTTTGAGGGTCAATGTTTAATGAAAGTAGGTGTCTATGTGTCACAACCACACCACATGCACGTTTTAGTACAGGCTACCGGTTCCACATACCACAATCATGACAATGACCAGCTGACAATCCTATTATTTTGCTTATACGGGTACAAATTCCAATGCATTCTGGGGTTTTAGGTTTACATTTGCATAGGTTGTTATAACCACTATCTTGGCACTGCTTGTTAAAAATATAATATAGTGCGATATGAAGTTACTGGTTGGCTACTTGCCTTAGGTTTGAACCCCATAATCCTTACTTTCACAACTTGAGCTGATCAGCTAGTGTCAGTTTCAACATGTCAAAACATCATAATAATAAAAATAATAATAATTATAAATCTGTTAAAGTCTAGTTTTAAAACATCACCACTCAGGATTATATATATTGTAAATTGAAAAAAATGTATTTGATTATTCTTTTCTGTTACATGGGTATCTAAGGAAGACATTCAACATATCCATCATTAATCAGTTTGTGCTGTTTAATAGGTATACAGTGGGGAGGATGTACAATTTTGTATCAGGCAGATGAATTGAAATATCCATAATCTGTGAATACCCAACCTCATGTGTGTATGCAAATCACTTGTTTTAATCCTGACTGGATAATAGCTGTTATCCAATTTGTGGTCAAGACAGTCTAATGACCATCTTGTTCTCTGGTAAATATGAGACATTGTCCAACTTTCTTTCCAGAAAAACTTATTACACATGTATATGGTTAATCTGCTGTTGTGTCTATCTGTTTTACCCTACCATACACTCTTGATAGCATGTCCTACCCCAGGTACCAATTATGTGTCTAATTATGTTGGGTTAGATTTAAATGTAAAAAAAAATGTTTTCAAACAATCAAAATTCATTGCACTTTAAATAACTTGGTATACATAATTATGATATAGCAGAAATTAATGGTTAATTATTTCATTGTTTTCATTTTAATACTTAAAATATTTCTCTTTTCAGATAAAACAAATTGCATAAAAAGATAATGAAGGCTTAACAAATACAGTATAGCAGTCACATGATGGGATTTACATTGATCTGTCATGATAACAGTGGGGTTCAAAATTGACAAGATTTTGACAGTCCTTGTAATTAATGTTAAACTTCTTCAGTAGATTTGGGACATATCCTCAGGTGAGTGTTAATTAAGGCATATGTGACTCTTGTTTAATATATATAAATAAGGGGTTCAAAATTTCAAAACATATTTTTTTAATTAAAGGTCCAGGACCTTTTGCCTTTTTTCATGGGTTCAACATAATTTTTTGAAAGACAAATATCACTGAAAGTTCCATGTGCAATTGAGTTAACATTTGAAAATATGTAATCATTTAAAAAAGTAGTATTTTCTTGTTAAGAGAAAAATTTTGGGTCCATCAGACTTTTCAAGTTTTAACTTTTAACTTTTCAAGGGTCCCAACACCCAATATATCCCAGACCAAGACAATTTTGAACCTCTGTATATTCATAGGTCTCACAGGCCAAATATGGCCAAGTTCTATTTTTCATTATATTGAATAATTCAGAGTTGTATATTTATACTCAGTGCAAACAAAGTTGGGGCCCACTGGGTATATGGGAATCACCCTGTCCATCTGTCCAAATATAATGTACACTCCATATCTTCTATGTCTATGGATCAATTTTAATGAAACTTGCAACAAATGAAAACAACATGAGACAATGTGTTGCATACCAAATTAAGGTGAATAGAACAAGGAATAAATCTTAAAAATGACAACTAGCAAGATGGGGGGGGCTGTCTAAAGAGCTGCTCTAGTTATGTGAAGTAAACTTAATATATTGTGTGATTATTATCTTACATTCATGACAAATTCTTGTTTATTTTGGCTATTGTGTGATTTGTATGATCAAATTCAATAGAAAATACAGTGTATTCATTTATATTTTGATAGGTACACATTCATTGCAATACAGATTCAACCTGATATTGATAGAGAATTCAAAATTCAGAGAGGAAGTGAAATATCCGAGACAAGTTTAAAGGAAAAGAAACTATGTATAATATTTCATTTTGTACTAGTCAGCATGCATTTAATTATTTAAATTTTTTGTAGTGGTTTAATTACTTCAATATACACAGCTTAGCATTTAAAGATGACATACTGGACATGAGACAGCTGAACATCAAGTGCAAGGTCTAGATTCTCAACTACAGTTTTGCAACCACTTGACCAGATTGTTCAATAACTTTACCAAAATGCAAAAAAGATAAATTATATGTTAGCACAAATTTGTCTAATTGAAGAGCGCAAGGTATTTTCATTACATGAATTTGTTTATGTATCATACATGTATTAAAATTATTGTTGAGAAATAGTTTGTTTTTACTACCAGTACTCAGAGTTTTTCATAGATCTTACTCAAAAACTATCTGATTGAAATTAATTTGGAATGGGGGGGGGGGGGGGTAATCAGATTTTATGGCACAGGTTCACTGCCACAAGTACATGTAACAGGTACCCACAATATTGGTACTGGCTAACTTCATCTACACAGCTATCCATAAATAACTATACAATTTTATAGTCAAATTCCATCCATATTGCCAATATATCAGAGGTTTTGCAGTATTTTGAAATGGTAATAATGATCTCAATTTTCATGTCATTTTTTTAAAACCAGTTTTCATGGAATTTATTTTTAATTTGAGAAAAAATATAAAAATCTGTGAAAAATATATTTTCAAGTTAAAAACAATATTTTACCTAAAACAACACTCAGATTTACAAACATGATATTTTGATAAAGTAATTTTGTGAAGATTTTATGCCTATAATGAAATGACCAGTTTGAAATGTGTATAAATTTATGGATAGCAGTGTATATGTAGACCTATTCCAAAGGGGTTGGTGGCACATTGCAATTGGTCTCTATTACACCTTTTAATTTCAAAGCTTGAATCCCACTTGGGACTGATCCTAGTGTAAAAAATTTTGTCAATCTGTCTGTTTATGTCAGTGGTTATCTCTAGACACTCCAGATTCCTCTACATTTTGAAATCATCACCTTGATATAAGTAAAATGATTTTGATTTTGATTGGGTGTACTCCAACACATATTTAGGAAGATGCCACTTGGGACTTATCCTAGTGTGAAAAATTGTCAATTTGTTTGTTGATGTCAGTGGTTTTCTCCAGTTCAGATTCCTCCAACATTCCAGAGATGTCCACCTTGATATAAGTAAAATAATTTTGGTTGGATGTAAACTTTACTCCAACACTTATATTTAGAAAGAGGTATCTATGGCCCAACTTTGATATGTACAAAATGATTCCATAGGAGCTTGGCTCTGTGCATGTAGGTACTTAGTACAAGAATATATGAGTGGCTTTAATTGATAGCTAACAACATTTGTATAGGTTGCTGCCATATTACCACATTATCTTTGCACTGAAGCCAGTTACCACTCAGTCCATTATACCTGAACTAACACAACCAGTAGGAGTCTATGACTTCCAGATGCAGTCAACTGAATTTCTCAAAGCTGCAGGAGCAGGCACACAGGAAAGTTGCAGTTTCCTTTTTCTGTGGATAATTTAAGGTTGACTAAATAAATAAGGTGTTCTTATATTTTACATCATGAGAGGCAGACAGTATAACATCTGATCCTTTCCATATTGCTGGTGCATTGACACTTGTGTTGATTCAAAGCAAACCAGAAACACATGAATTTCACACAACATGAACTTGTGTTTCCATCAACAAGAAAAAGTTTCTGGTGTGATGTAGCTTGCATTCAACCATCCCCTTGCACCTTCTAGTTATGATGTAGGCCATTTTGTAACCAGTACTTACATTTGTGACCCTACCCCCTCCCCATCCTGAAAAGCAAGTATGGTTGACCGAACCCGGTAGTTACGACGTAGTTTATCCCGATAGTATTGTTGGGAAGGTCTTGGGTTCGAGTCTCGGTTTGGTCGTTGTATTTTTCTTTCCCTATTGCATTTTGAGGCTCGCCCAACCCTGGTCTTGGAAGTGACCGACAAACAGGTAGCTATATCGCAACATACACGTTATACTGCAACGATTGTTATGTTAGAAAAGGATTTAAGGATTATTAGGTCAGTCGTGATTAAATTCCGCTACGAACTCAACATCAACAACAGGGAGGAGGGGTCATGTGCATGTGTTATGGAACGGTTGTGGCTGTTTACAGGCTAACTTAACCACCAAACCTCATCATAATGCATGAACAGATCACTTGCGATTTATTCGTCTTCTTCTTACTAAACCTATGTAAAGTTGTCCTCAGTGGAGATCATTTAATGCGGTTTGACTGAACATTTTTAAGTTTCGGCGGGCGCATTCAAAATTAGTGAAATGACAATATTTAAATGTTTTAGAATTTAAGCGAGCTAGCATCTTAAAAACGTTGCACCGAGTGCACGGTAGTTCAAAGCAAGACGCGCGCATAATGCACACCGTCAGGGTAGTCTAGTGTTATCTTGCTGGCATTAAACAAAACAGTGCAAAGATTTAAATACCCCCATACAAGACTAAGGTCTACTTTTAAGTATAGTAACGTGCCAAGAAAAGTTAGGCCGAAATAACTGCCTTGGCTGGTAGGTTATTTTTTGGTTTTGCTAAGTACTACCGTCCGGAATGCAATTTTAGGACCCTTAGATTTCTTACAATGTAAAGTATTTGAAAAATAAAAAAGCATGCAGTTTGTAACCAGTAATTGTGTATACCGGATTTCGGGGTTTAAAAGAAGCGTCCAAGACAGCAAACAGTATTGTATGAGACATTGCATCGCGGATTACAAACATACCAAAGATAACTCAATGATCAGAGGTGGAAGAGCTCGGCCCCATCACTATTCTCTAAATTAAGACTGACCGGGGGTGTCTTGTTCATGTCCCAGTGTAAGACAGTTTGTCAGTTCGCTAACTGAAGATCAGTGTTTTTGTCTGGATGCTCTAGTTTTCTCCACGATTTTAGAAGACTGACTGACCTCGATATAAGTAAATAAAATCTTGACTGTTTTGTGAAAACCAAATGTAATCAGTAAAGATTGAAATATGGGCTCTTTGCAGTATTTCCGTTTTCCTCTCCAATTCCATACTTGACCATTGATTTATATTAAGCCCAACAACGAACACAATGCATCGTTGTGGTGAAACGTACACCGGATATTGCAGATTTTAAAGCTAAACGACTCATTTGTTTCAAAGATATCACACAGTAAAGTTTTGCTTATCATTTTAATGTTTTAATTCAATAACCAAAATAATTTTCAAGAGGACGTTTCCATAGATAGAGTCTTCACTGCATAAGCGGTAGGATGAAAGGTTTAATCGAACCTTGAATATCGATATACTGGTTTTTTTTTAAATAATCTAACGACAGTGTAATCATGTAAATAGACGGTACGGTTGTTGATAAGTCTGGCGGTCTAGCGGTGGATTTTAGAAACTAAAATTACTGCAATCAATATGCACAATATGCAATCAATCAAAATCATATCATTCTATTAATTTATTAATGCGACAGTATTTGCATATCCTACTGAAATGTCGACTTAACTTTCAAGGCGATCGAAACCGAGAGCTCTGAGTAGCCGTTTTATTGCGCATGTCTGGAACGGAATATGTTGACGGGAAATGACGCAAATTGGCATAGGAACACGACGACAATGTGATGACGCACATCCGCCCATTGCAGCTTGACAACCAATTGCGGCGGCAAGCAAAGCGACACAACATAGATTTTAACATAGCCATTTTTCCATTGCTACAAGATGCCACATTCTTTATTTAGTGATAAGTGTTTCTGGAAGATCTACCCCATGGCTTACGAGGGACAAGTTGGTGAACATTACAACCGCCGATGTCCGGTGGAGCTTTTCCTGGCAAAGGGGCCAGCACCAACTTATCAGACATACTTGAGGTTTGTTTATTACTGTTAGTAGTTATCATGACATGCTAATAATGATAAGAGTTACGTAATCAAGGATTCTATCCTTGACAAACTGCATTTACCAATTCTGTCGAATTACCAGAACTGAAAACAAATGAATTATACAATGTTTCGAACTGTGTTGAACCAGGGCGATTTACTTAGTCAATTTGCGAAAGCATAGGAATAAAATTATTTTCCTTTTGACAATTCCGGTTTTATGTAAGTCCAATAGAATTTGTGTATTGTGTGAGTTTTTAGTGCTCTTTACTATTTCCATTTTCACGATGGTTTACGGATTTTCTGGCAATATCCACGAAGTTTATCTTTCCGGTTATCTGTCTCGCTTACAAACAGTGTATTTAGACTGACATATTTATGTGGTTTACTTTTATTTATTATATAATCTACTCAATAATCCATGTAATAAGGTCATACAATAAAAATCGTATTGAATGAGTTTGACGTCATAAAAGCATAAACGTCATTCCAGAGTGACGTCACACAATATTGACCTAGTTCACAATTGTTTGTTTAATTTGACACTGTTTGTTGATTCTAATTTAAGCTGATACTTTTGAACTTTTCTTCTAAAAAGAAGATACATTGTATTTAAATTGAAAATGTTTGGTTTTGTTTTTGTATCCTGCGGACAGACTATTGTTTACTTTTAATATTTCAGCAGGATTACTTTTGGCGCATGTACATATTTACGTTAACTTGTTTTTCGGTCAATCAGCTGTTTGCTTATAATGAGAAGACAAGTTTCAAATCTACGAAAAGCCGTTTTTATGGGATTATATAATAAATAGAATCTTGCAATCGTGTTTATGTAATATTGAATTTATTAAACTCGTTGAATAATGTTTTATGCAACGAGCCTTGGCGAGTTGCATAAAAAATTATTCAACTCGTTTAATAAATTCAATATTATATAAACACTCATGCGAGATCCTCTATTTATTTGTAGACAAGAATCAACTGAATTACAGATTGGATATATTGCCAACAAAACTGTAGAACACATAGAAGTCAAACAACACTGTATAGACAACAAAGAGTACAACCCAAAACCAAAATCAGACAGTAAATCCGGAGTTATCCGGAGTCTTGGTAAAGGGATCCAGAGACTGAAGAACAGAGTCACTGGAAAAACCGAAGTCAGAAAAATAAAGAATTAATGGGATCCGTAGACTGAAGAACAGAGTCACAGGGGGGAAAACCTAAGTCAGAAAAAATAAAGAATTAATGGGATCCAAAGGCTAAAAAACTGAGTCACGGGAAAAAACAAATTCAGGAAAATAAAGAATTAATGGATTTGCAGCATGAAGAAACATGTATGCAACTAAAACAAAATCATGAAAATTTTTGATTATTATAAAATACAAATTGTCTATTATTTGTGATTATTGTTAACCAACGTAATTGCAGTTTTTCCGTTAAAACTAGTTTTGATTATTTATTTGTTTTCAATGTTTGCAAATTAATTTATGTTATGTTATTTATTTATTTATTTATTTATTTATTTACATTATTTATTTATTTATTTATTTATATCAATGTAAACTTATGTAACGTTTTTAAAATTGTTTTTGATCAATTGTTTTTTATTTATTTATTTATTTATTGTTTGTTTGTTTGTTTACTTTTAATTTTTTTTAAAATTTAAATCTTTCATTTAAAAAAAGTCGAAAATACAAATTAATGACTAATCAAAAACAGTATTTATTGTTGTTTTTTCCGTCGCATTCAATTTCACACTCAGTCTGGTTTCAATGCTTCTAGTAAGCGTCCTCTGTAGCGGCCAAAAGTCGGTGCATTACATTTGCGCAAATCCATATGACATTTGCGCAAAAATAATATGACGATTGCGCAAATGCTTATATTACGATTGCGCAAAACATAATTAATCATGCCATGTTAAATAAACACTACACTTTCCGTTAGCAAAGACATATAAAAGCACAAATAAAAGTCTGTTAAAATTTGGTTAAAAGGTATAATTTTACAAGTCAACACTGGCTAAAAATTGTCATTTTCGTTTAAAAGTATCTGACTGAATATTGTTTTAACATACTGTGACCGACTAATATCGCCTCTTGCGTACAATTCATACTGCCCATTAACAAAGTCCATTTTTTTCCCCTTTTCATTTCGTCTGACTGTGGCACGTGTATCCAATCTGTGTACTTAAACTGGTCAGGTGGTGTTTATTTAACAGTTTAACATGGGCAATTAAGATTTGCGCAATAGTAGTATCCACTCTTTGCGCAAATGACATATAGGGGTTATGAAATCTTTACGCAAATGTAATGCGCCCGCCAAAAGTGGCATACTATAGAATAGGTTAAATATAAATTATTTTACTAACACGGTGACGCAATGGGCAATTCACAAATTAGATGTTGTTCCCTATATAACCGAGAGCTGGTATATCAACTAAAATCCACCAATAAAACATAGAATGACATAAATATGTTTTACAATGCACATTATTGGATAAATTGAGGTTGAATATACTCCGTAATGTGTTCCAAAAAGTTGATATTTGTCCATTTGTCACAGCTCCTGAATTAAAGTGAGTTTTGTTGATTTTGGTCAAGGCATGCAAAGAATATCGAACAGTCACCCTAGTCGCTATCACACATGGAAATCTGGGAGAATGGAATCATTAATATATGTACACTGATATAAGGCTGAGGTAGTCGAATGCATGGTTAAGGTGTTAACATTCAACCCAAATGTTTCACGACCCCGGTCGACCGCAAATGACCTTTCTTGGGTCTTTAATGATTACTTTGATGCCAGTATAATGATACAGGGAGGTTTGCAATGATAATCTATGGGTGTAGATAATCTATCTATCACCGTGGGTGTTCTATAAAAACCGATATCAGTGCATTCTAGTATAAAACAATATCATGCTCTTCATAAATTTTTGTTTAGATTATATCAACAGCATACCAATCCATAATTCAAAATATCAATGAAAAACAAATATACTAAGTCATGCCCAAACCACGTTCCAAAAGCAAAGTAAAAACGTTGAAACTGGCAAATTTTAAAGTAACATACGCGAACTTCCACCAGGGAAGTGAGACCGAGTGCTCCGGAAGAATCAATACCTCCTGTTTAGTTAGTTACGCACACCGTGTGTGCCAAAATTGGGAATGAAAGGGACATAGAACTATGGGACGTCAAATATATCCAGAGTAATTTTGGACACAGAGACATCACACTTATCAACAATATTGTGATAACAGCCATAAAACTTTTAAGGTCATTGATAAGCATAGACTGTGGCAAAAATCTTTGCGTCAACAATTTATTTGTAAGCAGTTTGCTTCGTTTTTTGTGTGCGTCATTATTGAGGTACGTACAAGAGAACATGAAGAATCCTTCATAATAAAAGTGAAAGTACAATAAGATTTGAACCCCGCGCCGAATTACGGTACGGAGTCGAATTCACTTTTAGCCAATCTCAGAATAGTCCGGATGACAAATGGTATATTTTCACATAACCTAAAAAAGTAGTCCGCACAAAATGTTTTTACATAAAGTTGTTCTGCAACATGTCCCTAATCAGAAACTGCATGATGCCACCTTGGCAGCCTTGGGGAATTCAAGATATCCAAGATGGCGGACAAGATGGCCGCAAGAATCGTTTTCTGTTTATATTTGTTGATGTTTAAGGTTTTTCAATGTGTTGTTGTGTTTTATGCAGGATAATAATGGTAGTCTATCATTAATGCTTCACTATAATAATCACCAAATCAATAAAATGATAATTAAAGAAGCTATTCTAGCGAAAATGGTCTCCCATTTTTAAAAGTGCAAAGCTAGGGAAGTCATATAATATACCTTTCCTTTATTAGTTTTCAATTACAGCGCAAAGTCTATTTAACATCCCTCAAATTATGATCGAATGAATGACACCATAATCAGCACTGGTTTTCTAATACAATACAGTCACAGTTTTAACGTCGTCCTGCTTTGACCTGCCCTCAGACAGTATAACCACAGCAATACTCTCCTGCTTTGACCTGTCCTCAAACAGTTTAGCCACAGATTTATTCCCATGCTTTGACCTGCTCTTAAAAACTACAACTACAGCTTTACTGTCCTGCTTTGGCCTGCCCTCAGACTGTACAGCCACATCTTTGCTGTCCTGTTTTGACCTGTCTTCAGACTGTACAGTCACATCTTTACTATCCTGCCTGTTTTGACCTGTCCTCAGACTGTACAGCCACAGCTTTACTATTCTGCCTTTTTTGACCTGCCCTCAGACTGTACAGCCACATCTTTGCTGTCCTGTTTTGACATGTCTTCAGACTGTACAGCCACAGCTTTACTATTCTGCCTGTTTTGACCTGTCCTCAGACTGTACAGTCATATCTTTACTGTCCTGCTTTGACCTGTCTTCAGACTGTACAGCCTCATCTTTACTATCCTGCCTGTTTTGACCTGCCCTCAAACTGTACAGCCACAGCTTTACTATCCTGCCTGTTTTGACCTGCCCTCAAACTGTACAGCCACATCTTTGCTGTCCTGCTTTGACCTGTCTTCAGACTGTACAGCCTCATCTTTACTATCCTGCCTGTTTTGACCTGTCCTCAGACTGTACAGCCATATCTTTACTGTCCTACTTTGGCTTGCCATCAAACTGTACAGTCACATCTTTACTGTCCTACTTTGACCTGTCCTCAGACTGTACAGCCACAGCTTTACTATTCTGCCTGTTTTGACCTGTCCTCAGACTGTACAGCCATATCTTTACTGTCCTGTTTTGACCTGTCTTCAGACTGTACAGCCACAGCTTTACTATCCTGCCTGTTTTGATCTGTCCTCAGACTGTACGGTAACATCTTTACTGTCCTACTTTGACCTGATCTCAGACTGTACAGCCACATCTTTACTGTTCTGCTTTGACCTGCCTTCAAAAAGTAAGCCATAGCTTTAACGTTCTGCTTGGACCTGCCCTTTAGACTAAAGATACCTACCTTCATCACTAGCGTCTGCAATCAAGTTACTATAGTCTGTAACATCCACTACAATTTCACACAACACTGCCTTATGCTTTTACATTCTGTGGAATGATTTAGCAAAGGGGCTACCCGTCAAGATGTCACTTTTAGTAGCGATTCTAGACACGAGTTCACCGTTACCACACCTACCACCAAACAGAACGCATCAGTATATCCATACCCCCTAATCTAAGTACAATTTTGGGGAACAAATCTGGCGGTACTTATATGACATTCAATATAAACATACTAAGACCATGTGCAAATCATATTGAAAACTGGCAAAGTTAAAAAGTGATTTTCCAACAGGGAAGCGAGGCCAGGTGTACTGAAGGGTAAGCACCTCATGTTTATCTAGCTACACCCGACACGTGTGTATAACTGTTGTTCAGCTGTAAAGACAATAAAGGCTTGTCTGCATTTATTTAACATCTGAACTTCACCCATAGCAGTCATCTGGTGGAACCATGTCAATAACAAGACATAGAATTCTGGGGTATGCCACAGATGCAACACTTAAGAAATCAAATACTAATTCATACGCCCCTGGCACCAGGGTTGCACCGTTTTCACCTTCAGTAATAATTAACTTTTAGTATCATAATAATGTTTTACTTCTACTTCAGAGACTGTTGTATCTTTCATATATGTTTTTATTTTCTTCATGATTGCCGCTTTTCCAGATTGGTTATCAGGTATGGAACTTTGTTGTTGGGTAAGAAGAAGTGCAATAGCATACGTAGGTTCAAGCCGATTTTGTGATGAAATGTAGGCATCAAGGTCATCTGCCACAGCCGGTATCAGTCTACCACCAGAACCGGTAATAGTTCTTGAAGTTTTCACTTAAGTTGCGGAAGCAGACGATTTGAACCTGTTCAATTTATCATATTTAATTAATGAAACCACAGTACATAAACATGTCACGCCGAAATCACAGGAAAGCTTAAATTTTGTTCTTTTTTCTTGCAATCGGAAGAGATGTTGATCTATTAATCAGAATGCTAGTGACTAATTTACCAATATGCAAGGCAGGGAAAGTGTAATACAGTTTGTCTGACAGAGCTGGACGCTTCTATATCAAGAGCTGAATCTATTGTAGACTTATAACTATCTCTACGCCCTCTTTCTTTGATATCTTTACATTCTGTGATGATCTTCGAAGAAACAACCTCTGTAGATACGTTATTTTTCTTATTTCTTCTATCCATTTCACATGTCCCTAAAATATTGTCCTGTTTATCTCTCTATACATTCAGCACTTTGACAAAGTACAACCATAGACTTGGAGGAGTAGAATCTTGGCCCATGATACCTTGGTTTTCACAGAATAAACAATGTTCACAAACATTAGACTGGTTTATGTCTGACCCTCTACTATACTTTGTTCATTGGTAGTATTCACTTCTTCATTGCGTTTCAAATGACGATTAATGTACATGTTTTACATGTGTTCTCTCCAATATCTGCGTGACTGGTATTCCATCTTCGCTTACTTTTTCATCACTAGTCAATTCTGTCCCGAAAATATACACAATCAAAATTTTAATAAGATGAAATAGATGCATTTTGATAGATTTTTCAACCATCATGAAAATGGATAAATTATGTAAGTCATTAAGAAAAACGTTTTTTTTTTGTGGCAAGTCCCAATTTCAACAATAAATTATCTACAATATGTCAAAACTGGCTAAAATGTCCATTCTGTGTGAATGTAAATAGCAAAAACAACTTTGTTGACCATTGAAACCTATAAAAAGATTCTTTAATTAACTAAATATGGCTAATATAACTATATATACGAGATATTATAGTTTTGTCAGCTATATTGGAGCCATCTTGGATTTTTCAGTTTCCCCACTTGTGCCAAGGTGGCATCACTCGGATTATGATTAAGCACATCCTAAACATATATTATCAACAAAGAAACATTGTGCGGACTACATTTTTGGGTTTTGCAAGCTGCTCCCAGACTAGAACGTTTACCTCGGTGCGGGATCATCATTCACAGTTGACTGTGGCCATGTCAGAAAAAGCAATGGTCAAATAAAGTGACACGGTTTAGAGACGACAATGGCGGACATTTTATACATCATATATGTAGAAAAGAATGGTATATGTTGTTTTTGAATCCCCAAGTATATGTAAAAAAAACAAAGAAAAACCAAGAGGGGATCAACGTTTTGGATAGCGTGAAGATGGCTACCTTGTGTTATAGAGTTGTTTTTTTTATATCAGAAACAAGTACCTGTGGTAGCTACGCTAATGAGCCCAAGTGTACTACTTTCATTGGTTTAATACGTATTGTTCATATTTATAATGAAATTGCCAAAACAATTTCCCTCATCCCATGGTGTCAAGAAATCTCTCGCTTCGAAGAACACGGCTAAATTTTAACTACGGTAGCTTAAAATGGAAAACGATAATACGCAATATAACAGTACTAAGGGAAGTAATCCAAACTTTTATATAACGCAAATTTAGGTCAGTTAAATACACACAAGTTTCTCTTGAACCGTATAGGAAAAAGAAGACATTTTAAGAGGAAGAGGTAAGTATCTACTGCGAACATATGGCAACATGACACTTATAATGTATTTGTACTGTTGTTGTTGTGTGTGTGTGGGGTGGGGGGGATGGGGTGGGGTGTTTGAGGGGTGTTTACAAGTGGTCAACAGTGTTAGACTTGGCTGTTTTATTGGACTAAAATTATTGTTTATAGCACGTAAATTATCAGAGTTATCTAAATTTTACTATTATTGCAAACAATATTTTACATATTGACAAACAACTTTGACCTGTCCTCTTGACCTTTCATTTTTAAATATTTATCACGGACCAAGTACATCTATGTATAGGGAATGCAGGTGTCTATTTTGTATACATCACGAGAGAGCACACTTGCGCCAGGAGATCCTAATACTGCCCATGTAGCCTATTAGGTGGGTCCTCCTATATAAATTTTCCAAACAAAAAGTCAAGCGGACAGGTCAATGTTGTTTACCTATATTTGCTGTATTTAACGGACCACCAACTTTCCATACACGTCCGTAAGTATGCGATTTGAAGTTATCTCCCTTTTATTGTATGCCCACTAGTGGGTCCCATGATTGGTATTATTATTATTATTATTAAAACCAATCGGTACACTCCGATACCAGAGGAAAAAATGTGAAACATGTATATACATAAGTAACATTAATATATAAATACTTATGTGCCGTCACGTCTAACCTTGCGTCATCATTTATGGAGTATTCCGGGATAACACTTATTCAAATTTGATGATATCACTTAACAGAGTTAAATCAACTTTAATAGTGATAAAAAATCCTACATACGTCCGACTTCGTTTACAATAGCATAAATATGTCCTTAGATATATAATTATATAATATTTGGTAACATTATTTTTTAATTCGTTTTGTTTTTCAGTTTTACAGTTTATTTTGCCCTGGAAAGGAAAAGTCACAGATCTTCACAAATTTCGTGGTTTGATATGATGCGATGGTAATATTTCCTCAAGAATGACAAGATACAAACAAACAGTATAAAGGAATTTCTGCATTTAGTGATACGAACTAGTTCTCTGCCTAGTATGGTATAAGTTGATCATCACATACACGTAAAATGGGTGTAGCGTTCTCACAGAATGATTTAAATATAAACCCAGTTTTATATTCACAGTACTTACACAGAGATGTTGAGCCAGTTTGTGAACAGTATGAAAATCATCTTTCAACATTAGTCAGGAATATTCAAAGATGTTTAAAAGCAGACGACATCACTGGATTCAAATCTTTTCTCTGTTACTTCGATGCAAAACAGAAGAAAACAATCGTTACGTACAAGATTGATGGTGCAAGCTGTGTTCATATAGCTTGTAGGTCCAATAACGCCGAGTCTATGCAGTTTATGTTGGACGAGTGTGGCATAGACCCCAACATGAGACTTAATTCTTTGAATCAAACCCCTTTACATGTTGCTTGTCAAAGTGGTAAAATAGGAGTCTGTAAATGTTTAATTGCTTATGGAGCTGATGTCCACTTAATGACCAAGGATGACCAGTCGTGTCTTGCATTAGCTGGAGAAGACAAGGGTATATGTAAAATTTTGATTTCCAATGGAGTTGATGCTAATGCATGGAAAAACAAAGATAATATGCCTATAATATTTGATGCGTGTGAGAATGGCGATGTCAGTTTGGTAAGATTCCTGGTAGATCATGACGCAAACATGATGGTAAAAGATAAAAGAGGGCTTAGCCCAATCGAAGTGGCGGCACGTTTTTATCTTAACAATAAATACGCTTTGCATTCAGAAATGGTTGATATCTTAATCCAAACAGATGACATTGATTCCATTGACAAGATCAAAGCATTGGAACTGATCGGTTGTGTAAGAATAAAGTTTTATGCCCTCCTCCGAACTTTAGGCAAGCGATGTTCTTTGACATCGAAACACATGAACCAAGCAAAACGTGACTGGATAAAATCTTTAGAATACAAAGTAAAAGAACAAACCCCTGATAATGGTACTAGTAATCGAAGTTTATGCCACAGTTTGGAAACGAGAACCTTCGATAGACTTCAGAAATTTAAAACCTTGGAAGATCTAGAGCGCATCTTTTTGAACAGAACAGATATTTTGTTACAGGCGGCTATTGTCATTGAATCCAATCTCGGTATAGATAACGACCAAACGATATTAATGTTGAAATATTTATCAAAGGTATGTTTGTACGATTGTCTAGCAGACGATGGCATCCAAATATTTACCAGTGTCTTGAATTACATCCTAGTTCATATTCATGGCGTTGTGGGTAAATCTTGGCTTGAGGAATTCCAGTACGTTTTCTTGCATTGGGTCAGATTTCTTGAAAAGAATAATTCTGAAGAAACATTTTTAACGTTTAATACGATGGTATGGTTTCTTGATCAACTGGCATCGTCATCAGCGTCTGCTGGTGTTGGGAGTAATTTCCTATCGAATTCAAATGTTGAAACAATTTTTGCCGTATTAAAGTATATCGCAAATTGGAAGTGCTCTACAAAGAGAAAATCTTGCCTTAGAGCAATTGTTTCCAATTTCTTAAAGCATAATTTCACGTTTGAAGACATTTCGTTATTACACTACTCTATTGAAGCATGTTTTTGTTGGAATGAAATTGACGAATTGCGTTCCTTGAATTGTATTCAGCTAGTACGATATTTATTGGAGAGTGGAATGTCACCTGATATAACAGACCAAGAAGGACACACCCCTTTGATCAAATGCACTATGTACTGTGATTATCTCAGTTCAACAAAAGAAGACATAGTTAAAATTTTGATTGAGTATTCACATTTAGATATGGTCACCCATGACGGACTTTCTGCTTTAACAATGTTAAAAGCTATTGAATTTCCTTTTTCGGAAGTTTGTTATGTTCCATTGCAGTGTTTAGCAGCCAAGGTGATTCTTAAAGAAAACATTCCATACAAAACTGTCGTGCCGGCCAGTATTGCAGACTTCATTGAAACACACAAGCAGAAAGCTGGCAACTGAAGATATAAATTACCAATAATTATATATATCATCAAAATATGTGACTTAAGAATTTAAACAATTCTCATTTAGACAGATACATGTATCCAAACGAATGAAGCATCGCCTGATCAGCAAACTTGTATAATATTGAAGCTACACAATGCATACCTTTGTTTGCGAATAAGAGAATCTGCTATAGGATTTATTGACCGATTGGGATTTTTTGTCAAAATCAAGAATAGTTCACTTAAATCGAGACGTCACCAGTTGTAAGTAAATTAGCAGAAATTTAGAGCTTTAAAGTGCACTCCAGATTATGTCCAGGGAGGGTTCTTAGGCGATGCAAAATGATACACACATATTTTAAGATTATACATATCCAGCAAATTATTTATCCAGTGTTTGATTACCCGATTGATTTCATTAGTAAGGTTAGTGAGGTAAAATTGTACAGCAAATTGACTCTAAAATAAATTATAAAGTAACGTATCGTTTTATCATTCTTTAGACAAATAACGTGTGTATTTTGACGGGTAAAGCTTTCTAAACAAGAGATGCTCAACCTTCCAGACAACGGCTTCACTTCCCTGGTCGAAGTTCACGTGTCTAGCATAACTTGTCAGTTCCAAAGCGTTTACTTTGCTTCTGGATTATGATTAGGACATGGGTTAGTTTGTTGGTTTTTGATTGATCATTCTTTAGACAAAACAGTTTAACAGGATAACGAAATATGAAATGGAGAAAATGTCATAGATTAAATGAAGTAACTTATTTTAATATACAAAGAATGGGATATGCGAGGTCTCAGTTGATAAATATACACTTGGAAGAACACCCACACACACACCGTGCACACACACACAAAACACACACTCTTGGAGATTTTTCATTTGAATCTTGTGTTATACGCTGCTTTCTTGAACTGAAATGAACATCAAATTAGAATATATTTGTTTCAAACACAAACATACATATCCATGTCCAAATTACTATCTGAAAGCAAAAATTAAACTTTGAAAATAGCAAATTAGGTTAAATACGTGAACTTCCACGAGAGAAATGACACCGAGTCGGGTGCCCTGGAAAGTATCAACACCTTCTGTTTAGCGAAATAATGGCGTCATTACCACAGAACATACGTCATGAGATAGTTCATTGTTTTTTTTTTGTGGTTAAACATAATGTTTTACATAAAGTGCCGTTTTATTATTTTAGTCAACCTAGTTGGAAATGTTAGATAAAAATTTTATATACACAATGTGAATATACAACTACAAGCGCGACGTGTAGTGGTACCTGCTACTGAAGAAAGGACTCGACCTAATACGAAGGGGTGTACATGCACGCTGTGTATGTAATATGTATGTATCAATCAAAAACAAACATACTAATCCATGTCCGAATCACAATCCAAACTTTGGAACTTTGAAAGTTAGGTTAGACACGTGAACTTCCACCAGGGAAGTGAGGCCGGG
This sequence comes from Anadara kagoshimensis, assembly GCA_021292105.1. Lineage (NCBI taxonomy): Eukaryota > Metazoa > Mollusca > Bivalvia > Arcoida > Arcidae > Anadara > Anadara kagoshimensis. The sequence continues at coordinate 18,590,013 of CM037870.1, read as the reverse complement.
TGCTCCGGAAGGGTAAGCACCTCCTGTTTAGCTAGCTACACCCGCCACGCGTGTAATCAGAATTGTATGAAAGGAACATGGAACTATGAGACGTGAAATATATCCAGGGTATTCCTGGACACAGACATCAAACTTATCAACAATACTGTGATGTATTAAGTTAAACACAAATCCATTGAGAAATGTATGAGATACATAGCGGACAATAAGTGACGGTCAACCAAATTAACGGACGAATAATACCGCGAAAAAATTAGGTAGCATCGTTAAAGACGATAGGTTGGTCTTTTGCGCAACAACAGTGTTAAGGGAAGTAATCCACATAGTTATATAACGCAAAATTAGGTCAGTAAAATAAATATCCGATAGAGGGCGAAATGGATATATTTTAGAAGAAAGATGCGACATTTTTCGGGTAAATATATATCTACTGCGAAAATATAGCAACACGATACTTATATATGCACGTGTAGTATATTCTTTGCTCAATAGTGTGTGTGTGTGTGTGTGTGTGTGTGTGTGTGTGTGTGTGCAATGTAAGACGTCCCTGACACCAGTTTCATAATAGAAATTATGATAACGATATTAATAATAAAAATCAATACAAGATGTTATTTACAATAAATGTCAAAATAAAAACTTGTGTATAACAGATAGAAGTATCAGAGTTATCTCGATTTAACTGTACTATTAAGGGCATTCGGTACAGTTATACTTCTAACTTTTAATCTTAATGTACTCTTACAACAAGGTCCTCTGATAAGGTGATATGTATAATAATAATTAAATAATACCAAAATCCATGGATACTAGACTCAGATATTGAGTATAACAAGTATAATTGATACAACTAAAAATTACACCCGAAATCACAAATGCACATCCCATGACAAAAAGACCCATATTGCTTTTTAACATTTATACATATCTGTAAATTATAAAGCTGAAGTAGACCAAGTGATCTTTAATCATAAAAGCATAATAATAAGTAAATAATGATGTGTCGTCACGTATAACAATTTTAACTCACCTGAACCGAAGGTTCAATTGAGTGTTCTGAACAAAGTTTGCCTGTAGACGTCGTCGTCGCCTATGTCGTAGGCGGTGATGGTGTTGCCATAGCTACCAACACTAAGTCAAGTGACCTAGGGGTGCAAAAATCTTAAAAATATTTTTCTCTGAAAGCAACGATTGGAGAAAAAAACTGATGTGATATTTGGCTTTTTTTACTGCTGAAAATGTGAATATTTTTTTTGAATTTATGTAATTGACCATTGAACCTCTGCATGAAATATATACACACCCTCAGGTCAGCGTTAAGGCACATGATCATCTTGTTTACATCGCTTATTTAGTATACCACATCTCTTATTCAATTTTATGTTATATTGCATTATCGAATTAGTAATATAAAATTTAGTGCGTGTTACATATCCCCCAACAGTCGCATAACTATGTACCTAATCAGTTGAAACCTTACTTTTTAATTTTTCAGTTTTTGGAACTTTTCATGGAAATAGTCAAAGTCCAGCACTAATTCGACCATAAATCTGGTATGATATGACCCTGGTTAATACTTTTCAAGAATGGCGAGATACAAACAAGCAATATTGGAAATTCCTGTACAGTGAAAATAATTTGTTGATTTGGTAGTGGTGTGGTATTTGACTTTATCAACACATACACGTACAATGGATGCAATGTACTCACAGAATGATTTAAATATAAACCCAGTTTTATTTTCTCAGTATTTACGGATCGATGTCGAGCCAGTTTGGAAACAGTATGAAAATCATCTGTCAACATTAGTCAGGAATATTCAAAGATGTTTAAAAGCACGCGACATCACTGGATTCAAATCTTTTCTCTGTTACTTCGATGCAAAACAGAAGAAAACTATCGTTACGTACAAGATTGATGGTACAAGCTGTGTTCATATAGCTTGTAGGTCCTATCGCGTCGAGTCTGTGCAGTTTATTTTGGACGAGTGTGGCATAGACCCCAATATGAGACTTAATTCTTTGAATCAAACCCTTTTACATATTGCTTGTCAAAGTGGTAAAATAGAAGTCTGCAAATGTTTAATTGCTTATGGAGCTGATGTCCATTTAGTGACCACGGATGGCCAGTCTTGTCTTGCATTAGCTGGAGAAAATCAGGGTATCTGTAAAATTTTGATTTCCAATGGAGTTGATGTCAATGCCTGGAAAAACAAAGATAATATGCCTATGATATTTGATGCGTGTGAGAATGGCGATGACAGTTTGGTAAGATTCTTGGTAGATCATCACGCAAACATGATGGTAAAAGATAAAAGAGGGCTTAGACCAATCGAAGTGGCGGCACGTTTTTATTTTAACCAAAAATACACGATACGAGATAGAGTACATTCAGAAATGGTTGATATCTTAAACAAATCAGACACAATTGAATCCATTGATAAGAGCAAAGCAATGGAATGTATGGGTTGTGTAAGAATAAAGTTGTATGCCCTCAAAACTTTAGATAAACGGCGCTCTGTTAAATTCAAATCCCTTCACTCAGCAAAACGTTACTGGCAAAAATCTTTAGAATACAAAGTGAAAGAACAAACCTCTGATCATGGTAATCGAAGTTTATGTCACAGTTTGAAAAGGAGAATCTTCGATAGAGTTCAGAAATTTAAAACCTTGGAAGATCTCGAACGCATCTTTTTGAACAGAACAGATATTTTGTTACAGGCGGCTATTGTGATTGAATCCAATCTCGGTATAGATAACGACCAAACGATATTAATGTTGAAATATTTATCAAAGGTCTGTTTGTACGATTGTTTAGCAGACGATGGCATCCAAATATTTACCAGTGTCTTGAATTACATCCTAGTTCATATTCCTGACGTTGTGGGTAAATCTTGGCTTAAAGAATTTGAGTCCCTTTTCTTGAATTGGGTCAGATTTCTAGAAAAATATAATTCTGAAGAAACATTTCTGACGTTTAATACGATGATATGGTTTCTTGATCATCTGGCATCGTCATCATCGTCTGTGGGGAATAATGTCCTATCGTATTCAAAAGTTGAAACAATTTTTGCCGTATTAAAGTATATCGCAAATTGGAAGTGCACTACAAAGAGAGAATCTTGCTTAAGGGCAGTTGTTTCCAAATTTTTGAATCATAATTTTACTTATAAATACATTTCTTTATTACATCGCTGTATCAAAGCATGCTTTTGTTGGCAGGAAATTGACGAATTGCGTTCCTTGAATTGTATTCAGCTAGTACGGTATTTATTGGAGAGTGGGATGTCACCTGATACAACAGACTTAGAAGGACACACTCCTTTGATCAAATGCACTATTTACTGTGATTATCTCAATTCAACAAGAGAAGACGTCATTAAATTGTTGATTGAATATTCACATTTAGATATGGTCACCCATGACGGTTATTCTGCTTTAACAATGTTAAAAGCTATTGGATTTTCTTTTACAGAAGTTTGTTATGTTCCACTACAATGTTTGGCAGCCAAGGTGATTCTTAAAGAAAACATTCCATACAAATCTCTCGTGCCGGCGAGTATTGCAGACTTTATTGAAACACACTAGCAGAAAGATGGCAACTGAAGATATAAACTACAAATTAATTTTTGTATCGTCAGAATGTGTGAATGAGTGAGTGAGTGAGTGAGTTATTGTTTAAAGCCGCATCAGCTTATTGCAGCTATTCGTGGCTAAAAAAAGTAAAAGATACAATAGTATCTATAACACAAAGTATTAAAATGTAAAATTAAAAATAACAACAAATAAATTTTTAATAAAACTATTGCTAAACTGATAAAAACCAGTTATATCACAGACAATTTATAAATAAAACACTGGGTTATATATGATAAAACAATTATATTTTATGATACAAGTTAATTTCCCGAAGGAAGTTTAAAATTTGATGTCCACTGACATTACTAAAAAGATCTTGCATTGATAATGCTGAATAAAAAGTATCCCTTGTATGTGCAAAGTCAACACAATCCAGCAAAATGTGTTGGACAGATTGTTGACCTTGACAAAGGATACATTGGGGAGGTTGTTCTCCCTTCAATATAAAAGAATGTGTGAAATAACTATGGCCGATTCTACAGCGCCGAAGAACAATACTTTCATGCCTATTTTACTGGGACAAAGGTGTAAATCCCAGACAAGGCTGAATTGAAAATAATTTATTATGTTCTTGGCTATTCCAATGACTTGACCATTGATCATTGATATAATTGTATATCAATGGTTTTAAATCAGTATGTGGAATTAAGCTAGAAGTTATATTTTTAGACAATGCTGCTTTAGCAGCTGAATCGGCTTTTGTGTTGCCTTTAATACCAACATGGCTAGGTAACCAACAATAATGTATGATTTTATTAAAATCTGAAACTGTATATGTAATTGAAGTATGCAATTCCAGAATTTCACTGATGAGAGGGTGATCAAACTTCCTGTTCTTTATTGCCCGAAGGACAGATAAAGAGTCAGAGCATATAATATAATTGTTATGAGGCGATTTTGAAATAAACTGTAAAGCAAGCAATAATGCTTTAGCCTCAGCTGTAAATATAGAGCTTTCATTTGGAAGGCGAATACTTATTGTTTCGTCTCCAACAACTGCGGCCGCTGAAACCCGACCAGCAGTTTTTGATCCATCAGTATAAATTGGATGCCACTGTCGTAGTTCCTCTCTAATAATTGGAGGAATCAAACGACTATATCTATCGTTAATAGCAGCAAATTCCTGTTGATAAACGTCTTGGCTTGTTTCTGACTTTTTATAGTTTGTTAAATCCAAATGGACTTCTGGTTTATCAAGAAGCCAAGGTGGATCATCTGTTAATTTGTGTTTTTTAATAAGATCTAGTTTTAAATTACATTCCTCCAAATATGGTTTTAAACGTATTCCTAAAGGTGCAATAGCATTAACCTTTTTATTTTAGAGCTCTAGATAAGGAGGATTAAAAACACAGTGAAATGCCGGATTTGATGGATTTGCAAATAATTTTGTGGCATATTGCAGACATAGTTTAGTACGCCATAAATGCAGTGGAGGTTCATTAGCTTCCACGTATAAACTATCAATTGGAGACGTTTTAAAAGCTCCCAAACATATTCGTAGACCTTGGTGATGAATTGTATCAAGGTCTTTTAAATATGATTTACGGGCAGATCCATAAATAATAGACCCGTAATCCAGTTTAGATCTGATAAGTGACCTGTATAAATGAAGTAATGTTGGTTGATCACCACCCCAGTGTGTATTGGATAAAACCTTTAAAATGTCCAATGCCTTAAGACATTTAGCCTTGAGACTTTTAATATGGGGAATAAAAGATAATTTGGAATCAAATAAGATTCCTAAAAACTTAGCTTCTTTTACGACTTTAATAATACTGCCATTGATATAAAGTTCAGGGTCATTATGCATTTTGCGTTTATTGCAGAAATGGATACAGGAAGTTTTAGTTTTTGAAAACTTAGAACCGTTTTCTAATGACCATTTTTGTATTTTGTTGAGGCAAAGTTGAAGTTGCCTTTCAATAGCATGCATATGTGTCCCTCTACAGGAGATGCCAAAGTCATCAACAAAGAGAAATCCATCTATGCTATTGTTTAAACTTTAGCTAAACTATTTATTTTAATGCTAAAAAGATTTACAGATAAAATACTACCTTGCGGGACACCCATCTCTTGATCGAAGACATCAGAGAGGGTTGACCCCAACCGAACTTTGAATTCTCGATTTTCGAGAAAGTTTTTAATAAAATTAGGAATATGACCCCTAAGACCCATATCATGAAGATCTTTAAGGATGCCATATTTCCAAGTGGTATCATATGCCTTTTCTAGGTCAAAGAATATAGAGACCGCATGTTGTTTATTTATAAAGGCATTTTTATTAAATGAGTCAAGGCGAACTAAGTGATCTAAAGTACTTCTGTTACGCCTAAAACCGCACTGAATATGCGAGAGGAGATTATTAGACTCAAGATAATAAACGAGTCTATTATTGATCATCGTTTCCATGGTTTTACAAACGCAGCTAGTTAAGGCAATAGGCCTATAGTTAGATGGATCAGAGTGATCCTTACCTGGCTTTGGAATAGGAATAATGACAGCTTTGTGCCAAGATGATGGAAAATTATCACTCTGCCAAATATCATTAAATATATCTAACAGAGTAGAAAGACAAGAAGAAGGCAAATGTTTAAGGAGTTGATAGTGCACATCATCAGGACCAACTGCCGTATCATGTGCCTTCGAAACAGCATTTTGAAGTTCTTCAATTGAAAATATATCATTGTAACCCTCGGTATTGTCAGATTTAAAAGATAATTTATACTTTTCTTGTAAGTTTTTATGTTTTTGGAATTCTGATGTATAATTAACTGATGACGAATTTGTAGATATCGTCTCAGCTATTTTGTTGGAAATATCTTTTTCAGATGTTAAAATTGTATCATTTATTTTAAGATGTTTAACAGAATCTGAAGAACCTTTGCCTTTCATTTTGCGCACCATATTCCAAACTTGATTTAGTGGAGTGCGAGAGTTGATCTTAGAGACATATTTTCTCCAAAAGTCTCTCCTGCAATTTTTAGCTGTTCTTCGAGCCTTTGCTCGAAATAAACGGACTAACTGCAAGTTGTTTTGTGTAGGAAACTTATTAAATTGTCTCTCAACTTGTTTTCGACTTTTCCTAGCTTGTCTGTATTCCTCGTTGTACCATGGTTTATGGATACGAGGATTTGCAGAGGTTTTAGGAATGCAGTCATTAGCAATTTCAATAAGAACATCAGTAAAACTCTGAATTTTATCAGTTTCATTTTCAAATCTCTCGATAGAAATCTTTTCCGCGCAGAGATTTCGAAAATGATTCCAATCAGCTTTTGCAAAGTTCCATCTAGGAATAGAAAGGTCATTTGACCCGGATGTATATTCCATTATAATTGGAAAATGATCGTTCCACAACATCATCATGGACTTTCCAGGAAAAATCATTTAAAATATCAGGATCCAATAGCGACAGGTCTAAAGCTGAATAAGTACCAATCGCATCAGATAGAAATGTTTTAGACCCGTCATTTAATATACATAGCTCATTGTTAGACAACAAGTTTTCTATTATTCTGCCTTTATTATTTAGGCGCGAACTTCCCCAAAGTGGGATGTGTCCATTAAAATCACCAACTAAAAGAAATGGTATAGGTAACTGTTCAACCAAATTTTGTATGTCGGTGAGAGATAATGCTGATGATGGAGGAATATATATCGAGCATAATGTTATAGTTATCTGTAGCGTTATGCGAACTGCAACTGCTTGGAGATTAGTATCAAGAGATATGGGACTATGAATAATTCCATTTCGAATAAAAATTGAAGAACCTCCCGAAGCTCTATCAGCATTAGGAGAACAAAATTGATATGGTTTGTAATGACGAAATTTGATTTCATTATCCGATTCTTTAATATAAGTTTCTTGAAGACAAAATGCAACTGGGTAAAAATCTTGTGCTAAAACTGCTAATTCATCCATATTATTTTTAAAACCTCTACAATTCCATTGTATTATTTTAGGATTACCAATTATTAGGAGGACGTACTGGGGATATATGCGACTGGGATGTATCCATGTCGCAGTCTTCAGAACGACTACGATGGCGTCCAGAACCACGCCGTCGATTATTACGCCCCTTACGAACTTGGGTAAAACCATCAGTATCAGTACGTGTTGAAGCATTTTCATCAGATGAACTTATATCACCTTCCAATGCTTCATATATATTGGGGGAATCCAATATTGGATTTTTCCGAAGTAATGCTTCGGGACTCTTATCAAGGACATAGTATACTTGTTCATTCTTTCCTGATTTTATTTTATTTTGTTTTTTAACTGGACCAGGTTTAACCTTTCCAGAATCTGCTTCCTTTGTTATAGGTTGTGATGCAGTGTTGCTTTGAGATAAAGCTTCTGCATCGGAGGAAGCTGGAGCTGATTTTTGCTCCCGCGAATTTAGTTTTTGTTTGTTTAAAACATTTTGTTTAGTTGATTTTGAATTATTACTTGTATTAATATTTGATGAAGAGCTAGTCTTCACGTCTTTACTGTTAAATAGATGAACTTTGTTTAAAGGTCACCGGTCACCAAAAACCGAAATTTTTTAGTACTATTTTCCGAAAGATTACATAATAAAAAGTAGATTTAGCCACAAATAACATTTTTTAATCATTTCTGTCTTTTGTTACAGCGTAAAATAAAGTCCTAAAACTGTTGAAAACGGTGTTATCTCCCTTTGGTAGTAAAAGGGTCCAAAACCGGAAATGACGCAGAAGGTGTTATCCAAGTTATCTAGTAACTAAAGCTTGTAGAGTGATCTGTATTTATTACCCAGATTTATCAGTAGTAATTTCTCATGTTTTATTATTTATTTATTTTTATATTGGATATTTCAATTTCCTTCAGCATAAAAAAATAAATAAAAAAATAAACATAATAAATAAATAAATAAATAAGAACTATATTCTTGTTTGCTCTAAGTATGATATACTATTACTTATACTATTACAAAACATAATTTTAAATCATTTATTTATTTATTAATTAATTAATTTATTTATCTTTTTATTTTTATCTATCAAAACGAATTGATAAAAAGAATACACATTTTCGTGTTTTTATTTAAAATATTATTCATATTTATTTTCATTAATATTTAATATCATTCTAAATATGTTAACTTCTCTGTTGAATTTATTTATTTATTTATTTATTTATTTATTTATTTCGGTGAATTAATATTAAATATCAATATTAATATTATATATTAAAAACATGTACATGAAAAAAATTTTCGAGCACTTTTGATCGGATTCTGTAGTCTGCTTTTTTTCTTCTCTCTAGTACAGCTATATTATTAATTTACCTCAAATTGATTTTAATTCATATTTGTTTCAGAAATTGTCCCATTTTTATTTTATTTTTAGGTTAAAATCAATATATTATTAGAACACGTTTTCGAGTAGAATTTTTGTACAACGAAAATATCAAAATACAGGTCTAAAAAATAACTTCTTATTGTCTCTGAAATCAAATATTTCACCCCAGTATCACTTGAATATGAAAACGTTTGTAAACAATTTCCGAATTCTAATTAAAATCAATAGCTTCCCTATTCGCAGTAAGTTTAATTTAATAATAATAATGGAAATGGGAGTTTATGTCGGTGCGTAATATTTTTTTATCAAATATTGTTTAATTTTTTTTCGATAGAGTACTGGTCAGATTTCCAATCCCCATTTTGTTAAATCTTCATTTTTGATTTAATTTCAGTGTTTCCATGATAAATTCAAAAAACGATATTTAAAATTTTCATTTACTACTAATAACAATTTTTTACGCCTAATTTTAATAAGCTGAAAATAACTCATATCAAAATGTGATACCAGTGGGATTATACCCGACTAACTAACGGCTTAATCAAAACTCGCGGGAAATTTTCTTTAATTTTTTTCACAATAAATTAATATCGGTTAAAGTGCGATTTACATCCCCTCACATACCAGTAATTAAGAGATTATCAATATGCTACATTGGCAAGCAACATCCTGTTTAGAAGTAGACATCTATCACCTGTAATCAACAGGGTTTTCCTTACAATTTGCAACATTAATTGACACGTGTGTATAAATCTTTATGATATACCCGGTAAATGTTATTTGTCGTTTTTGATGGATTCTGAAAAGATGTGTTTGAAAAAATAAATGTTAGATTAGTTGATTTGAATAAGAGACATACAAGTCTCGATTTGTGTGAACATATGAACTGGTGAACTGACCAGCTGACTGACTTACGGAATTAAATTAATTTTGAATATTAAAATTGTTAAAATCTATGAATTTTTTTTATTTGACTGAATTCGAATCCATTCATAATAATTTATATTGTCTGAAATGATTATACCACTCTTATGTCACTGACTTTTCTCGTATATGAAAAATAGCCCCAATACATTCAAAGCAATTACTATATTTCCATAAATTGAGTGCACATGGTTTTTATCATTTATTTCTTTTAATTGAAAATGTTTTCATTAAACTATCAATAAATTGCATATTAAATGCATTGGCCTAACCAAATTATATTTTTAAATGACAAAAAAAGTTATTCAGTTTATCTGTACATAGAGAAATTTTGGGAAAATTCGACGAAGTTTATACACCAATTGGGCCTCATTCAAAGTTACATCAGGGTATTTAGGGTCAGGTAGGTCATTGTTGTTCGGGTTTTTTCATATTTCATCATTAATATTCCAACTATGACATAATTATAATATTTATAGTTGTTCCGAGTAAGAAGGTACAGAAGGGATAATTTTGACATGGTTATATTAGTTGTTTTGTTAAAAACTTCAAAAATTGCTCTATGTACAGAATTAAATTCACTTATGGATGAATGAAAAATATTTTTTCCTATTAGGTCAGTATATTTTGTATCAAGTTTTGACAATATTTTGCGAGTTTGTTGGAAAATACGACTTTATTCTTGCGTTTTCCATGTGCACTCAATTTGTAGAAAGCTGCATAAGGGACTTGTGTAAATCTGGCTTTAATTTGTTCTTAAATTTTTGAGAAAAATTTTTTTTATCGTTCATTGTGGTATTATTATATCAAAATTTCACAAAATATATAATTTTGACTTGAAATCAAACTTTAAAACCCTTCAAAATGACACACAAACCCACATGTTACATATGGATTCATATATAGGTAATGTGTCTTTCCTCAGCAGCTTAACACCATGTACGTCATCAATTAGGTCGCCGGAAAGTTACGAGCGGTGTCGGAAATTACCGAGTATTAGAACTTCGTTCAGGTAAGTTTTTAGTATATTACAGGTAACTGTAATGTGTGAAAACCCACCAGACACATCAGTATTGACAACTCTACCCATAGGAATGCAAATTACAAAATTCATAAATTTGGTGACCGGTGACCTTTAACATTATTTTTTGTTGAAGAAGTCTTTGTTGCTGGTGTTGAACTTTTGTCATTTAGAGACGAAAAGTCTGTCTGACAAGCAACAGAAATAAACTTCTTTGAGGAACCCGTGACTACAGAGGCATATGAGGCTTGTGGTGCAATGTGTGTTTGGGAGTAAAGTTTTCTAGCTTCAGGAAAAGTTATGTTTTATTCACTTTAATTTTATTTATTTCATAGTCCCTCTTCCAAATGGAACAATCCCTGGAAGAAGCCATGTGGTTTTCTTTACAGTTTACACATTTAATAGTGTTTGTACAATCAGTAATCTGATGACCCTTTGAACCACAACGGCAACAAACATCAACAGATTTGCATGCCCTTGATCCATGACCAAATTTTTGACATTTATAACATCTCAGTGGTCTTGGAATAAATGTTTCCACTTTGATATTATAATAGCCAGCTTTAATTCCCTTTGGAGGGGCTGACATAGAAAAGGTCAAAAGGTATGTGTTGGAAGGTATAAAAGAACCATCCTTTTTAAACGAGAAACGTCTGACATTGATGACTCCCTGTGATGCTAGCTCAGCAGAAATGTCAGCTTCGCTCATGTCATTCATTGAACGCTCTCGATCACGTATAATACCTTTACTTGTATTAAGTGACCCATGTGGTACAACTTTAACTGGAAAGCTAGCAAAATGTTTTGTAGCAAGCAAATTAGTTGATTGTTGCCGTGTTGAACATTCAATTAGGAGAGAGCCAGAATTTAACTTTTTAATTCCGGTTACATCACCTGCAATACCCTGTACAGCTTCACTAATAACAAACGGGTTAATTTTTAAAGGCTGGTCAGTAGTAGATTGCACCACGACAAACCTCGCCCAAGCAACAAAGACATCAGATTCTTCATCACTTTCTGATCTCAATCTTTTAGAACTATTTGAAGAAGTTTTTTGAGTACCCATCCTGAAGATGTTGGTATTTCATCCTCCTTGCTCCCCACCCACCAATCCTTTTGCTTTTATGTTCCGGGGAAACCAACTCAGAACAGCACCAAGGACTACAAAGAAGATATGCACCATAGTAAAATTGTGATGATCAAGTATAAATTCATGATTAACAATGATAAGTCAACATCCAGAAAGATTTAGCAAATAAATAATTCATGGATGCCAAGTTAAGAGATATAATCAAACATCACAAAGAGACCAGATTTGACCCATGAGCCACCGCCTTCTACATGCAAGAACAAGACAAAAGTTATGAAAAAGAAATGATGACAAAGAGAAAAGATTTAGGAAATACAATTATCTTGCATGTAGGGCTAGGCGTGACCAGCCGATTGATTGGACACGGGCCGATGCCAACCGTCCTTCTAGATGAAGTAAGGGTCAAAGTGATGTGTTGGGCCAGAGCAAACCGCAATCTACACGGTCCTCAATCACCAGAATCCCGTCCTCCACCATCAAGGATTGCATTCCACGGCAAACGGAATGCCTCATTTTAGTCGCCTTTTACGACAAGCATGAGGTACTGGGGACCTATTCTAACCCGGGTTCCCCACGGGGGAGAATGTGTGAATGAAGAATTCAAACAATTCTCATTTAGACAGAAACATGTATCCAAACGAACGAAGCATCGCCTGATCAGCGAATTTTCATAATCTTTGCAAGCAAGAAAATCGGCTATAGGATTGATTGACTGAATGGGATTTTTCGTCGAAATCAAGAATAGTTCACTTAAATCGATACGTCACCAGTTAAAGGTGAAGTAGCACACATTTAGGGCTTTACAGTGCACTCCAGATAATGCCCAGGGAGGGTTCTTAAGCGATGCAAAATGATACACACATATTTTAAGACATTACCTATCCAGGAAATTATTTATCCAGTTTTTGATTACCTGATTGATTTAATTAGTATGGTAAAATTGCACAGCACATTGAATGTAAAAAATAAATTATAAAGTAACATTTGTATATGGTTATTATTCTTTAGACAAATAACGTGTGTATTTTGACGGGTGTACCTAGCTAAACAAGAGATGCTTAACCTTCCAGACAACGGCTTCACTTCCCTGGTCAAAAGTCACGTGTCTAGCCTAACTTGTCATTCCAAAGTTTTTACTTTGCTTCTGGATTATGATTAGGACACGGATTAGTATGTTGGTTTTTTAATTATCATTCTTTAGACAAAACAGTTTAACAGGACAACGAAATATGAAAAAGAGAAATTGTCATAGATTAAATATGAGTTAACATTTTTTAAAATACAAAAAATTCTTACGAAAGAATGGGATAGACGATGTTTCAGTTGATAAAAATACACTTGGAAGAAAACACACACATCGTGCACACACACACACACACACACACACACATGTTACTCTTGGAGACCTTGCATTCGAATCTTTTGTTATACGCTGCTATCTTGAATTGAAATGAACATCAAATTAAAATGTATTTGTTTCGAATATAAACATACCTATCTATGTCCAAACTAGAAACTGAAAGCAAAGTTAAACTTTGAAACTGGCAAGTTAAGTTAAACACGTGAACGTCTACCATGGAAGTGAGTTCGGGTGCTCCGGAAGAGCAAGCACCTCCTGTTGAGCTAGTTGCACCTGTCATGTAAGATCGTATTTTTGAGTGAAAAAACATGGGGCTTTGGGTCGTCTTACATATCTAAGAGAGATTATTCTTTTCAATAATATTTTGGTGACGGCTATTAAACTTTTTAGAGGGCCTTGATAGGCTAGGTTTGCAATATCCTTAAGTCAACAAATCATTTTAAGCGGCTTACTTCTTCGTAAAAAGTTCCAATGGAAGAAAGCTTTACCAAAGCGTATTTACTGTGAAACAAATACACCAAAGCCGGGGGAGCAGGTATATTCTTGTATCGACAATAAAAAAATGTAGTCATCACATTTGCCATAAAGCTTCAAATGTAACATTTTGCAGATGTTGTAATTAAGATACAAGTCTAAACAAGAGTCAATTTTTTTAGATGTTTTAATTCGAGGTTTACGTGACTGAGATTTAGAAAGGAAGTATGTTTGTCTCCCGCTGTTTTTATTTCGCTTTTCAGTTATTAAGTTAGTTTTTCTGCTGTTTTTACTAGTTTTTAGCGAGACGATACAGAATGGAAGTAACTTTTTGATGTTATTATTGCCTTTTAATGACACATTTCTTCATTAAACAATATATGAAAAATGTTCCATGGTGTTAAATATATCATTTACAAATCACTCAAATAAGCCAAATTAATATGAAATATTTATTCAATCGTAAACAATGTACTTTTTATGTAAATTTCTTTTTTCTTTGTTTTTACTAAACAAACAGATTGTAAATTTACATAAATCATTGAGCATTACAAGGTCTTTATTTAAAATACGATTAATGATAATACATTCAATTGTTTTCTACTGTTTTCTTGTTGGGGCTGTCGGAACTGAAGTAAGTTTTTTCTAATGTATTCCTTCGGGCTAGGTGAGTAGATCAGAACTAAAGTCAGTTTTTTCTGTCGTTTCATTTTGGTTATCAGAACGGAAGTCAGTTTTACCTGCCGTTTTCATTCGGGTTATCAGAACGGAAGTCAGTTTTACCTGCCGTTTTCATTCGGGTTGTTAGAACTGAAGTCGGTTTTTTCCTGCCGTTTTCATTCGGGTTGTTAGAACTGAAGTCGGGTTTTTTTCCTGCCGTTTTCATTCGGGTTGTTAGAACTGAAGTCGGGTTTTACCTGCCGTTTTCATTCGGGTTGTTAGAACTGAAGTCGGGTTTTTTCCTGCCGTTTTCATTCGGGTTGTTAGAACTGAAGTCAGTTTTTTTCTGTCGTTTTCATTCGGGTTGTCAGACCTAAAGTCAGCTGTTTTCTGCCGTTTTCATTTTGGTTATCAGAACGGGAGTCAGTTTTTCTGCCGTTTTCATTCGGGTTGTCAGAACTGAAGTCAGTTTTACCTGCCGTTTTCATTCGGGTTGTTAGAACTGAAGTCGGGTTTTTTTCCTGCCGTTTTCATTCGGGTTGTTAGAATTGAAGTCGAGTTTTTTTTCCTGCCGTTTTCATTCGGGTTGTTAGAACTGAAGTCGGGTTTTTTTTCCTGCCGTTTTCATTCGGGTTGTTAGAACTGAAGTCAGTTTTTTTCTGCCGTTTTCATTCGGGTTGTCAGCACTGAAATCAATTTTTTTCTGCCGTTTCATTTGGGTTATCAGCACTGAAGTCAGTTATTTCTGTCGTTTTTATTCTAGTTGTCAGCAGTGAAGTCAGTTATTTCTGCCGTTTCCATTCTAGTTGTCAGCACTGAAGTCAGTTATTTCTGTCGTTTTCATTCGGGTCGTCAGCAGTGAAGTCAGTTTTTTTTATGTTTTTATTCGGGTTGTCAGAAAGGAAGCAAGTTGTTTTATTTTGGTGCTCTTTCCATTCAAGTTATCAAAACAGAAGTCAGTTGTTTTCTACTGTTTTTATTCGGGTTTTCAAAACGGATATCAGTTGTTTTCTGATGTTTTCATTGGAGGATTTAGAACGGAAGTCAGCCATTTAATGCTGTTTTCATTCGTGTTTTAAGCGAGAAAAATCAGAACGGAAGTCAGTTATTCAATCCGCTTTTATGTTTAACGAATTCTTTATGAAATAGTAAAAGCAAAAATAATTCCATGGTGTTAAATATATCATTTACAAATCATTCCGATAAACAAATATTAAATATTTGTCTGTAAGAAATATAGAATGACTATAGTCTATATTAAACATTATAATTTTAATATTAGCTTTCCCATACAGTACAGACCTGTGGAAAGTCTCACACTGAGCTAAATCAAAGAAGTCGAAGCTCGGTTGTCGAGAGGTCGAGGTATGGATAGCAAGTAACCAAATGGTACCGAAAAAGATACAGTCAACCCTGCCTATCAAGGCCACCAAAGGGAACCAGTAAAAGTGGTCTTTATGGGCAGGTGACCTTTAGTAGTTTGATTATTCATAGTATTTCTAATGACAAAACACTGATTAATGAAATCTGCCTCATATTTTAAAATTTCAAAATTAGTACTATTTAATAAGTATTTTATTTCTTTTCGGAATTTGGCATAATTTTAAAGGAGGGGTAGATTTTTTGACATGATATTACAGTGTATTCCTATGTGTGTTATACTTTTGACATTAAAAGAAAATGGAATTCATCCTCAGTTGATTCAAATTTACAGTAATGACATGATTCGCTCTGTGGTATATTGAGATATTTTTCAATTTCTATAATAAACAACAAACATACTTATCCATGTCCGAATCACAATCTAGAAGCAAAGTAAAAACTTTGCAACTGACAAGTCAGGTTAGACACGTTAACTTCTCACCAATTGAGGCCGGGTGCTCCTGAAGGGTAAGTACCTCCTGTTTAGCTAGCTACACCTGCCACGTGTGTAATCAAAATTGTGTGAAAGGAACATAGAACTATGAGACGTCAAATATATCCAGGGCAATCCTGGACTCGGAGACCTCAAACTAATCAACAATGCTGTGATGACAGCCATAAAACTTTTTGAGGGCCTTGATAAGCCTAGGCTTGCATAGAACTAACTGTATGAATAAAAATACAATGCTGACGAGCGGGAACTTGACCATTTATTTATTGTTGTATTTTATGTTTTATCCTAACATTAGGTTAACTTTTTTCTACTTATAACTTGAATAAGACGTTAAACGGTTTACATTATTCTTCATATAAAGTGGTATAAAGATAATATTTGATTTATTACAACAATCAAACATGTCTTTATAATGTCAATTTATAACTTTTTTAAAACTCAACAACATCAAAGGCATATATTATAATTTTAGAATTATTTATTTTCTGAGTTTTTTTTTATTAAAGCTGTATACGTTTTTTAACCCAGGCACATGTGTTCTCACGCCCGTAACCTACAGTATCAGACCTGTCGAAAGTTTAACACTCAGCTAACAAATTAGTGTCTGATCGGCAGCTTAATTCGTCCCTACGGCATTTTGACAGCTGTTACTTATCTCTCGGCAGCTTATCACCTGCTAGCTATCCATATTTTGGCCAAATTCGAGATTCAACTCCTTTCCGTTAGTTCCGTGTTAAACTTTCGACAGGTCTGTACTGTGACTTTAGTAAAATAAATAAACTCTGTTTAAATAATGCATTGGTAAAATACTAAGTAGAATTTATATATATATTTGTAAATAAATGTTACCACTTTTTTGTCTTCTGCTTTACAAAAGCAGAGTCTTTTTTTTTCTTTGAATAAGGGCCTCGTTGGCCGACGGGTATAAAACACACACTTACGGATCACAGTGACTTTTACCGCCTATATTTGGATCGAATTCCACTTAGGCAGATCCTAGTGTGAAAAAGTTCGTCAGTTTGCTTGTCCCCCAACTCCAAGAACTTACTGTCTCAATATAACTGGAAGCTTGACTTGGGCATAAAACACCATTAATCCAATTCAACCCATCTTCTTTGAAATGTACACGTGTGAAATGACACATTGATACTTAATATATATACCATTAAGCAAAAATACGCGAAAAATTCATTTTGATAGAATTAATTTGCAATTATACAAGCCACCATACGACATCGCTAAAATAAAAAAAACCACGAATATTTTACAATCAGACAATTCTGGCGAAAATTAACAGACGTAAAAATTAACGGACGCGAAAATTAACAGACGCGAAAATTAACAGACGCGAAAATTACCGGACGCGAATATTAATGGACGCGAAGATTTCCGAATTCACAGTATGTATAAATCTTACATTAACAATTTACAACACAAGGAAAGGTTAGTCAGAAATAGTCAAGTTTAAATCGTTTCATCGCAGTATTAAAGTCACAAGAATAAAATGTAAAAACATTATGACTTAAATAGAGATTAGTGAGGATCTTAATGCGCTTACATGTCGGAGGAATATCGTACAGTCCTGTCGAAATTTTAACATTGAGCTAAGTAGTCGAACATTGGCTACTGATTCGGATTGAACGAGGTATGGATGGTTACTGGTCGAAAAGCTGATGGGAGATAAATAGCCGCTACCAAAAAGATGCGTAGATATACATAACACGCGGTCTAGATGAACAGTTTATTCGTCACTAATTCTTTAGTGAAATTCTGTTAAATTTTGGACAGGTCCGTACTGTATGTCCTATACCTCGTAAATCTTACCAAAATAATACATATTGATGTATTTATCGTATTAATGGCTTAGCTGTCTTTGTGTTAAATGCAATACACATTAATATATATTATTATTTTATTTCAAGTTGTGTATAGAGTTGAAATTTAAAATCGAATGATATGTATGCATTTTATTTCTTCTATAAGTCACACTTTATCCGGACCCAATACACCGTGAACCTGCCTTTCACGCTACAATTGTTCAACACTAGTGCTCTGACTCTGGTAAACTTTACGGATATGGATTGCTTTTTCCGTTAGATTGATATCTTTTATATGTATTTGAAATGTCGCTGTATATATAGATTTTTCACATGGACCGGAATATCGATATTGAATTTTAAATAGAAGACTTTTTAAAAATAATAACATTTAAAACGTGTAGATATTGCATATCAATGAATCACGTGGTCTGGTAAAGTTATTTTTGTCCATGGCTGGTTTTTCTTGGATACAGGATCCTGGTTTCAACGATGTTATGACCAACCTGAGATCACCTCGGCTTAATCAGGTAAATTTCTTACATGCATGTGAGTGTGTGTGTATATGTGTAAATGTTATTGATTTTTATTATGTACAATGTAAAATTCTTTTCACACGTGTTTTATTTAGAGAAGTAGAGAGTATTTAGTGCTGAAATGAACATTGAGTGCTGAAATGAACATTGAGTGCTGAAATGAACATTGAGTGCTGAAATTAACATTGAGTGCTGAAACAGTTGAATATCGAATTAATCCAGGATAGATTAGAGTCATGGAATTATGCATGATGTTTTACGCTCTAGACCAGATACTTTATACCATGGCAGTCAGTTTTGGGATGGTGGAGGAAACTGAATTGTCCTTTAGAAAGAAATTTAGAAAATGAACTAAAAAACTTGCTCGCACTATAGTTATAGGATCCGCCCGAGTGGGATAGTCCAATACAAACGTGAGAGGCACTGTGCTCGATAGGCGTGCGATTTATACCACCCCACCACTTGTTAAATGTTGCTTAACGTCGTATCAGCAATTTTCAGCTATTTGCGACGGAGGCTACTTTATTTAACAGATATTTCAGGGGGCTCGGGACCATATGGTAGTTTATGGACCGGACAGTTAGCCTAAAAATAATATGTGGACCGAAGCGAATCTGGGGTCCATATGTCATTTATAAGAGTAAACAGTCAACCATTTGTCATGTAAAAGCTAAAACCTATATAAGCTGTTTAAATTTCTGCCTATGCATGCAATTTCGTTTGTAATGAGCAATACGCAGTTACAATGCAGGCCTGTCGAATGTTTAACAATAAACTGTCGAATAAGTGTCTAATTGACAGCTCATGTTGGCTTTTCGTTAGCTATATCTTGGCAGCTATTTGGTAGCTGTTATCTTTTTCTCGGACGATTATCGGTCACTTGCTATACATCTCTTGGTCACCAAGCATCGACCCCTTTCGACAGTGATGTACTAAGTTACGTGATGCTGCTACGCATCAGTGAACTCCCACACACAGAGGAAGAGAGAGAGGGGGGATAAGAAGAGGAGCCCTCGGAGAGAGAGAGAGAGAGATAGATAGAGAGAGAGAGAGAGAGAGAGAGAGAGAGAGAGAGAGAGAGAGAGAGATTCAATTTCTCCTCCAACAACCAAAGATTCAACGATCAAAGCAATACTTTAGTATATATAGTTCTGATAAATTAACATTAAACATTCTTCCCTTTATAGTCTGTCAATTATCGAATGATAATATTTCTTTAAAGCCGAGAATAATTTGTTTTTAATTTTCACTTCAAAGATTGCATACCTACCACACAACTATAACCCATTATTCACAGTTTTCTTACAAAACAAACTATAATAATAAGAAATAATAATTACAAACACACACAAAAACAACATTTGGTTAATAGTCTTAAATGTGTGGTTAAATGACAAATTCATAAAATTCTGCGAGAGGCAATTTATCGCCTTATTAAACTCTAAAAATATTATTTTTAAAAATGAGATAATTATCTATGTTATAAAATATATATACAACAAATTGTAGTATTTTTTCAAAAGATATCTATTTTAAAAAAATTAGTCATTCAAATACTATCTGTTTAAATATCTACATTTTTAAACACACCATTTAACAAATTACGATATATATATTTTTTTCAAAAAGATATATTAAAAAAAATCGACGAAAACTAGATGAATGTTTATATTGAACTTATTCACGTTAAACTATTAAACAAATTACGACATATTTTTTAAAAAAGAAAAAAGTCGACGAAAGACTACATGAATGACAATATTGAATTTATTTATGTGTTCATCGATTTTCACTTCAGGTATTACGCGGAGGCAAAAAGGTAAAAAAGCGGTAAACGATTGTACATGTTTTCGCGCCATTTTCTAGACTAAGTCTTACATTGAAGTCAGCGTATTTACAGATCAATTGATTTGGTGAGAGTTTAATGCATGTTAAATATTAATTTACCTAATCTGTATAAAAAGTCGGCTGATATAATCTAACGTTTTAAATTTAAATAGTTTAAAAATATTGAATAAAGTTATAAATGATAGTTTTATTGAAAACCATAAATAATATATTTGTATTTGATTTTGTATATGGTTATTTGAAGTTTCGGCGATAAGAGAATATTTTATGATGGGAAATCATATACAAACAACAGTAAAATGTAGATAAACAGAATTATAAAGAAAATAGTCATAAATTATTAAATTGCGTGCAGAATAATGGGAACTAAACGACTTTAAAGTAATACAATAGTGTAGATATGTCTAAAGTTTAACACTGAGCTAACGGCGTAGAGTCGAAGCCCAGCTACCGAGTTACCGAGCTAGTGTCAGAAAAGCTGCCGAGAGATAGATAGCAGCTGCCTAAAAGCTGTAGGGACATACAGTACAGACCTGTCGAAAGTTTAACACCGAGCTAACGAAGTAGAGTCGAACCTTACTTGCCGGGTTACCGAGCTAGTGTCAGAAAAGCTGCCGAGAGATAGATAGCAGCTGTCTAAAAGCTGTAGGGATATACAGTACAGACCTGTCGAAAGTTTAACACTGAGCTAACGAAGTAGAGTCGAAGCCCAGCTGCCGAGTTACCGAGCTAGTGTCAGAAAAGCTGCCGAGAGATAGATAGCAGCTGCCTAAAAGCTGTAGGGATATACAGTACAGACCTGTCGAAAGTTTAACACTGAGCTAACGAAGTAGAGTCGAAGCCCAGCTGCCGAGTTACCGAGCTAGTGTCAGAAAAGCTGCCGAGAGATAGATAGCAGCTGCCTAAAAGCTGTAGGGATATACAGTGCAGACCTGTCGAAAGTTTAACACTAAGCTAACGAATTAGTGTCGAGTTAGCAGCTCACCCCAGCCTCTAGTCAGCTATATCTCGACAGTAGCTATTTATACATTATTCGGCAGCTTGTCGGTAACTAGCTTTCCTTATCTCAGACACTCGACTGCCGATATTCGACTCCTTTTCGTTAGCTCGGCGTTAAACTTTCGACAGGTCTGTACTGTAGTAAAAAAAAGGGGGGGGGGTTCGAGCTAAGCTGCTTATTCGGCACTAATTCGCTAGCTAAGTGTTAAACTTTCGACAGGCCTGTACTGTACATATGGTAATGACATGTTTGATTTTATTGAAATTCTGTTTTTCCTATTATTCGTAAACTATTTCACAAAGAACAAGAAATCAATTTTTATTTGGCTTATTCGTGAACTATTCACAGAGAATAAGAAGTCAATTTTTATTTGGTTTATTCGTAAACTATTCACAGAGAATAAGAAGTCAATTTTTATTACTCCCAATGTGGATGTTGAATTACAATGACCTAAACATGAGTTTTTGTTCACGAGAGAAACACATGAATTATTTATCAATACGATTGATTCTAACAACGGAAAGACAATGTTGTTGTTTGACCTCTTGTATTTAAATATGGTTGATAACTGTAGTGTTGTTTGATGTACGTTCATGCGTGTGTTTTAGTTTTCCTGAAGGTAAGTGTATGCCCTTTACCATTTGCACTCTTGAACAGGGAGGTTGGGAATGGGGACGCTTCGATGTCCAAACGGTCTAAATGGCGCGCTCACGGACCACAGTATCTTACACTGACCAGGTTCGAATCCAAATCGAAACAGATCTTAGTGTAAGAAACGTTGTAAGTTCACTTACCTAATTTCGACGGCTTTCTACGGACACCAGTTTTCCCTCCATCACTATTCCAGACCTGACTGTCTCGATATAAGTGAAAGAAGATTGTTTATTGCGTACAACACCATAACTGAACTTCATTCTTGAACTACGGATTAGGAATTTGATTACGGAATGTGATTTCTAAGCGTAATATGACCACCACTGCGGTAGCTCAGTTGGTAGAGTGCTCGCTCCGTAAGTGGGAAGTCTAAGGCTTAAACCACCACCGGGTATGACCCAAGACTTGAAAGGGGGTAGTGACTTTTCTTTCTCCAAGCACTCGGTATTACGAAATGAAAGTTACGGTTCTTTAGGAGGAGAATTCAAAATGTCACTATAAAGAACTCTGCTTGCTATCGTCGCAACACACTGGCAAAATTCCTGAACATTCGCCTATAGCTGGCGACGGCTCGATAAAGTGAAATATTCTTGTATGCAGTCCCAAATGAGTCAATAATTCTATCTACATTGTTCTGTTGCGTTGAGCCTTTTTACTGACTTTGCTCCTAATACGACAAATATCACACCTTGCAATAAAACTGTAAAGTACTTGTTTAAGAAAGGTCTTAAAGTTTGAGACTAAAACAATATATCCATTTCCATACCGGATTTAAATGATCGATATCTTAATACTAAACTTCAAAATTAAAATCACTTTTAAATCTTTAAAATCTAGATATTAAAATTATAAAATTTTACAAGTTTATTACAACTAACCCATAAATAAATATGCAATAACTAAATATAATTAAATTTCATAGGTTAATAGTATATACTGAAATAACACGAACACATTATCAAATTCTAGCAAACACCGGCAAAATTTTACCCTGCAGAGAGAGGGTTTCTTTATTTAAACAGCGCGCACCTGACATTTAATCATTTAGTGATATCGTAATAATAATTTTGTCACCCAGTGCATTTAAAACTTCAATAGAATTTATCAAACACTAAGTTGGGTATATTGTACTCGATATAATTTTATCAATAGCCTGATTGTAAGAAAGGCAGTGAAAGTTTGAATTTATACTGAATTTTATTATATGTGTATCAAAAGATTTTTATATATATGTTTAGAAGCTTGATAAGTTAAGGTTTATTTATACCTGTGTAATTTGTAAAGTCACATTGGAATAAGTCGGTTCTTGAATTAAAAACTTGTGGTATATAGCTTAGTTCATCTTTGGAAGTTTAAATTTAGCAGAGGATATTAATTAAGTTTTGAGAAAAAAGTATAAAATGAGGACCATACACTATGCAGGCTGGTCAATTATAGCAGCTAATTCAATGGAGATTAATTAACAAAGTTAAAGGTAAGCATTACCGGGATAGTCATACCGGGTATTGGAATTAATGGGTTTTTAATTAAAACACGCGTTGTCCTAGTATGGCTTAGTTTATCTTTGGAGGTTTAAATTAAGCAGAGGATTTTAATTAAGTTTTGAGAAAAAAGTATAAAATGATGACCATACACGTGTACTGTGCAGGCTGGTCAACTACAACAGTCAATTCAATGGAGATTAATTAACAAAGTTTAGAAAAAGGTAAGATCGTTATAATTTATATACATTACCGGGATACACGTGTCATGAATAAATCGGTTCTTGAATCAAAACCTGTGGTATATATATACTAGTATGGTTCATTCCATCTTTGGAGGTTTTGATTAACCAGAGAATTTTGTGTAATAAGGAAATGGTGACCATGTACTGTCCATGGTGGTCAATCACGGTAGCTCTTTACAAATCTTTATCAGAGGATCCTTATGTTATATGGTCATTTTTTTGGGGAAAAATGATAATATAATGACCATGTACCATACATGTCGGTCAATTGTCATAGTTAATTAATTGGATAGCATTTAACAAAATTTAGCAAGAGGTCAAATCTTTAGTTACATCGATGGAATAGATTTGTTATTTCAAGTCGTATTGGAATAGGTTTTAATTTTCTAAAAAAAGCACCAACAAAACCCAGACATAATGTATGTTTTAAAATGAAAATGAACTCATTTGAGATTTCTTTTAAAGACAGCCGGGTTTATGTACTAAATCTATTTTCAAGTAGTAAAATCAATCATCAATATAACAATAGGTATAGTAAAAGCTCGTTATAATGCCCAATTGATACTTTTTGCCATTCCGTCTAAATTGTCGCAAAGTATTTTGAAGTCCTAAAGTATATAACTTTAATAATTTCTTTTCGATTTATCACCAAAGCTCTTTATAATGTCAAAATCCGACTTAAATATGGTAGCAATAAATTGATGTTTTACTGTATCTTACAAATGTGGATAATATATTCATACCAGTATTTACGATCTGTTGGTCTTGAATAAATAATAAGTCACCATCTGTCAGTCCGGACAAGGAGTCGATACTTCTTGCAATCGTAAAACATCTACAGAACTTAAAACGGATGCGTATGTGTTAAAGAACCATTCCTATTAATACGTGATATCGCGATTACCCGGAGTTATCTAACGTTTCAGAACTCTTTAGTGATGAAGACACAAAAAGTATAGGTGGCGAGTGTAGCTAGCTAGACAGGAGGTGCGTATGCTTCCGGAGCACCTGGCCTCATTTACCCTGGTAGTAGTTCACGTTTCAAACTTAAATTGCCATTTTCAAAGTTTTCACTGTGCTTAATTTATCAGTTTTCAAAGCTTTTACTTTGCTTTAAGAATTGTGATTTGAAGATGGATAGATATGTGTGAAATTGTTGATGAACTAAACTTTCGAATTTTCTGCATGAAAAGTTTCATTGTTGAAATTCACAATGTGCATATCATGCAAGTATGTTAGCATTCGCATCTTGCAAGTGCTAGGTCATAGCTTTATAACACTTGTTAGGATCAGTTGTAAATTTGTTACTATATAATCGGGTTTGGTCGTTTCAATAATTCCCGACAGGTCGTCTGAGTGGTTACCTCTAGTGGTCTAACACAATTGCAGGGTCAAAGTTGGTCTCGGGTATAGCCATGTGACTTTGTAATGCATATTTACGTTTTCGAAGGTTTTTAAAACAATATCGTTTATGACATTGGTCACGCGCCTTGCGAATATACATCTGGTTTAGCAGAGCAGATATGTGAATAAATAGTGGGTTTTATGGTAAAAGCATGAAATTTGGTGCATAGATAGATCATGACTTGCCAAAAAAATTCAGCTATGGACCCACTCAAAATTTATTCAAAATGGCTGCTATTTTCAAGATGGCCGCCAAATGGTTGTGTCATTTTCACCGAAATGGTGTTTCAATAGTGGGGTTCGTGGTAAAAGAAAATAAAAATGATACAAAAGTTTCTTATGACCTGTTGAATAAAATTAGATATGAAACAAATGAAATTGTATTCAAAATGGCCACCATTTTTAAGATGGCCGCCATATGACGTTTATTTTTGTTTCAAAACTGTTAGCTCAGCAGATATGTGACAAATAATAATCAAAAAGTGGGATTTATGGTAAAAGCATGAAACTTGGTACATAGATAATGAACTGCTGAAAAAATTGGCTATGGACCCACTCAATTTTTTTCAAAATGGCCGCTATTTTCAAGATGGCCGCCAATGACCAGTGTTAAGGATATTATCAAACACAAACGATTCAATAATGACAATATTTATTATGATTTTTAGAATGTATTGTTCCAAATAGTAAACCAAAGGTAATTGTCTTATTTTCAGAAAAGTATTTAAGGTATACCTAAAAGAAAAGGGAAGTAACTCTTCCAAACAAGACATAAAATGCAATGCAATACATGAACACTTATTAGAATACTTAATTCATATTCAAATTCACATGCAAAATCAATACTATCACACACACACACACACACACACACACACACACACACACAGTGGTTGACTAGAAATTATATTGTTGTTTTGTGTAAATTGTTCATTTCAATAATCTAGTGGTCAGTGTCTACAATCAAAAATTCTAGTCTTATGTTCTGCTACGAAGCTACTGGCTTAAGTCAATAAATATTTGACCATCACTGCACAAATTGTTTATTTAGAAATTATTCTCTATCACAATTTCCACCACATTTGCAAAGAGCAGTACACAACATCTCGGCTCTGGTACATTTACATCATACCCGACATCCCTTTTCAATTTTACACCCACACTTTATAAACTCATGGCAACTGTATGATTCTTGTGGAAGCAGTGTCCAATGTGGTTCCAAAGTTTGCATTGTCCCCCTTTTCCATCCCCATTCACTTGGAAAAGACATCTGTGGAATTGACAGAAGTGTGTGTCTCCATAAATATCCAGCCTGGTATGCAACTCTCATTGTGTGCTGAAGTAAGGTTGTGGCAGTGGGTGGAATTACATCAATAGATCTTCCTATGCGTGTGAAGAGTTCCTTTCGGGCCTCATTTACTGTCATACATAAACTCGTTCTATCATACATAAACAAAGCATTCCAACTGGGGCATTAAATCTCCTATAGCTTCCTGTGTTATAACATGACTCTGAATTTGGAAGGCTTAATGTAATTTCAGGAAAGATTTTCCATGTTTCCCATGCAGTCTTTTTGCCTCTGTTGGCGAAAGAAGATGTCTGATCACATCCAGTAAAGACGTGAAATGCAGGTAGTGCTTTAGACTTTTCTATCTTAATTGACTGTGAAATAGCACGGGCAGCCAAGTACCTAAAGTGCTTACCATTTCAAAAAGCAATCCATAGCTCACTCAAGTTTACGATTTGGACCACTTCTATGGCTAATGCTACAACATCTGTATAAACTATTCGTATCAATACTTTGGAATAACCTTGCTTGACAGCATCTGTCACATGCAACATTAACCTCGTGTCAGCTTCCTCCTGTTCACATGGAGCCAAATCACTAATGTCTTCTTTTGGTGTGCTACAGAGGATATCTTTCCCTTTTGATGATATAACCTGCTGTTGATCGCCGCATTTCACCTGCACCGCTTTTTCTGCCAAGTAACTAAACAGCTCTGACTTGTTTTCATCAATCTGTAAAAATGACTCCCAGTTTCCTGGCAGTCTGCCATCTGGCTGAACGCGTCTCCGTATACCTTTTCCTCATTTACTTTGTGTCATAGCTTTCAGGCTGTCTGGTAAATATTCATCCATACGGATGTGAACACGAGGAAGCTGACACGAGGCTCATGTTGCATGTGACAGATGCTGTCAAGCAAGGTTATTCCAAAGTATTGATACGAATAGTTTATACAGATGTTGTAGCATTAGCCATAGAAGTGGTCCAAATCGTAAACTTGAGTGAGCTATGGATTGCTTTTTGAACTGGTAAGCACTTTAGGCACTTGGCTGCCCGTGCTATTTCACAGTCAATTAAGATAGAAAAGTCTAAAGCACTACCTGCATTTCACGTCTTTACTGGATGTGATCAGACATCTTCTTTCGCCAATAGAGGCAAAAAGACTGCATGGGAAACATGGAAAATCTTTCCTGAAATAACAGAAGCCTTTCAAATTCTGAGTCATGTTATAACACAGGAAGATATAGGAGATATATTGCCCCAGTTGGAACGCTTTGTGATCCTCATGTATGATAGAACGAATTCATGTATGACAGTAAATGAGGCCCGAAAGGAACTCTTCAGACGCAAAGGAAGATCTATTGATGTAATTCCACCCACTGCCGCAACCTTACTTCAGCACACAATGAGAGTTGCATACCAGGCTGGATATTTATGGAAACAAACATTTCTGTCAATTCCACAAATGCCTTCTCCAAGTGAATGGGATGGAAAAGGGGGACAATGCAATCTTGGGAACCACACTGGACACTGCTTTCACAAGCATCAGACAGTTGCCATGAGTTTATAAAGTGTGGGTGTAAAGTTGAAAAGGAATGTCGGGTATGATGTAAATGTACCAGAGCCGGGATGTTGTGTACTGCTCTTTGCAAATGTGGTGGAAATTGTGATAGAGAATAATTTCGGAATAAACAATTTGTGCAGTGATGGTCAAATATTTATTGACTTAAGCCAGTAGCTTCGTAGCAGAACATAAGTCTAGAATTATGTGAATTTGAATATGAATTAAGTATTCCAATAAATGTTCATGTATTTCAGTTTATGTCTTGTTTGGAAGAGTTACTTCCCTTTTCTTTTAGGTATACCTTAAATACTTTTCTGAAAATAAGACAATTACCTTTGGTTTACTATTTGGAACAATACATTCTAAAAATCATAATAAACATTGTCATTATTGAATCGTTTGTGTTTGATAATATCCTTAATACTGGTCATTGGCGGCCATCTTGAAAATAGCGGCCATTTTGAAAAAAAATTGAGTGGGTCCATAGCCAATTTTTTCAGCAGTTCATTATCTATGTACCAAGCTTCATGCTTTTACCATAAATCCCACTTTTTGACCATTATTTGTCACATATCTGTTGAGCTAACAGTTTTGAAACAAAAATAAACGTCATATGACGGCCATCTTGAAAATGGTGGCCATTTTGAATAAAATTCCATTTGTTTCATATCTAATTTTATTCAACAGGTCATAAGAAACTTTTGTATCATTTTTATTTTCTTTAACCACGAACCGCGAATTGTGTTTGTTTGGTAATATCCTTAACACTGGTCATTGGCGGCCATCTTGAAAATAGCGGCCATTTTGAAAAAATAGAGTGGGTCCATAGCCAATTTTTTTCAGCAGTTCATAATTTATCTATGTACCAAGTTTCATGCTTTTACCATAAATCCCACTATTTGACCATTATTTGTCACATATCTGCTGGGCTAGTTGTTCTAGTGACTGTAAATACCTTGCGTAAGCGGAAGCGTTTTAAACATGTAACTATAGTAGTGTCAAGCTATTCGTTTCAAAAGGGTTCAACAGCGTACAACGTAGTAAATTTTTTGGAACGTCGTTGATGTATCACATTTCCCCCAAATAACGTCGTTTTAAGGGAAAACGTAAACTTATGCGATTCCATATCCATTGATCTGCGCTTGTAAACATTATTAACTAACGCATGATACACTGACGAACTGTATTTATCGTATATACAGAGTATTACTTTTCTTACGTCAATTATGGTTTGGTACTATGTGCATAAGAAACAGTGCATATTGCGTACATGGTCACAGATAATGTTTTAAATGTAGTTATCGTGTAAGCACGTCTCATAATAGTTTGAATACGTGAGATTAAATTCCCACAAAAATATGCATTAAAAATTGTGTATTTATTTTAAACTTTAAAAAAAATTAGTTTTGTTTGAACAAACTGCGGGCGTTTGTTTATTCGTTCGGGTACATACCGAGATTAAATATATTTAACAAAGATGCCTAATAAAAGCTTGTTAAAATTTCATTTTAAATTTTGAACTAATTCTTTACTTAGATAATAGATCTAGTCTGTATACTTATACATAACAAAGCTGTAATAACGATAATCGATATTTTACTTCGGATAATAAATTTAGTTTCATTAAGCTTCAGTACAGGCCTGTCGAAAGTTTTACATTAGTTCTAATTCAGCAGCTCATGATCGAACATTTAACACTTAGCTAACGAATTAGTTCCAATTCAGCTTTTCATCTACAGAAGAAACCTGTCGAAAGTTAACACTTAGCTAACGAACAAGCTTCGTTTCAGCAACTCATCTCTTCCCTCGTTGGTTACATTACAGACGTGCCGAAAATTTAACACCAAGCAATTGAAAAGGAGTCAAAGCTCGACTGCCAAGTGGCTGAGCTATTAAAAGCTAGTGTCCAAAAATCCAAAAAGCTATCTGTTTCTCGCTTCCTCTGTAGTTTTAACTAGACAGCCGTTTCATAACATTTTCGGTAGTTTAATGTTAAACTTTCGACATGTCTGAACTGTATATCTCGGCAGCGTTTTGGCAGGTGCTGTTAATCTCCGCGCAACTTCTCTCTTGCTGGAACTCTCGGCAACAGAGCATGGGCTCTTTTCTATTAGCACAATGTTAAACTTTCGATAGGTCTGTACTGTATATCTCGACATCGTTTCAGTAGACGCTATCTATCTCTCGGCAGCTTCTCGGTCGCTAGCTATCCATATTTCGACAGCTGAGCCTCTACTACTTTTCGATAGCTCAGTATACAAGTTTCAACAGGTCTGTACTGTATATATATCGACAATTTTTCAGTTCTCGGCAAAGTTCTCTTCTGCTAGCTACATATCCGTTAGCTCAGTTTTAAACCTACGACAGATCTGTACTGTAAGTGGAATAAACGTATTAAAATTTACACGGTGGACACATATCTCGACCATCTTTATAATGTTTAACGGATAAAATTCGAATAATGCTTGGTCTAGACTAGCTGTTGTATAATTTATTAAATCTCCAATAATACATTGTTAAATCTCTGTTTGCTTATCCTATAATTGATAAGTGTTATAATATTGTACAAACTTAACTTGGAATTTGTATAGAATTTTTCAAATTCATCAATATAAGCTTCTGAAGCTCGATTTTTTAACTTGGATAACAGGTATGGGCGGTCGATCATTTAATTTACTCAGTTTCGCATTTTCTACAATAAAAATCAAACACAACCATAGCACTCCAAATCACAATCCTTAAAAACAGTAAGGTAAAATTAATTAATAATTAAAATATGAGAAATAATACATGTAGAACATTAAAATTTCTCTATGAATCTCAATAAGGCCGGGCAATATAGGTAATTGCGTGTGTACGGTGGCTGAATGAGGCCATGCAAAAAAATGTCCACGTGCGCACGCGGTAATTTTTTTCTGCATGGCCTCATTCAGCCACCGTACCTTTGTGATTATGCAATGTCCCCACATGTATTGCAGTTCCTTAAGCTAAAGAAAAAGGGAATGGAGTTATTGTATTATACATCCAAGTAAAGATCCATCTTCTATCGAAGCGACCAGTTCTGTGGAATGGTGGAGGAAACCGGGGTACCCGGAGAAAACCACTGACCTTTGACAAGTGAACTGAAAACTTTCTCAAACTAAGATCTATTCCAATGGGTTCGCACCTGGTGCTGTGATCTTAATAAGACCGGACTTTATGTAGCTCACTGCTCTCGTGGGGGTATACATTGTTGTCACATGTATTCCTGTTGTTTTTAACTAGACAGGATTAACTCTGATTTTGAAGATTAAGACTGGATTATCTCCACTATTATATTGTTTTATGAGTGTAATGTGTTGTAGATTTTTGTCAATACACTTTGTGTTATTTTAGATTAAGTATATGTTTACATACACTCATACATCGTTTATTACTTTACAAGTGTTTGGTTAAATTTAACCCATAATGGGAAAGTACTGCAAGTGTTTGCTTTACAGATCTAAGAGTTACTCAAAGTATTTTTATAAGAAAGTGTATAAAACCTAAAGTACTGTATTAACTAGTATGAGATATACTGATATGATACTATTTATTTACAAGTTTATTTTACTTCATTTTAGGAAAATTTGGCCGCACATGTTTGGTCAAACCCAAGGTTTCCCGGAAGATCTGATTTTGGTGCTGCCAAAACAGGAAGTTCAATAAAATCCGAAATGGAAGTGGATTCCGATTTGCAGTGTCCGATTTGCTTGGAATTATATTCTTATCCTATTATATTACCATGCTCTCATGTTTTATGTCGGGCACCGTGTGCGGAACAGTTGTTTGACTTCAACTTCATTCGATGTCCAGTTTGCCGCGACAACTGTTACGTCAGTGGAGGTATAGGCAGTCTACCAAGAGTTATTGCCCTTGAAAATATAATACATAGATTTAAACAAAAACAAATATTTCAAAAAGAAACTGAAAATGTTACACCTAGCCAGTGTGTTAAAAAATCGGAAAATAGTGATATACAACAATCCGAGGCAAATGAAAGGAAGCATAATCGAAAACAAAAATCACCGAAAACTGGACATTCTACCGAACCTAAGATCAATACATCGCCACAAAACACACCTGCTCACCAGGTAGTTACGTCACAGCGGAACGATACTAGTAAATTAGGGAACAGTTTGTGTTCTCAACATTCCAATAATGTGTTATCTCTCTTTTGTAACGATTGTTCATCATTGTGCTGCTCTTCTTGTGAGGGGATAGGAGGACCTCATCGTGATCATACAACGGTCTCCATGGAAACTGCATACCTGAATATAAAGGTAATGTGTTAATGAATTTCAAAGTGCACGTTTTACATAGTGTGCTTTTTTGATGAACATAGAAAGCAGATTGGCAACAAGTTCAATATTAATTGCCTTAAATATGTATCGGTATTTACCACTGGTTGCTAATGTTATTTGCTTGGATCATGATTTTTCTAAAAGAATCTCGGTCCGTTTGTGGAAGGTCGCAGTTCAAACCCCGGCCTGTTCTGATCGGACTTGACAATAAGCACTGTTTGTTCTTTCTTTAAGCACTACTAAGCCTTGAGAAACGAGAACACAGATTCTCTGAGAGAGAATTTTATAGCAAAAATGATGTCTCGTATTATGGTGTCACAGTAAGCATGTTGGAAAAATTAAATAACCTTTCAGTGCGATGAGCTCTGCTACATCACCTTCAATTTGTGACGTCCCGAAATAAGTGAAATATTTTTGACTGGGACGTAAAACTCTATTTAACCGATTCCGGAGAACCCGGCCTCACTTCCCTGGTGGAAGTTCACGTGTCTAACCTGACTTGTCAGTTCCAAAGTTTTTTTTACTTTGCTTCTGAAATGTGACTCGAACATGAATTAGGATGTTTGTTTTTGATTAGTTTTAGTACCAGCATTTTATGTTGTAACCCTTTCTCTTCTCATCATGTTTCTGTAATCATTTTATTTGTATATTTAATTTGGGACTTTGGCGTATTTCAGGCAACCGTTGATGTCAATATACAAAAGCTGAAAAATAGCCAATCGTCACTTGTGAATTCTTTAAAACTACAAAGGGATAATCTTAAAGATATACAGGTATGTCAACAGACGCATAATGAAACACTTGTTACATTGGTATATGTTTGAGAATTCAATACGAATGTAGACTCCAAGTTTACAATCAAGATTGTCAAAATTAATTCTGGTAAATTTTGGCATCATTTTTGGTACTACATAAAACGTATTGACAAAGTTGGAATATGTGTCATAGCTTAAATAAATCTACAAAATGACTCATTAAAATCCGTGATCTTTTAATACCAACATATTCAGATATTTCGAATTTGTCAAGATAGCCAGATATCAAGTTAAGGAAAACTAAGGTATACTCCCTCATGCAAAGCATTTCTTTAGCTAAACTTGGTTAAATTTTATTTTGGTCCTTTAGGTATCTTTTCAACATCTTGAAAAAAAATGGTTTCACAATTTTGGTCCAAGCACCACTTATACGGAATTGTATTCCGAAACGGCCGTCTAGTGCTTGTAAATTAACACTGGTATAATATGTTATTTAGTTAAGGAATGATAATGACACGGAAGTCTGTTCTGTTGAATGTAATTCCAGCAGACTTATCATGCCTCATAGTAATATTTCAGCATTTATGGGCGTATGGTAGTAAAATAATTGGTATGGTTGAGGGTCCCCCAACAGTATCATAACCACACCACTGGACGTTTATTCCAGTCCATCCAAATATTTTATAATCAGTGGTCCCAACATGTGTCTGGATGTTTTTTGGGGTTGTTTAAACATTGACTTATATTATGTCGTGTTCTTGATTGTGTTAGGTTTTGCCAAGTACACGTTTTTTAGTTGTAAATTTCCTTCTCCGATTTAAGACATATATTTAACTTAACCTTTTCATGTATAGCAAGAAATAAATAGACGAAGAAATGAAGTCAATACCCAGTGTGATGCATTGCTGGCAGAAATAGAAAACAAAAGGAGCTTTTTCTTAGCAGATCTTGATTACGAAGAACGCATAATTCAAACGGACATTGAAGATCTAATCAAAGCCATGGAAACCATTCAAGGTTCGACAGACGCTTTACAAACATACTCAAACGAGGTTGTTAAGCACGATAAAATCAAATTCCTACAGGTAAAGCATCAATTAATGTTACAACTTTAACATTTCATCCTTCACATTGTTCATTAGAATGTGTTTCATGAAATCCTAGCTATTGCTGTTTGTTCAAACACGGATTTTAAATCATTGACATAAAAAAATTATCTGTCTGGTTACATAGTCTATACAAAGAATAAGGGCTTTGTTACCCTGGTAGCTACACGTTAGAAAAGCGTGAAATATTTGAGTGTAGGCGATCATTTTTCTATCACAGAATGATTTTAAGCATTATTCATGAACATTGAATTTAGATAGCATTTAATGTATTTTGATTCGCATGGGATTATTGCTATTTATTTAGAACCGTTTTCTAAATTAAGTTTTTTTTTTTCCATTGGTTCCGACATGTGTCGCTGATATTGATCTTTGTTTACTCTGGGTATTGCAAACTGCATGTTATAACTATAGATTTTGACATTTCATAAGACATCCTGTAACCTGATTCACTCCAAATAATGAAAGGTCTTGATTTTGTAATTGCGTCTTGTCAGTAGGTTATTGTAGTTAATACCGGTTACATTGCTGGGTGTGATAGCGACGTCTAGTTACTTCTGATGAAGTACACTTTATGAAAGACTAGAAAAACATCTCCAATTAATTATAAACTGCAAGTTATAAGATTTTGGTGTTCATGCTCATTTTTCAGAACCGCTTCTTTTGTATTTTACATAATAGTAATTATGCTATTGACCTATTCACTTCTTTCTTTATGGAGATAGGACCATAAAAAGCCCCTATCCCCAATTTTCCTTGTCTTTTGTCATATGCTGGGTCTGTTCTAGATGTCATCCATCTCTTCAGACTATACAACAAGGACCCGTGTCCGGGGGGTATGAATATAACCAGGTTGCATGTAGTGCCTAATGCATAGTTGCTTTTGTCGTTTGTTCTTTTGACTTTCTCAACTAATGATCTTGCCATCTAAAGCATTGTAGTTTTATCTCAGCATTTATACTTTTGACCTTGCAAAATCATATAATTTTATAGTAGGCGTACCTAAGTATATTTATATATTCATGTATTTTAATAATTATTTTTTATTTTGTTTTAATAGGAAGCAAATTCACTCAATGAGAAGTAAGTATATCTTTACATTACAAAATATTATCAAAATCAAACACAAACACACCAGGTCATGTTCAAAT
Organism: Anadara kagoshimensis; assembly: GCA_021292105.1. Lineage (NCBI taxonomy): Eukaryota > Metazoa > Mollusca > Bivalvia > Arcoida > Arcidae > Anadara > Anadara kagoshimensis. The sequence goes on along the minus strand of CM037870.1, from coordinate 18,554,483 downwards.
CACAATTCCAAACTTCCAAACGCAAACTTAAAATCTTTAAAAATTAAAAACAAGCATAATACCCATAGTTCAAATTGCAATCCCAAAAACAAAATAAACCTTTGCAAACCGGCAAATCACGTTCCATTGACTTCCACGAAGGATATGAGTTCGGATGTTCCGAAAGTGTAAGCACATATTGTCTAGTTAGTTACGCACGCCAGACATGTAATAAAGTTGAGAATGAAAAGAACAAGGGGACGTTAAATATATCTAGGATACAATCAAGCATTATTGAAACGACGGCCTTGAATTGTTTTAGGACATTGATAATCATCTAATAGTTTACACAGTTGTTGCTTTGTAGGAATCCCAATAATGCTTTTGTCATATAGCATTTTTAATGTATGTTATGATCAAATTCAAAACAAGTAATCGAAATGTGATTAAAAAATTCGAAAACAAAATCAGTATTCAATTACAATATGTGAATAAAATTTATAATTTTATTTTAATGCCTTTACTATTTAAGTTTCAAATTTAACTTCATTTCTGATTAAATTAAAATATGGTATGTGACACAGGAAAAAAAACTAAACATATTTTAAATAATTTCAGATTAAATAAAGCATTAATGGAGTGTGATAGTGTACATTTCCAACCAAGTGATGATGATTCAATACGAAATAAAGTCGTGGATTTTAGAAGAGAAAAGTCGGTTTTAAGAGATCTTCATTATTTATCAGGTATGTAATAAAGAAATTTTCGACTTACTTATTTGTTATTTCTATTATGCTTTTGAAACATTCGAAAAACCAAACTGGACGTACGGTACGGTTGGGCTCACCCAACAATTGCCATATGTGTTTGTAATAAAACCAGTCTCAAAAAATTTTTAAATGAGGTTGGATTTGTTTTGAAACTCGAAAATATCAGTATGAAATCCCTATAAAACCGATGGACGGCAAAATTTGCTGATGCTGTTTAATTATTAAAATCTAAAAGTCTTCTTTTAAATCCAATATAGTACTTTGGTTTCAACTTTGGTACATGAATTGAAACTAATCGAATGTCAAATCATATGAATTACTACTGAATGGTGAAGATTCTGTATATCTAGATTTCTATTCTACCTATCATCATAATATATATATAATTCATTCCCTCGACAAATGACTAATTTTTTTATGTCATGTATGTCCATGTTTTCTATTTCAGCACCGTCTACACCAGTAGTTGATGTAACAAGATGTTCCAGGAGTGAAAACACTGTTGTTTTGGTGGTATCCGCTCCTAATAGTATCCATGACGTAATCGACCAGTATGAAATACATTTCTGCTCTGAAGAACAAAAAAGTCTAGAAATTGAGGTATTTGTGTTTACTTTTTATAAAAAATGAATGTTTAAAGTGGTTCATAAACCTGTTTAAATATTAGAGCTCAATAATGCCGTTTCGGAATGTAATACAATTCGTCATCATAAATGCATTTTGCATTATCGTTGACCACTGAATAACAACAAAAACGTTGCTTTTTAATTTAGCTTATCAAAGTTTTGTTGGTTGATTTGAATCGTGTTGACGACCAAGTCGAGATTATTTCAATTTTTGGCAATGTCTGAAATGTCGAAGAAACTAAATGCCAGTAGAAAACCATGGACCTTTCGGCAAGTAAACTAACCAACTTTCTCACACTTAAATATGTCGTGTGATCTTGCTGATTATTTCTTTAGCAGTAACGAAAACAGAAAAAGGATAAAAATATACAAAATGCCTGAACGACATCAAATCTTTTCAATCCGTCTTATTAATAACAATAAGTTCTGGTACATGTCTTAGCGGTTTATTCCTAATAAATAAAAAATGAACGTTCTTTTTTTGGTCTTATTTGAATAATTTACTATTACTGTATTATTCATAAATTTATTTGTTTCATTTCTAGGAAACCCTCCTTGTGAAAAATACTCCTGATGATAGATTGATAGCTAGAGGTGTTCCGAATAACGCTGGTGGTATGGTTGTCATAGTGATAGAAAACCTCTGTAAAGCTACGACCTATTACTTTTGTGTTAGTGCAAGTAATGGTGCTGGAAAAAGTGCTAATTCAGAAGTAGTACAATGTACAACTTTGTTACCTGGAGAAAGTGTCATACCAGGTCAGTATATCAACGGGTATGAACGGTGAAGAGTTATCTCTCTTTATACACTTACATGTCAAAAACAAAATCCCAAAAAGCAAAGTTAATCTTTAAAAAAAACGTGAACTTCCACCAGGGAAGTGAAACCGGATGCTTCAGCTTTGAAGGGTAAGCGCGATAAGCTAGTTTCCAAAACGAACATTGCTTACCAATTCTACATCTTACAAAGTGTTCTTGTATAACAGTGATGGCAGCTATAATCACACAATGATTTGGTAACAGTTCATTGGTGTCTTTTATTTCATCAAACAACACAATGCCTTCAAACCGATCATGCTTTCCCTCGCTTACCATTACTATATCTCGGCAGTTTTCGGGGTATTTTGGTAGACTGGTGTCTGAGAAAATGTTAATAAGTGTGGCAGGTGTAGCTAGCTAAACAGGAGGTGCTTACCCTTCCGAAGCACCCGGCCTTACTTCCTTGGTGCAAGCTCACATGTCTAACCTAACTTGTCAGTTCCAAAGTTTTTACTTTGCTTCTTGATTGTGGTTCGGACATGGATTAGACCATGGCTAATTTTGTTATTTTGGAAATATATATTATGATATTAATAATTCGATATTATATATTATACAATTATGGACTTTTAAGTGGTTGTATATGGTGTGATATTTACCGGTAAAATAAATATTGATCGAGGCGACAGCCGAGGTCAATATTTATTTTTCCGGTGAATATCACACCATATACAACCACTAACAAGTCCATAACTGTTTTGTTATATAATTTAGCCACTGTGGCACTTCGGTGACAACGTTTTCTCAAACCTGTGACCAGGCAATCTAACTATTTTACCGATGTTTGATTTCCCTGCCCACCCTGGTTGATCACACTAAATTATCCGCATTAGTTAGATCAATCTGACTTTTAAGTCTGATTCTATGAAAAAGTGAATGGCATTCCGGATGAGACACAATCAATTACACACTACATTGTAAATTGATAATGCCATAACGTCAGCGTTCTATGAAAAAAATAACAAGACACAATCACTTGCGCACACTTACTTGATGACGTTCTAATCATTTTACGGAGAACGTCAACAAAAATCGATGACGTACACCGAATTTGATATTCACCGGGAAATCCGTGGTATTTATGATATGCGATCCAATAGTCACGTGTTACCGTTTTAGCCAATCATAAAGATGGAATTGATTAATTATATAATAATAATTTCTTTGAGATGCAAATTCGGGTGAGGGCGTATATGCAAACAACGAACTATATCATATTCTTAGTCTCAATAAGAAATACCTTTTTGCCAATTAATATTATATTGGTGTTTGTATTTATGGCTTATTGGCAGAGAAAGTGATTATACACATTCATTGGAATTGTTTAAAATATGTACTATTATGCTGGATGCTGATTTAAAATTTATTATTTTTTCAGCTCCAACCATAGTTGAAAGTCTTTGTCGACAATTCACATCATCAATACAGATTTACAGTGCCAGTCCACAAGATGTCGCTGTTGAACAAAACATATCCCACTTCCTGATGTATCGACCTGTAGGACAGAGTAGGGCGTGGCGTACCTTGTCAATATATGGACGTCAGGACCACAGAGTGTTTGGATTAGATTCCAATATGGAATACGAATTTGTAGTTTTAGCTTGTAATCCACGTGGGGAGTGCCACCTGTCTAACAAAGTGGCTCTCCAAACGGAACCATCGGCAGATTAATAACAAAGTTTTATTAAGCAATTGACCTTAATATTTGCGTTAAAGCTCAAATTAGATACATTTAACATATGCCATTATTTATTAGCGAGACTGCCATTTTGTTTGCTTTTAGAGATGAAACGTAGATTTATTTATTTTGTGCTTGTATACTTTTTCCTTTAAGGGAATTGGTTGCATAGTGACAATTGCTCATGGTAACGGCTTTAGGTCTGACTGTTCAGTCGTATAAAGACAAAAGAAACTGCCTTAATCTACGACTTACATATCATTTTACGTTTATTTCTTATTTATTTATTTACTGATTTATTTATTTATGAAGTAAAGTTTAAAAAATATTTTTTAGTTATCAGAATCTAGTCAGTTCAGAACAGCGAATAGTTCATTTATAGATTGTGATAGAGACGTTTTTAATTTATTAAGCGCGTTAGGTTTTACTTTCACATGCTGTGATTAACTTATTTATAAGGCTGTGATAAGCTGTATTTATGTTAATTTGCATGTTTAAGCTTTTACATTTGCTATAATTTGTTGAAGTTTACTGCAGATTTGTTTGGGTTGATATAAGATTGGTGGAAAAATGAAATGATTGTGTGTTTAGAAATATTTGCTGTGAGCATGTTTTTAAAGATACACAAAAGCAGTGGCCATACACAATGTACCGAAATAAAAAAATTAATTAGTGTTGTTTGTTATTTGTTATATATGAGATTGGTATGACCAAAAAAAAAAAAAAATAAAATAAAACAAACAAACAAACAAAAATTGAGTTTCACAATTTTGCTCTAAAAACACTACTGATGAAGAATTGTATTCCGAAATGGCCGTCTAGCGCTGTAAACTTAAACTGGTATAATACATGTATGTAGTTTTAACCAGTCGGTTGAGTCGGTATTTCTGCTGGTGGATGTTTTCTCAAGGATATAAAAAATTCATTGTATTATTGTCACAAATGTACTATTGTCTAAATATGCTGCTAGTTAAATAAAAAACAAACACTAATCCATGTCCGAATCACAATCCAGAAGCAAAGTAAACACTTTGGAACTGACAAGTTAGGTTAGACACGTGAACTTCCACCAGGGAAGTGAGACCAGGTGCTAAAATTAGAAAATCCTCAAAAACTAAGGTATAGGTGGAGAGTAAGTATGAGCACATGATCCATTACATTCTTGTTAATTTTACAAATCCTCCTTGTTTGGATCGTCCAATATAGACTGCTACATGGTTTCCCACGTTTAACCTAGTAGACATATAACACCAATCGCAGTTTTGGAACTTTACCATAGCCCAATGCTTTAGAGATGTCTAAAAAACTAATTGTCCTTATCATCAATTGACTTTAACACTTCAACATACGTCGATTCGTATTTTATATGCAAAAGTATCATCAAAACAAACGTACTAATCCATGTCCGGAGCACAATCCAGAAGCAAAGTATAAAACTTTGGAACTGACAAGTTAGGTTAGGCACGTTAACTTCATCAAGGAAGTGAGGCCGGGTGTTCCAGAAGGCAAAGCATCTAGCTATACCCGCCACGTGTGTAATCAAAATTTTGTGAAAGGAACATGGAACTATGGGACGTCAAATATATCCAGGTTTTAGCAGTCAACAAAATAAACTAATTTGAATGAAATGAGTATTTGCGTATAACATAATGTAATAAGAAGTATAGTTTTTAATCGTTCTATGATAGTTTCTTGATTATATGATTGTCGGAGTTGTATGCAACTATTAACTTATATTCTATTCCGATAAGTGAGGCTAGCTAGACAGGAAGTGCTCACCCTTCCGGAGCACACGGCATCACTTTCCTGGTGGAAGTTCAAACTCCAAAAGTGTTAAACAAAATTTGTCAATTTTGAATTTTTTATTTGCTTTTGAGATTTTGATTTAAACATGGATCGATACGTTTGTAGTTAATGTTTGCTAAATACTTTTCATTGAAAATAAGATTAAGATTACTACATGTATCCTATTAAATAAACTTTTACTACACAAATGGACAATTACTACAGTGTCTATCCAAAATACTTTTTCCAATTAAATTCTTGCAAGCAAGTCTGGTTACACCTAATTGCTTAGTGAATAATACACCTTTGTATTGAGAATTCCAAATGTTTACTTGATGAACTCTGTCAATTAAACCAGTAATGATATACCTATGATTATCATCTACTTTTCCGAGCTTCCGGTGAAAACAGGAGGGAAGACTGTAGCTAAATCATTGATATATAGATGACATTTTATCTTTTAATAATCATAAATTTTTATATAATGTAAATGCAATCTACCCTAAAGAGGTTGAAATAAAAGACACGACTGTTTCCTCAAGTTCTGCCTCATATTGAGACTACTACATCAAATATTACACCAACAAAAGGTTATATTTGAAGCTGTATGACAAATTTGATGACTTCATCGTCAACTTGCCGTTTCTATGCAGCAATATAGCTGCTTCTCCTGTTAATGGTGTATTTGTTTTTGATTATTACTACTGGGTCGGTGTTTCTGCTGGTGGATACCATGAGCCCAGTCGCATCTCTGGATTGTGATTCCGACATGGATCTGCTGGTCGATTATTACTACTGGGTTGGTGTCTCTGCTGGTGGAAATTTTCCCGAGGATACCATTAGCCCAGTCGCATCTCTGGATTGTGATTCCGACATGGATTAGTATGTTTGTTTTTGATTACACAACTATGGTAGAGCTTGTTCCCACTACTTGAACTTTAGAGTACCAAGCAAGCTGCACATTAAAATTGTTCACTCAATGGTATAGGAAGCCTATGCTTATAAAAAACTTTTATGGTCGTCATCACAATATTATTGACAAGTATGATACCCCTGTATCCAAAATTACTATTGATATATTTGCCTTTCCGTAGTTCCATCTTTGTTTCATTCTAAATATTTTGATTACACAAGTTGCAGTTGTAGCTATCTAAACAGCAGCGCCCTGCCTTACTTCCCCGATGGAAGTTCACGTGTTTAACTTAATTTGTCTGTTGTTTCATGTTTTTAATTTGTTTTAGGATTGTATTTTGATCTGTTGTTTCCAATGTTAATTGTACTGTCTTTTGCGATTTGGACATGGATTAGTATGTTTGGCTTTGATTGGTATTTCCATTGTTGATTGTACTCTCTACTGCTTTTAAGCATGTCTCCCGACATAGACTATCCTCATGAGGTTTATACATACAGGAAAAAGTAAGTCACTATAAATGAACCATTTTAAGTTGACAGAATCCGATATGTCCGAAAAAGATCGTGGGGTATTGGATTGTGCATATTGAATATCTTGGATATTGGTGGGAAATTTGTGGAGGTGCTTACCCTTCCGGAGCACCCGGTCTCACTTCCTTGGTGGAATTTCACGTGTCTAACCTAACTTGTCAGTTCCAAAGTTTTTACTTTGCTTCTGGATTGTGATTCGGTCATGAATTTGAATGTTTGTTTTGTTTTTATGATTATTCATTTAAATAAATTAGAAAACAAATGATATCAGTTTAATTATATTATTTTGGTTTTTAGGTTTTTAGAAAAAATACTGTAAAACTTTAAAGATGAAGCACACATCCAGGAAGTTATGTAAGACAAATTTCAACTGTTTTATCGATGTAAGAGCAATTAAAATATCCTAGATTGAATAACACCAGGGACTGAAGACAGATTTTACCCTAAAAAAGTGATCATACTTTGAGCATACCCTGCTTTATTTTTTTCTGCTTTACCATTTGAGTAATCTTATATCAACAAAGGACTCCAGGGGTCATGTAAATATAAAATTATATGCTCTTTTGATTTTATGATTATTGATTTATCTACTTTAGTATTCGTTACATTATTATAAAGATATATTAAATCTATAATTATTATTTTGGACAAAATTTGCAATAAGCTTCATTCAAAACAATATATAATAATAAATCTTGGTGCTTTTAATTATTCCAAATTCCGCAGGGACCTTTATCTTTTGAACGTTATGCTGGAATTAACCAACTATATTTCTTTAAACATGACATTTTAGCATAAAAGTTATTGAACTTTGCTTTGTAAATTAAATAACTAAAATAAGTCCCACGACACCCAAGTTAATAAATGAACCGAACAGCAAGCCACTTATTATAAAAATTAGGATTTTTGTCACAGGGGACATAGCTTAATTTTAGATTCTGGATTTTTTGCTACACTTTCTATAAAAGTGATTGTTGGGTCAGAGAACAATCTCATTGTATTATCCATATTGTCGTTGAGGTAGGCGGATTGGTTTTTGAATTGTAAAATAAATTTTTAAAAATGAGATTTTGTCTGTTTTGTAAGGGGTTGGTATGTTTGTTTTTTGCTTTGATTTCTCTACATTTTACTTTTTCTTCTTCTCGTTGAAACTACAATTTTTGTGACAAAAGTTTTTTTTTCAATTGTTAATAATCTTAGACGAGTTTAAATGTTAAACTTATGGGACTTCTTTCCATTGAAATAAGTGTATCTTGATTTTAATTACGGCATAATTGTTTCGAAATAATCTTTTTTTCAATATAACTGTATTCTGAGCAAAAAAATTTATTCGTCATCACAAAGAGTTATTTACTCTTCAACTAAAATTGGTAGAAAAAGGTCAGGGTTGCTGGTTTTATTTCCGACAATAAACTCAATAATTACAATGCTAGAAAACATTGTGCTCAGAAAATAACTTTCACATTAAAAGGAGCAAGAAATTTACTACAAAAAAATTGCATCAAAACCATCGCGAATGGTAACTTTGATAGGAATCAGAATTTTCAAGACGCTGATGTGAACAAACTCATGAATATAAGTTTGCGCAATTATTATCCACCAGAATATACGTCACTGAAATCGACAGTTATCAAAATGAATGAAGTTGTTTAGATAAAATTCAGGCACATGACAAACACATATTAATAACAATTAACTTGGTGAAATAAAAATAATTCAGTTTATTTTTACATCCTGATTACAGTTCCTCAAGTTAACAATCAACATGAAATCTTCCAATGTCTATTAAAATGCGTTTATTGAATTTGAGTATCAATTGACCAATTATGAACAGAAACATGATACAAATTATATTTTTCCAATGGTTAATTTACAGAGTTTTTTTTGTCAATAATCAGATGGTAAATAAACATTTTAGACAACTATACAATATTAATTCTAGTTGAAAAACATTGCTCTTTTCGGACGTCCTTGCATAAAGCAATGTCCTTTCTGTTTAGGTCATCGATCATTTTTTGGCGACTAACCAAGGTCCAGCTGGACAAACTTTCCATAAGCACAATGCTACGCCACCTGAAATAAAGTAAAAGCATGTTAGATAAAATTCAATAAATATACTTTTTGCTATCTCTTTAGAAGAGAAGACAGCACATGTTTTAATGAGCACTATGATTTAAAAAAGATACTTGGTAAGCATCAAACGCAAGTACAGGAATATTTCAAGCCTAGACTTATCAGGCTTGTTGATAACGTATGGTGTCTTTGTGTACTATATTGCCCTAGATATATTTGACGTCTATGTTCCATGTTCCTTTCACTTTCAAATTTTCAAAGCTAGATTAAGCGGTGGTGCTTATCCTTCCAGAACACCCGACCTCAATTCCCTGGTGGAAGTTTACCAGCTTAACCTAATTTGTTAGTTTCAAAGGTTTTTTTACTTTGTTTTGGGATTGTGGTTTTGACATGAATTGATATGTTTGTTTTTGATATACCAATCCATGTCCAAATAAAAGTCAAAACTTTACAAAACTTTAAAAACTGATAAATTACATGTAATGTAAATACGTAGACTACTCGCACCAAGGAATTGATGCTCTAAAACGGCGAGCACCTCCTATTAATTGACGGATCGCCGGCCACGTCCGAAATGTTCCGACAAATGGCCGGCATGCTTTTTTACAAGCAAAAAGAATAAAATCTCAGCCTGAATTGTGCCGTTTTATGACATCAGAGACACTAGTACGTCATTTGTTGCTTTGGTACCGTGATAGCGGCCAGGGTCGGAACACAATGAGCATGACCGGCGATAAGTCAATTATCATCAAAATAGAGAATGAAAAGAACATGGAACTATGGGACGTCAAATGTATCTAGGATACATATAAACACTGAGGCATGACATTTATCAACATATAACAGGTAAAAATACAAATTTGTTATTCACATTGTCAAACATTGCATTAATGATTGTAGTTTTTATGATTTATGAAGTAAAAACGGACAATAAATTGGAAGGGATTTGTTTATATGACATACCGAAAACCTTAATATAAATCAGCAAGTATCTGAAAGACTAATACTAAGACGCGTTCACGCATAAGAGCTAATTGCAATACCTTACTAGTATACGCAATTAAGTGACCAGTTGTTTTTGTTTATGAATTCGATGATCACTAAATGGAATGAAGAATATATTGATTACATTGTTGTTGCTTAATACAAAACACATGTTTATACTTAACTATTTAAACTTAAAAAAACTAACAGAAAAGAGAGTTGATGGTAATTTAAAAACATTTTTTCATGAGGTACGCATTGCTCGTATTAAATGCGTATAAAATGTGGATTTAAGGGATTTTACACTTAATATGTAACATTCCATCACAGTGTATGCCATAAGAAAACCGATTGGTATCTATAAAAAATTAAAATAACTTTTACAAGTTTATCGACCTTGTATTCCTTCCATGACGGATATTAACGTGCTTAACTTAACTTGCCAGATTTCAAAGTTTTTACTTTGTCTTTAGGATTGTGATATGAATGTGGACCCGGATGTTTGTGCTTGATTTAATCAAGTGAAACCTTTTTATCCCGGCTTAAAAAGGTTTAATAATATAGCAATTACGTAGGATGTCTACTACTGTCTCGCCCCCGCAACTGGAAATTCGTGTCTGAAGATTTATTTTTGTTTCATACGATTTTATTACAGACGTTCTGTATTTTTGTGATTGGGTTATTTATATATGAATAGACTCGCGACAAATTACATAAAATCTCAAAGAAAAATAAAAAAGTTCCATGGTTTTATCTTACCAATTGATCTACATTTGAAATTTGAAGCAGACAATAGCTGACCAAATTATTGATAATTATTGATAATTATTTCTATGAAGATTTCTGCAATTTCTATGGTTTTAGTTGTAGCACTATTTCAGGGTTCCAACTAAGACCTTTGTTTTACATCTAATGGCCTATAAATATTATATTTCAGACTTATTTAAGAAACGGTCCCTAAAGTAGCTTCTTTAAAGCGTAATAAATCTATGACGTATATCTATGAATATAATTTAACATTTATTTTTATCTTAAAATACATCAACAGACAATATATTATGCGTTTTTTATAATTGTTGTGGATTCCGTTATTTTTATTCTTTAAATTTTGAAACTGTATAGTAATCCAGTAGACGGTTTGGTTTACATTCAAGGTCACAGTAGCTTTAATTTCACAAACAAAAATATCTAGATGACTTAAACATGAACTATAACATAACTTCATGAGGTTTCAGCAACTTATTACTAAAATTCTTAGGTGACAATTGATGTTCATTATGCCTCTAAGTTTACATTCACAAGATATTTTTTGTTCTAAGAATGGGAACACTTTTTTACAATAAACAAGAAATATATCTTTTTTTACTCAAAAGATGAGAACACTTCTTGTTTGTTTTTGTTTAGTTGGTTGATAAGCTTCATGTTTAAGAATTACAATTACTTGGACACAGATTGGTATGTATGTTTTATGTTTTTGATTGTAAATAAATGTTGTACTTATTTACATCCGAGATCGACCAAGAAATAAAAAAAATCAATTTTCATCCCTTTGCAATGTGTATTGTTGTAAAATATATGGAATGGGTCTTTGTTGTGGTATATTGTATGAAGTTATTCAGATATGTTTCCCAACATGTATATTATTTTATTTTGTCGCTTAACTATATTGTTTAACTTAAATTGATAGAGGACGCCTGGTCACTTTCTATAGAAAGTACATTGACGTCTTAAAGATTTTATTGTGACCGAGTAAACGGACATCTCCAATTAAATCGGAGATGGTGAGTCATTTATCCAGTTTAAAAAGCATTTGTTTGGATAATAAGCATGAGTAATGGAATAACAATATTCAAATGTTTTGCTTAAATTTATCAATTAATGCAAAAGTGTAATCATCAAAAAAGAAACATATCAGTTATGTTATTGGTTTGGCCGTACTTTTGTCATATTCTATTTTTCGAAATAAAATTTGCCAGTTTTTAAAGTTTTTTTTTTGATTGTGATATGAAAATGAACCGGTATGTTTGTGTTTGATTTCTAAATAATTATATAAAATATTTAATCATAAACGATCAAATATTTGCAATATGACACAAATCTCTTTAATCATATGCATATTTACAAAATGTTTGACAATTATATATATTTTATATTGAAATTGTAGTTAAAGATTTTATATCAAAACAGAGCTATATTAAACACTCCCGTATAATTACTTGGCTAATTTGGGAATAAGAAGTACTCTGATGGAGGTCGATTGATAAATCGTCCGTTCATACAACTCTTAAAGTTGATTTATATCTTCGTACATAATGAGAAAACATCTAAACTGAAGGTGACTGTACATCACAAATCATCACTAGTTAATAATGTACACAGATTGCGATAGTTCGTGATAGGAGAATAAAGGAAATATCAGTTGAAAACATGTATCAGAATCCTATCAAATGATTAAAATCACGATGTTAAACCTGACACTGCTTAATACATTATTTGTTAATCTAGTTTTGCAAAGTTTCCTTTGCTAAATTTGTTAAAATATTTTTTTATCCTTTGGTTATTTTTTCAATATCTTGATATCAATTTTGTTTTCATAATTTGGTCCAAGCACTACTGATGAGGAATTGTATTCCGAAACGGCCGTCTAGTGCTGTAAAATCAAAACTAATATGTAAATTGTTAACAAGTTATAATTAATGTATCATATGTGAATAAAAAGACCGGTATAAGTTTTTATGCCGCATGCACCAAATGTTTTTATTTATGACCCCATAGATAGAAAAAAAATTTACAATCATTCCTTATAGTTAAATTTGCAGCTAACGGATGTTTCGTAATAAAATTCCTTATCAGTTGTGCTCGGATCAAAATTTTTGAATTCAAAATATTTTTAAGAAGTTTAAATTTGAAAACAGAAGTACAAAAATGTAACGTATAAACACAACTTAATGCAATACTTTAAATGATAAAGCATAGCTCATTTTATATCATTTTAATCAGATCATCGCTGGTCTTTAAAATCTCAAAATAATTACAAATTTCAGTTTAATTTTATTATTAAATTTCGGATCAAGTTTTTTTTTAAAGAATTCAATTAAAGTTTAATTTTAAGTGGAAATCTTGATACAAAGAATTCACGTCTGATGCAACAAGCCGGGCAATATAAATACAAAGTTAAACGCATAAACTTCCACCAGGGGAGTGAGACCGGATCCTCCGGAAGGCCAAGGACTTTCAGATTGATCAGTCATTTGTGGATAGTTACATTGCAGCCCATTAACTTCAGAAATAACTGATCAGTTTAAGCTGCTTTTATGAATAAAAAGTGTATGTTCGAGATTATATGACCATGTATTTAAGGTATAAATTACAATTTTGAATTTTGGAAATTTCAAAATAAGTTAGTTCTTTTAAAACAATAATCCTAAAAAAGGAGGTTAAGACTTTTTTGTTGTATCAGGAATTGAGTTTATAATATAAATCCTTTTGTTACATTAGTTCCATTCCATGAAAACATATCGCTCGCTTTTTATATACCACGTGAAGGTGAATTAAAATACATATATTTTAGCCAGTTTTGAAACTAAATAATAATAATTGTGTTTTGTTTTGACTGAAAATGCACACGGACGCTGTTGAACAGAATCTGTATTTGTATATACACTGCTGTACAGAAGGAAACATTTGCGTCAGTTAATTTTTGCGATAATCGCCATTTCAAGATATTAACGTTATTTTGTTTCAGCGCCGTCGGTTGATGTTTTGTCTAAATGCAATCGAAATATATTAAAATAAAACATTTGCGCAAGCTATATTTTCACGTTTTGTAAATCTAAAATTCACGCAAAGAAAAAGTAACACAAAATTTTCGATTTACACTATGTTTGCTGACCTGAAAACTTTTGTGTTTTGTTGAGACAAGAGTACTAAACAAAATTGAGAATTTTGCTCTTTTAACTAAACAAAAGATTTGATACTTAATATAATACAAACCACACACATATAAAACCACCGGATTTGGAAAATCGCTGAATGCAAGTAAAATACACGTGTATAAAAAGCGAGACATAATTGCTTTAAGAGCCTATTTTTATATAATTTTTTTTATGTTTAACGTTGGATCAACTCATTCATAGGCGTGTAACAAAAGATTATCTGTAAAAGTCGTTAACATTTGGAAGCTGTTGAGTTTATAGACCTAAGAGAACAGACAATGTATCCATTACAGGTCTTGAAGCGGAGACTTAATTGTTGTGATTTATGGCTTGTGTGGTTTTTAATTCATCATTATATTGTTGAAAGACAACTTTGTACGATGTTCTCATTAACTTTGTCCGTCACTTATTGATTTACTTGTGGGTTACTAGAATTAGCACAACATAATTTTCTTTAGAAGAGCTCTGGGAATTTTGAAATTGAATTTAAGATTCTAGATTCAACATACATTACAAGGTTAAATTGAAAAAAGGTCATGTATTCAAATTTATTTCTAATGGAACAAGTCCTAAAGTTGTGTTAATAATTATATTTGTCTTGTAATCATTAATGCTTTGTTTAAATTCATAAAATTGAATTTCAATAATTAATTTATCAAATCCATTTATTTTGATTATCCTGCCCTTTAAAAAGTGTATTTTAAAATTCTGACTTTCCTTTCCAAAAAGAATTTGTTGAATGTTTAAAATGACTGAGGTTTTAAAATAGCTAAACAGGAAGTTCTTACCCTTCCGGTTCACACGGCCTCACTCTTCTTTTCCAATCTTCTAGTGGCAGTTATTGTGTTCGATTTAATTTGCCAGTTTCAAAGTTTTTACTTTGCTTTGGGATTGTGATTTCTACATGTTTTGACGTATTTGTGTGTGTGTTTTTTTTTATTCCCAACAGTAGACAGAAGAAACAACCATCCCAATAATAACAATAACAACAAATTATAATAAAGAGAGTTTTAAAAAGCATCACTGTCCATTTTGGATAACATTATATTTTCTAATCTTACAATACTAAAAATGTCTTTAATACGTTTTTTTATTTGATACTAGTTTGGATCAAACACTACCGGCGTGGGTGAATCAATTTCATGTCGAGATGTCATCTTAATTTCAAAGGTTATGATTATTTGTTGTGATATCTCGTACATTAATTTGAACTTATTGATACAAGGAATTAGAACATTAAATAGGAGGAAGAAAGAAAACCTTTTTCTCTTGTATTCGCTGATTCATAATGCAAAACCATCTTGGTCGTTAATGAATTGTATACTATCATTGTCGCAAAACATAACTTCTACCATATCAAATAACATCTTTTTAGAAGAAATTAGTATGAATAATATTACAAACGATACACACAAAGGAAGAAGTACTTATGTTATTTAATTGATGTAAATAGTTGGTGCTTGATCTTTAGAAAAGAATAACGTCATGACCTTTTTCATTGACATTTCAGTTTTAAACTGAACATTGACCTTTTGCAACTCATAAAAATGGATTTAACAATCAAAATAACATGATATGAGGCATTTGGCTAAAAATTACCTTAAACAATTCTTGGGTTTTTTTACATTACATAAACACATTTCTCTTTTTTATGCTGTCGGAGTAAAGATCATTTTACAAAAACACAAAAGACGTAACTCTGAAAAACAACTTTTACAACGCCGTAAAAACTGCATTATAAACATTTATACGGGCTTTTATATGTTAGATTCAATATGTATTACATTAAATATAAATTATCAAACATAAAGGTTTTATTAACAAAAAAGCGACTGAGAAAAGATCCTTGGAATAATAGTAAGAACGCTTTTGAATACAAATAAAATTATTGAAATATCTTCCCATTGTACCCCATAGGTGGTACCACACTCAATTTGATCCTTGCTAAATAGATTGTAAATATAGTAGCTATGGTAATATAAAATAAAATGGAGAGTTAACGGTGTTATAATTCGTAAATTAACATCCAGTCACAGTGTTATGTTAGCTTCAAAGAATAAGTTAACATACATTAACAAATAAAGAATAGATTAAAAAAGAAAATTATATGAATCTTCGGTAAAGTCAAGATTAAAAAACAATTTAAGTCACCAACCCAGTACTTACGCATTATAATTAACCAATAAACAAATGATTAATTTTAAATGAAATTAATTTCATTGGACTATAAATCAATTGTTTCATCCTGTTTGTTTTTATGATTGTTTTTATTTTTCCGAAACATGTTTGGTTAAGAAACAAAATAAATGAAAAGGTGAAAACAAATTTAGAAAATTAAAAGTCAATTTTGTAATTATGGATAAAACCAAAAACTGAAATCTTTACTTTAATGGCAAAGTTAAATTGAATCATGCGGAACGTTGTTTATAAAAGTAATTATAAAAATGTCTTAACTATACCTTTTCATAGCCACTTCTTGAAAGTGCCCACAATCACTAATTTTTACATGCAAGAACGTCATGAAAAGAAATCTTAAACTTGTATGTTAATATCCCAAATTAATAATAATAATAATAATAATATGTAAAAGAGGATTCTGCAAAATGATAATTAAAATAATTATTATTTTTATTTTCTTACCTGTTTGTGAAAAACATTTATTGTATTTACGGTGATCAGTATGTACATTGCTGATTAAAAGTGTTCATGGTTGATTGCATTTTGATTCTTGAGTTTTTACAATTTGTTTAATATGTAGATAGTACTTAAGTGACGTAATATAGAGATTTTCTCCCGAGAACAACTGATCATCATGCTTTTTTCTAAAAAATGAGCTTTTTGGAATAGCATTCGCATTTTGTTCTTAGTACTCAAATTCTGCCTCAAAATCCGATTGATTCTCGCATGATTCGTGATAAATGACGTTATTTTACGTTATCCATACAATATACGTATAACAAATATAGACCCAAGTGGAATGAACAGAAAACGATTGTGTATAGACCCATTTGGAATGAACAGAGAACGATTTTTGAATAGACCAAAAGTGGAATGAACGACGAGCGGTTTTTGTGCTTATATCTACAATTTCAGATTTCCTTTAAAGTGAAGCATCAATGTATAAATTTGCTCCATTTTTTCATCATTGACAATACCTGTAGGAATGATGATAGCGCCATTTATAACTTCACATCAATGGCAATGTAGAGGATAAATCATAGGTTATATCAATGACGTCACATCCGGGCAACTTTGATAAAAAAGAAAACAAATTATATAAAGACTTACCCCTTCCTGTCCTTGTTTGTTTTTGAAGTGCATTAGCTCCCCGTTTTTGTGAAATGAGTCTTCTAAAGCCTGTTCTGTTTAAATCTCCAATGTCATAATTATCTTTTGCATTTTCTGTTTCTTGTGCCCAATTCCGTAATAACTGTCGTCTAAGCTCTTGTTCCATTAAATTCTGTAAAAAAAACAAATTAAAAAGATTTCGAGGTATTATGAAATTCGTTTAAAATTTTCAAACATCCATCACATGAATGCGAATATTAAATAAACCCAAACTTGAAATTGATGTGACAGTGCTTTGATCGCAATGGTAAATTCAAATAGAATAACATTTTTTCAATGAAATTGTGTCTATAAAATCATTTAAGACTACAAAAAGCGCAATTCACAAAAAACAGAAAACACCTAACAAAGCCTTACAAATCCAACACAAATATGTCGGTTTGTGGCCAAACCACAAAGTATTAAAGTTTAAAAAAAACCAAACATACTCATCCATGTTCGAATCACAATCCAGGAGCAAAGTAAAAACTTTATAACTGACTAGTTAGGTTAGACACGTGAACTTCCACCAGAGAAGTGAGGCCGAGTGCTCCGGAAGGGTAAGCACAAAATTATTTAGACAAAAAAAAATTTGTGCAAATTCTTCCCTTCTTAAGAAAAAAATATTTTCAACATATATTTAAAACAAGTTCTGAAAATGCTCAGTCGGGTCTTCTTTCAAACAATATCAAAGGGCAAGAAAGTGTCACCCCTGAGTTAAATTAAAAGGAAATACAGCCGTTAATATGCGCTTGAAAAGACTAATAAACAATAAATATTCCAAAAGAAAATTAGATCGTGTAATAAGAAAATTTAAAGTTAAGCGATATCATAAATCAACTTCAAGATCAGAACGACTAGCATAACAAATCAGAAAAGCTGAATGAGAAATTATTGTGTATGTCGCATTAAACACGAAAAGCTCTGAAGACTCTTGAAAGAAACAATGTACATTTTATAATTGAATTAAATGTTTTAACAAAACAAATCTTCAATGGAAACACTATCACGGGTCCCGAAAGAAATCAAAAACACCTTATGTTGATTCGGATTTAAACCAAAACACAGCATTTTAATTGAAGCTTCTTGTTATCTCCGATCGGACATATCGAAAAATAATTTATCGGATGGATCGGTATGTTTGTTTTTGATCAAAAACATACTGTGTTTAAAAAGAATAGTAGAACATACAATAGATAAGTGTGACAATTTGTGATAAGATCATTTTAGATTTTAATAGTTTTGGTCGTAGACAGATGTTGTGAGAGTGCACAATTTCAATGAATTTAATCATTTATAAAAAAAAAACACCATTTTCTAATTAAATCAATTTAATTATTACCCTTAATCGCGTTATGTCAATCTTATGACACAATCAAAAACAAACATTTCAATCTTTGTTCAAAATCGCAATCCCAATGCAAAGTAAAAACTTTGAAACCGTTAAATTAAGTAAAACACGTGATCTTTTACCAAGAAAGTGGGACCGGGAGCACTGGAAGAGTTAGCACCTCACGTTACCTAGTTACATAATGGAGTAATTAAATACTTAAGGACTTGGGGTTTATGTCTTGGAAAGATTTTGGCCATAACATCATTTACTTAGTATCTTTGTACGGTTTTGTTGTATTGACAACCAGGTATGTTTCATGGTTATGTTTTTATGTTTAGCGTTTAATGGTGAGTTTCAGGTTACAGTGTTAGTACTTTAAATGAACTGCCAAGGCAACAGACAACAGATGGTATATAGCAGTTACGTAACTGTTAACAAATTGAATGAAATCTTAAGGCAACAGACGACAGGCGATAAATAACTCCATTAGCAAACTGAATGAATTTAAAAAGAATTGACCAGACTGCAAAAAATGTTTTATATTGCTTTATCACAATATTACTTAAACCAATGAACAAGAATTTGATTGTACAGTGGTTTAACACGAACATTTAAGAACACTTAACTACAGGACTGGTCACCCGCAGCACCGTATGTTTCGTCACAAGTTTCGCTCCCGAAAAGGAAGAAAAACAGCAAAAGCGAGTAAACATCAAATCAAATACAAACTTGCAATCCATGTCCAAATAACAATCCAAAAAGCAATACTCTTATAACGTTGATAACTAACTGGCAAATTAAGTTAAAACACTTGAACTTTGATTTCGGAAGTGAGGCCGGATGCTCCGAGAGAGTTAGCAAAATGAAAAAGTTTGACTGCAAATGCTACTTTTTATGTCTCAGCGTGTTAATTAAAAATGAATAATAATAATTTTTCAGGTTTATTTGTTTGCGAAACAAGCCTTAGCGTAATTGCATGCGTTTTAACCATACAATTTGTTGAAACTCTATCAAGTGGTTTTTAAATCCATCTCTGGTAATCCTCTATTATTTCATGCAGTGCGCAGCAGGAATAATGGTTTCTCGTATAAAGTCCTTTTCACGGTATGAAGTCCATGTAGCAACTTCATTCGACCCATTTCTGTTGTTCTTTTTACTTGGTAATATAACATCTGTTGTCGGCACACTGCTTCTTGGATCATTTCGGCCTACAGTATATTATACGGATGTGTTTCAAGACAATTAAATCCAGATATCATTTGCTTACAAGTTTAGGCAAAATTATACTAGTAATGTCGGTTAGTAGGCTGATGGATTGTTTTACGTTACATCAGTTTTTATGCTATTGGCGATCGGAGTTATTTTTACTAACTTCCTCCCAGGATTAATCTAAACACAAGTTACTGTAGTGTGGGAGTTATGGCATGTATTTCAGATTATGAGGCACTTTAAGGGGTCTTTAGAAATTGCAATGCCGCAAATACACCTCACAGTTTGCCGCGTCCGTTATACTGGAACCAAACAAACCAGAAATGACCTTTAAAAAGGGAGGACCAATACTTTTACACTTGCGGTCCAGCGGGGTAAGTCGCCTTGGGTTTTTAGGGTTAAACTGGAGATAGTATACTATTTGGTTTACAAAATTGGCTATGGTTTTGGTTAATCAGACGTGAGATGGTTAGCTATTTGTAGTTGTGATTCTATTTCATAAAAAAAATTCAGAGCCTTCTTTTTGAAATTGATTTTTTAGTGAAAGTATGAATGAAAAAGGTTAAATGGTACTAAAATAAAAAAATATTTAGATATTTCTTATTTCTATTTTATAACTACTGATGAGGAATTGAATTCCATTCCGAAACGGTCGTCTAGTGATGTTAAATTAAAACTAGTATAATATTTAACTATATTACTGCTATAAAATTAAAGGAGTTTTAAAAGTGCTATTATATACAATAGATGTTGACAACTACAGATTAGTAATTTAAGGTTTCCTCGAAGAGTTCAGGTACCAACTGATCACCGACTCGGAAGACATATTTAAACCTTCAAAAGAGAACATTGTTGATGACTTTTTTCTGAGGAAATAATATCAATCACAAGGTTAATGCCATTTCTAAGATCAGTTAATATAACAACTTTTTAAGAAGCGTGATATTTATTTCCATTTAGATACATGTACCTTTAACATTAGAGATTAATAACAACTTCCCCCGCTCGTCACAGCACAATCGTGACAGATTGTATATTATGCAAGTGTAACGATCAGTAAAAAAATGGAATTAATAAAAAATATCAAAAAACGAATTAATACAAATCTAAATTTATAAATATAAATCAAGTACGTGTATTATTAAAATGAATTCAGTTGTGTCAATGATAACAATATGTTCAAGAAAAGCCAAAATAAAAATTTTAAAAAGTGAATAAAAATCTTTAAAACCATTATAGATATATTTGCATTATTTGTAATCAATGCAGTTGTGTCAGAGGATAGTTTGTTCAAGAAAAACATTAATTAAGAAAGAAGTGAATTTCACAACAGTTGCCTATTATTTATTTTAATTGGAAACCATAGTGAAATCAGTATAAACAATGTATTAATAAAATGGTACTTTTGGGATGCATTCAAATTTTATCCTTGTATCCGAAATGCCCTAGATATATTTGACATAGCAAGATTCCGTGTTCCTTTTCTTTCCAATTTTCATTGCACACGTGACAAGCGTAGCTAGATAGAATTGGTGCCTATTCTTCCGGAGCATTTGGTATCACTCCTCTTTTTTAAAAGTCGCGTGTTTTTCCTACAGTTTTTACCATTGATCTTGGGATTGTGATTTCAGTCTACTATTTGTTAAAATGGATGGCCATCATCACGGAATTGATGATAAGTTTGATGTCTCTGTGTCCAGGATTGCCCTGGATATATTTGACGTCTCATAGTTCCATGTTTCTTTCACACAATTTTGATTACACACGTGGCGGGTGTAGCTAGCTAAACAGGAGGTGCTTACCCTTCCGGAGCACCCGGCCTTACTTCCCTGGTGGAAGTTCACGTGTCTAACCTAACTTATCAGTGCCAAAGTTTTTACTTTGCTTCTGGATTGTGATTCGGACATAGATTAGTATGTTTGTTTCTGATTAGATGAACATATCAAATCAATCTATTCTTCTTATTTTAATTTACCAGACCATTAACCAAAATTAAAGTGACATAACGCCAAAATTGACCATATATTAAAACAAATGTTGGAATAGTTTCCCCTGTGCTACGATGAGATGTTTTCCAAAATCTTGGCAGCATGTCCACAAATAGAACCAAATTGTGCGTTTGAAAAACCATTGACTTGGCATCAACCAACGCAATTAAGAACACGATACAACAAAACAAACAAGACACTAAAAAGAAAGATAAAGCACATATTTGGGCCACTGATGATAAAATACCCGACACTGGAAGGAACTTCTGTACCATTAACTTTTTAATGAAGAATACAATCTAAAAACTTATTTTAAAATGAAATTATAACAAATCGTTGGCTGTTAGATATTTTAGTATTGACAGGAATTAATTGTTTTTCTCTAAATTTTCCATAAATAAGCTTGAAATAAAATGGTAAAATTCCTGGGTATGATGATCAGACATTATATCGTGTTATCGTTTTTTTTTAAATTCATTCATTGTATTTATCTATTTATTCATGAGAAGATGGATAATAAATCTTTTTTTAAATATTGTGAAATCTTTGGTAAAGCGAGATTTGATTGTACTTAGACTAAAGTAGTATAAGAACATTGACATCATCCAAATTAATTTTCTTCAATTAAAGGATCTAGTGAAAAACTTCGATCATTAATAGGTTTATTTTTATTTTCGGCTGCATTTAATGCAAATCTGGCTTTTCAACTACATAATCATCTAAAACTATTTTTATAGAAATATAATTCTCCTTGGCTTTCACTTTGAAGCTAGTAATTGATAATTCAACAAAAAATGTTATAAAAATCCCTTGTGTCTGATAGCATTATAGCAATTCGTTAACTTCAAGCCAGTAACATTTAGTCAATGCAATATCCAACCCTTAATTAATCTGCGGTAATTCAATGATTATTTATGAAAAAAAATTATATTTTCATTCAGAAAATATAACGGTATTTTTTGGAAATCAATTCCAGGTGAATATGTAAAATCCAAACTTTTTGACTAAAATTACCTACATAAAAATGAAATAGCATAATGTGTATATGATTTATGAAAAGAATATTAAAATAATTCGGATTTAAAAAAAATGGAAATTCAAATGAAAATAAAATCTACTTACCTGTGCTGTGTCCAAATCTGTAAGATCCGCTGTGTCAGATAAATACTGAGGCATCGGTGGTGCAGCTCCACAAAATTGTCCACTAAATAACATTAACGCCAGGACTGCAGAGAAAATAAGCCTTACTATTTTACTCATATTGTGATTGTGTAACAGTCCGTTATCTTTACCTGTTTGTTACGCCTTACAATAGAAGACTAGAATGTTTTAGCAATGTCCTCTTTGTGTGTTGTTCAATTTGAAGTGATATCTACATACAAAGGAAAGAACATTTATATTTCTTCTCAAACTACCTATGCCCACGTATCCTAGGAAGCGACAACTTATTAACTTTTATTAGATCCTCATTAGAACTCTATCAGTGAAATTAATATTCCCAAATCGCTTTGTTCATACGCACATGCAATAATTCTCTGTCAATTAATAAAAGACTTTAGAACGTGACGCATAACTTTCTTTAGCAAACCGCTACCAGACATTGGTTTAAATTATCCCTTAATCCATCCCTACACCTTACACAATAAAGCTGTAAATGATGCCACGATAAGCCAACCCGCCAACCCAGAAATAATAAAAATGCAATCATATTAGAATAAAAGAAGTAAATACGGTCTAGAAAGGGGAAATATCTATGATAAAGATCACTATTACATATGCGTATAAGTTAAAAGACAAATTATCTTGCGATAAATAACTTTATTGTTTCAATGTTGACTTGTACTATCGAATGTATTGACTTTAACCGAGCCACGGGTTAATGGAAAATATACCTGATAGTTTTAATTAACGCAAATCCTGCCAGGCAAATTTGTATCCAACATTTCCAGCAAAGCATCTAGAATCAAGACTATTTTATTTTGGGTTTTATTTTTCTAGAATCGAGACCATTCCTATTTGCGCTTTAGTTTCTCTCAAATCAAGACTATTTATGCTTATTTTTATTTTTTATTTTTTCTGGGATCAAGACCATTTTTATTTGCGTTTTCTGGAATCAAGACCATTTTTATTTGCGTTTTCTTGAATCAAGACCATTTTATTTGCGTTTTTTTGGAATCAAGACACTTTTTGTTTGCGTTTTTCTGGAGTCAAGACCAGTTTTATTTGCGTTTTTCTGGAAAAAGACCATTTTTTGCGCTTATTTATTTATTTTTTTTCTTTTGAGTGTCGCGTTTTCGCAGATAAGAACAACCAAATGTAATTCAAAACAAACATACCATCCCATAACTACATACAATCAAATAATAATTAAAAAATAAACTCAGAAGAAGGGATTCTAAATTTTATTTATTCTCACTGAATAAAAAAGTCCATCCTCATATCAAAGCCCAGGATAAAATGCAACATACAAACCGGTGTGCCTTGAACGTTTGGTAATTTTCACTTGCTTGAACCTAATTGTAGCAGGATTTGGGCATCCGCGATTATCATAGAATATCTCCGTACAGAGTAAAAAGTTGCCGTAATCGGTAATTGCAAGTTAAAAAAATCGGCGAATGGTGGTTTTTTCGTATATGGCGTAACAATGTCACTGAGGGCAGCATTTGCGGTGTGTGAAAATTATTTTCGACATGTGAAATCCCAATAACGGCAACATTGGTCTTTCTAAAGAAACACGTTTTGTATGGTATTCGCGGATACTCATAACTATTTACATTTAAATGAACAATGTCAAATAGGATAGTAGATCCGGTTTAATTTTATAAGCTGTAGTGTATTCGACTTTTACATACCGATTATGATAATGTCTCTGTTTCCAAAATTACCCTTGACATAGACCGACATGCAGTCAAACCTGTCTATAAAGGCCGCCCAAGGGAACCAGTAAAAGTGGCCTTTATAGACAGATGGCCTTTATATATAGGTTCAAATAATATAAATAAAGAACAATTAGAATACAATTTTACTGGCCTTTTTAAGCAGGTGGACCTTATATAGAGGTGACCTTTAAGGCAGGTTCGACTGTATTTGATGTCGTTTAAACCTGTTTCTTTTATTCTCAATTTTGATTTCTTCTGTGGCATATGTGGCAAGCTCGACAGGAAGGCACTTACCGTTCTGAGTACTCAGTCTCGGAACTCATTTTCCTGATGGAAGTTAACGAGTTTTTGCTTTGCATTTGAGATTGCGATATCGACATGGGCTGGTATGTTTGCTTCTGACAATTATTACATTTTGTAGAATAAAGGCAGTTTGATATCATTGTCAAAAACACTTCATGTTGTAACTTGCTTGCATACTAATTGGGGTGGTAACATACCTTTTTAGCTCACCTGACCGAAGGTCATGTGAGCTTATGGCATAGCGCAGCGTGTGTATGTGCGTGTGTGCGTGTGTGCGTGTGTGCGTCGTTAACACCTATTTTCGACTTCTCCTCTGAAACTACTGGACAGTTTTTAATGAAACTTTGTCAGAAGTATATATGGGCCGGTGCAATTCAGATTTGTTCGTGGCGTTGCTATGGCTACTATAACTAGGTCAAGGTGACCTAGGGGTGCAAAAATCTTAAAAAATCTTCTTCTCCGAAAGTACTGATTGGAGAAAAAATCTGATGTGATATTTGGCTTCTCTAGGGTCTTAAGCCTACAGTTTGTTCATTTTGTGAAATTCTGATAAAAAATAGGTTACGCGTTTTTGCGTTTAATTTTGAAAAAATCGTAAAATAGCTTCAAATTGTTATAACTTAACTATTTGACCAGATAATGACATGGGGTTTTCAGTTTTGACATCTTCTTGTTAGTATCTTCAAAATGAGGTCAAGGTCAATTGTGAAGGTCGTGACCTAATTTTTTTTACCTCTGATTATAATTATTATCTCAAAAACTATAAACTTTTTGTATAGGCATGTATATTAGAATGTTGTAAGTATTGATACAACGATCATTTTGATGTATAAAAAAAGGTCATGGGTTCAAAGGTCAAGGTCACACATGCGAAACAATACCGAAATGGTTAATTATCTCGAAAACTATAAACATTTTGTATAGGCATGTATATTAGAATGTTGTAGGTATTGATACAACGATCATTTTGATGTATAAAAAAAGGTCATGGGTTCAAAGGTCAAGGTCACAGGTGTG
The DNA here is from genome assembly GCA_021292105.1 of Anadara kagoshimensis. Lineage (NCBI taxonomy): Eukaryota > Metazoa > Mollusca > Bivalvia > Arcoida > Arcidae > Anadara > Anadara kagoshimensis. The sequence goes on along the minus strand of CM037870.1, from coordinate 18,528,335 downwards.
AAACAATACTGAAATGGTTAATTATTTTGAAAACTATAAACTTTTTGTATAGGCATATATATTAGAATGTTGTAGGTATTGATACAACGGTCATTTTGATGTATAGAAAAAGGTCATGGGTTTAAAGGTCAAGGTCACAGATATAAAAAAATACAGAAATGGTTAATTATCTCGAAATCTATAAACTTTTTGTATAGGCATATATATTAGAATGTTGTAGGTATTGATACAACGGTCATTTTGATGTATAGAAAAAGGTCATGGGTTCAAAGGTCAAGGTCACAGATGTGAAACAATACCGAAATGGTTAATTATCTCGAAAACTATAAACATTTTGTATAGGCATGTATATTAGAATGTTGTAGGTATTGATACAACGATCATTTTGATGTATAGAAAAAGGTCATGGGTTCAAAGGTCAAGGTCACAGATGTGAAACAATACCGAAATGGTTAATTATCTCGAAAACTATAAACTTTTTCTATAGGCATATATATTAGAATGTTGTAGGTATTGATACAACGATCATTTTGATGTATAGAAAAAGGTCATGGGTTCAAAGGTCAAGGTCACAGATGTGAAACAATACCGAAATGGTTAATTATCTCGAAAACTATAAACTTTTCATATAGACATGTATATTTGAATGGTGTAGGTATTGATACAACGATCATTTTAATGTATAGAAAAAGGTCATTGGTTCAAAGGTCAAGGTCACAGATGTGAAATAATACCGAAATGATTAATTATCTCTAAAACTATAAACTTTTTGTATAGGCATGTATATTAGAATGTTGTAGGTATCAATACAACGATCATTTTGATGTATAGAAAAAGGTCATGGGTTCAAAGGTCAAGGTCACAGATGTGAAACAATACTGAAATGGTTAATTATCTCGAAAACTATAAACTTTTTGTATAGGCTTATATATTAGAATGTTGTAGGTATTGATACATTTTTCGATCATTTTGATGTATAGAAAAAGGTCATGGGTTCAAAGGTCAAGGTCACAGATGTGAAACAATACTGAAATGGTTAATTATCTTGAAAACTATTAACTTTTTGTATAGGCATGTATATTAGAATATTGTAGGTATTGATACAATGGTTATCATGATTTAAAGAAAAAGTCATTGGGGTTTAGTATTTATGTTTTCTTAAAATCTATCAGCTAGCCATTAGTTATCAGGTGAGCGTATCAGGCCCATGGGCCTCTTGTTTTAAAGAATGTTTAACCTTTAATTTAGCGTTCTTTGTCTTGCTTGATAGGTTTTAGTGACCACCGGAGTGGTCAAAACTATGCTTCCGGATCACAGAACCCATCATGGTTCGAACTGATAACTTCTAAGCAGAAATTAGTGTTAGAAAGTTTGTCAGTTCGTTTGCCAATGAACGGTGGTTCTCTACCAGTTTGTCGATGTCTTCCATTATCCTAGAACGTATAGCTTCTTTTTAAGTGAAAGAATCTTGCTTTTTTAGTTGGGTCGGCACCAGTATAATTGAATATGCTTCTTTGCGAATAGCTGAATTTCCATAGAAAGCTTATATCATGCCAAGTTGAGGTTCATGTATCTAAAAATGCTGAACTGACACAAAATTAGATTTAATTGATATTTTATCCATTAAAGCATGCTCTTGATTTTAGAAAATTTTTCAAAAAGTTGATATGAATTATACCAGTAAGTAATTTTCAATTGTATCTAGGGCTACTATAAAACGCTTCATTAGGTATTCTTTAATAGATTTTTAATTAAATATCATTGGGGAACCATTTTATCGCTTTGAGATAGTATCTTCGGCTAATTTAATGGTTTGAACAATTTTATAATGCAATAAAAACACGTGTTGTACAAAATTACCGGAAATGATTAAACTAAACCACAGATTTGGATAAGAAATACGAAAACGTCAAACATCCGGGTATTGATTCATATATGGATGCTATAATGAAAAGGACCTTGAGAAATCAGATAAAATGTTGAGTTTTTAATTCAACATTCTATTATAAAAAATTTGTAATTTTTGAACCCTTGAAGTCGGAAAGTGATAACTATAGACAGGTAAAGTTAAACCTGTCTATAAAAGTCACCAAAGGGAACCAGTAATACTGGTCTTTATAGGCAGGTGACCCTTATGTACAGGTTGAAACAACATGAGTTAAGATCATTTTGGATAAAATCTTTCTGGCCTTTAAAAAACGGGCGGTCCTTATATAGAGGTGGCCTTTAATAAGGTTTGACTGTAGTTGGACTGCTAAAATCAAATGTTTGATTTTTTTAACTTGATATTTCAGTTTTAGTTTTAATAAATCTTTTAATAATTTTTGAACTCGTGAAATAGAGAAAACCTTATTGATGAACAGATAGTTGGACTTGAGAAAAGGAGTTAATCTTTTTTAATTTGACATATTATTTTATAATAATACTGAATTTTAGAATTCATGAAATCGGGAAATCTTTATTATAGACAGGAAGTTGGATACTGCTGAAATCAGAAAGAACTTGAAAAAGGAAATAAAATGTTGTTATTTTTTAGGTTGGTGTTTTAAAAAAATAACACTCTGTGATTTTTGAACTCATGAAATCGATGAACCCTTATTCAAACGCAGATGTTAAGTGGGTGATTTCATCAATGACAATTTTGGAAATATAATGATATAATATAGGTATAATAATTACATATTTTCATATTAATTCATTTTTTGACGTCAATGGCACTTCATTAAGTTATTACCTATATTTTTCCGGGGAAATTATGGTCAAAAACGGTTGTAAAACTTGATAAGAGTACTAGATAATAAGGTGGAAATTTTAGAATAATTACGGTAAATTAACACCTCATAAAAAGAGTGTACCTATGAACGGACAAGCAATGACATCCCCCTCGTTGGGAACCATCTGCTTTCTGTCCAGATATTGATCCGGCGTGGTTCAAAGTTATCCAATTACAGATGAGATTTGTCTTAATTTTTGTATGGACGAATCAGTAATTCCCTTCCTTTATCTAATTTTGACCAATCAGAGCCAGGGTATGACTTTGCTTTTTTAACACTGAAACAATGTTCAAAGGATTGTCGCCTACTATTACCGATTGTTTATCAGTAAAATGACCATTTTAACCGGGGAAAACGGTCAATTTTCTTAATTTCTCAAAAACATGACATGCGGTAATTCAGTTAATGACCACATAATTACTCTTTTTTCTCCTTCTATTAAATCAATCAGAAATATAAAGGTCCATCTCCAAATCATAATCCTAAAAGCGTGACAAACGCGTGAACTCCCACCAGTAAAGTAAGCCCGGGGTACGCCGGGAAAGTAACCACTTCCGGTCCAGCTAGTAAATCTCTGTTTATTTGTTTTTCTCTTCATAACTATGATGTTTCTTTAATAAGTATTTATGGTTTTTTCTGGTTTTACTTCACTGAGTACTATTTTAGTTTAAACAATATTTATTTGATAACAAACATGGTACAAAATTACAAATATGACCAATAAAGGATTCCGGAACAAAAGTGAAACTCTTATAAAAACCAGTCTCCTTGAATATAACATATTACAATATATAAATCAACATAAAGTTACAAATGCCAATTAAATATATGAATATATTATTAAGTCATAGGCGTAGGAGGGTTTTTAATATTGGGGGGGGGACAAACCGAAGCTATGTCTATGTCGTGCCGCAGGTACGACCTCGTGCATATGGCACGAGGCGGGGAGAGCATAAGAGAGGTGCTAAACCCCTCACATAGGTGGGGGTCCGGGGGGCCTCCCCCAGAAAATTTTCAAAACTAAGTCCTGTCTAGACGCATTTTTCAATGTATTGTGCATCGTTTTGATAGGTAAAAATACTGTGATATCAAGGCAAGATTTTATAAAATGACACAAGTTCCATAACACCCCTCTCATTGGAGATGGATATCAGAGGCTGATGCAGAATTTTAGAAAGGGGGCGTATAATGTGAGAGCCGAAGGCTCGAACCTTGTAGGGGGTTCGGGGGCATGCTCTCCCGAAAATTTTTGAAAAAGTGGCGCAAAAATCCTGCATTCTGGTGCAATCTGAACTGAACAATATGTATTACTAGTATTAGCGACATAAAGAGGGGCGTACGCCCTCCGCTGAAACCGCCACTGGATATGGGGGTACCCCGGAAAATTTTGACGCCCTTTTACAATTATAATGATGAAATTGATAATTGGTATCCTTGTCTTCTTACTAGACATTTCCCACTTCAATATACTGCTAACGCTGAACTTTACGGTAACAGTTGAGTGGGGGTCATTTCCAAAGATGTACTTGTTTAGTTGATACTAAAGTTAAATAGAAATGGCGTACGCTTTAATATTAGTGATTGTTCTTCTACAAAATTAACCAGAGAAGATGGACAAGACAAGTCGTGGAAAACTCTAGTCCTTGCCCTATGCGCCCCGGGCGTTAAAAGGACTAGGTAGATAGGGTGACGTCAGATAGCGTTTAATATTCTGTACACTTTATTTCCACCTTGAACATTCTACAGGATTGAACAGGTTAAATTCTTTTTTTATTTAGAAAGCGTGACATTTTCCGAGAACCGTTTCTGTGTGTAAGGATATATTTTATCACTTAAAATAATACATTGAGAAGGGAATGATGGTAACGTTGTTCCTCCCGGTTGATATTGTTGTGTGTGATTTTGATGTCACAACCACCACTGTATTACGATTGGATTAGTTTGCCCACTGTAAACTTGTATATATGATGAAAGATTGAGGAGAAACTTCTATCCAAAAAAACAAGACACAAGTCAAAAGCATCTAATGTGGAAGTAATACGTACAGTAAGGAACCAATCGTCGTATATAATGGAATCTGAGTTTTTTAAAAAGGCTGAAATAATTATGTATAAATAAACATTGAAATGTAATTAAAAAAAACCGCGAACGGGTAATCTACGTGAGGACAAGACAGAGTCGATAAAATCCATCATTTAGAAAATTCCGACACTATCAAACATTTGGCTTTTCATCAGATGCAGAACTGACTAATTTCATATTAACATCATTTGCATTTTTCTATAGTGTTTATGACAATTGCATATTATGATTAAGGTTATTTGTGCATCTCGTATAAATACTCAGCAGCGCATGTTACGGTGAGGCTTGAGCCACTGTTTGGTCCGACCACAATAGAAAAAAGAACTCTTTTTGCCAAGTACTCTCTACATTGAATGACAGTAAATAGGGTTATCTGGACACTGTACATGTATACCTTAACCTAACTTAAATTTATTGTGTGCCATACGGTAGTTCAACCGCCGTCTACATTCATAGTGCTTTACATCGGTTAAGATATATTTATACAAGCCGTCCGTTTATTATGGTTTCGTTGGAAAATAGAGATCCTACTAAAGAAAAGTAATGAAATTGTCTCATGGATTCAACTGTTCTGGGAATGATGTTTGTTAAAAAGCGTGAGAAGGCTTGATGTATAGATACAGTAGAACTTTGAAATTTTTATCGACCCCTCAACTGTATATCGTATACCGTCAGTGTGGCAGTATATCGAAGTGAGAAATGTCTATTAGAAATGTTTTTATATATACATAGTGCAGGCAACCGTTTCACCTTGTCTTCTTATTAGAAATGTTTTTATATATACATAGTGCAGGCAACCGTTTCACCTTGTCCTTCTTATTAGATGTCTTTATATACATAGTTAGCAACCGTTTCACCTTGTCTTCTTATTAAAATGTTTTTATATATACATAGTGCAGGCACCGTTTCACCTTGTCTTCTTATTAGAAATGTTTTTATATATACATAGTGCAGGCAACCGTTTCACCTTGTCTTCTATTAGAAATGTCTTTAATATCATAGTGTAGGCAACCGTTTCACCTTGTCTTCTTATTAAAATGTCTTTATATGCATATGTTGGCACCGTTTCACCTTGTCTTCTTATTAGAAATTTATTTATACATAGTGCAGGCAACCGTTTCACCTTGTCTTCTTATTAGAAATGTCTTATAATATACATGTGTAGGCAACCGTTTCACCTTGTCTTCTTATTAAAATGTCTTTATATATACATAGTGTAGCAACCGTTTCACCTTGTCTTCTTATTAGAAATGTCTTTATATATAATAGTGTAGGCAACCGTTTTCACCTTGTCTTCTTATTAGAAATGTCTTTATATATGCATAGTGTAGGCAACCGTTCACCTTGTCTTCTTATTAGATGTTTTTTATATATGCATAGTGCAGGCACCGTTTCATCCTTGTCTTCTTATTAGAAATGTCTTTTATATACATAGTGTAGGCAACCGTTTCACCTTGTCTTCTTTAGAAATGTTTTTTATATATGCATAGTGCAGGCAACCGTTTCACACTTGTCTTCTTATTAGAAATGTCTTTTATATAACAGTGCAGGCAACCGTTTCACCTTGTCTTCTTATTAGAAATGTCTTTATACATAGTGTTAGCAACCGTTTCACCTTGTCTTCTTATTAGAAATGTCTTTATATATACATAGTGCAGGCAACCGTTTCACCTTGTCTTCTTATTAGAAATGTTTTATATAATGCATAGTGCAGGCAACCGTTTCACCTTGTCTTCTTATTAGAATGTCTTTATATATACATAGTGTAGGCAACCGTTTCACTGTCTTCTTATTAGAATGTTTTTATATATACATAGTGCAGGCAACCGTTTCACCTTGTCTTCTTATTAGAAATGTCTTTATATATACATAGTGTAGGCAACCGTTTCACCTTGTCTTCTTATTAGAAATGTCTTTATATATGCATAGTGTAGGCAACCGTTTCACCTTGTCTTCTTATTAGAGATGTCTTTATATATGCATAGTGTAGGCAACCGTTACACCTTGTCTTCTTATTAGAAATGTTTTTATATATGCATAGTGCAGGCAACCGTTTCACCTTGTCTTCTTATTAGAAATGTTTTTATATATACATAGTGTAGGCAACCGTTTCACCTTGTCTTCTTATTAGAAATGTTTTTATATATACATAGTGTAGGCAACCGTTTCACCTTGTCTTCTTATTAGAAATGTCTTTATATATACATAGTGTAGGCAACCGTTTCACCTTGTCTTCTTATTAGAAATGTCTTTATATATGCATAGTGTAGGCAACCGTTTCACCTTGTCTTCTTATTAGAAATTTAAATATACATAGTGCAGGCAACCGTTTCACCTTGTCTTCTTATTAGAAATGTCTTTATATATACATAGTGTAGGCAACCGTTTCACCTTGTCTTCTTATTAGAAATGTCTTTATATATACATAGTGTAGCAACCTTTCACCTTGTCTTCTTATAGAAATGTCTTTATATATACATAGTGTAGGCAACCGTTTCACCTTGTCTTCTTATTAGAAATGTCTTTATACATAGTGTTAGCAACCGTTTCACCTTGTCTTCTTATTAGAAATGTCTTTATATATACATAGTGCAGGCAACCGTTTCACCTTGTCTTCTTATTAGAAATGTTTTTATATATACATAGTGTAGGCAACCGTTTCACCTTGTCTTCTTATTAGAAATGTCTTTATACATAGTGTTAGCAACCGTTTCACCTTGTCTTCTTATTAGAAATGTCTTATATATACATAGTGCGGCAACCGTTTCACCTTGTCTTCTTATTAGAAATGTCTTATATATACATAGTGTAGGCAACCGTTTCACCTTGTCTTCTTATTAGAAATGTCTTTATATATACATAGTGTAGGCAACCGTTTCACCTTGTCTTCTTATTAGAAATGTCTTTATATATACTAGTGTAGGCAACCGTTTCACCTTGTCTTCTTATTAGAAATGTCTTTATATATCATAGTGCAGGCAACCGTTTCACCTTGTCTTCTTATTAGAAATGTCTTATATATACATAGTGTAGGCAACCGTTTCACCTTGTCTTCTTATTAGAAATGTTTTTATATATAATAGTGCAGGCAACCGTTTCACCTTGTCTTCTTATTAGAAATGTCTTTATATATACATAGTGTAGGCAACCGTTTCACCTTGTCTTCTTATTAGAAATGTCTTTATATATACATAGTGCAGGCAACCGTTTCACCTTGTCTTCTTATTAGAAATGTTTTTATATATGCATAGTGCAGGCAACCGTTTCACCTTGTCTTCTTATTAGAAATGTCTTTATATATACATAGTGTAGGCAACCGTTTCACCTTGTCTTCTTATTAGAAATGTCTTTATATATACATAGTGTAGGCAACCGTTTCACCTTTCATTAAATATTTATTATGGACCAATACATTTATGTATAGGGAACACAGGTGTTTATTTTGTCTATATCATGACTAACAACTTAAGATGCATTATCTTAAGCCATTCTCAATTCTGATTAGATTACTGGATGCGTTCGCTCTTCCGGGCACCCAGTCTCATTTCCTGGTGGAGGTTTACGTGTTAACTTAATATCTCTGTATTTAAGTTTTTTAATTTTTATTTTTTGAATTGTGATTTTAACATTAATCGGTATGTTTCTTTTATTTTGTATTAATCAGCCTAAATGAATATTCCTTTTGAAAGGTCAAACGGTCAATGTCGTTTGCCTATACAGCCGTTTTTAACCTGTGTTAACCATTGCAACAAACAAGTCATATCATATTCATTGGACATGGGGTGTCATACGGTGCAGTCATTCCAAAATAATCGAACGCTTTCTTCAATTATATGTCGCAGTGGTTATTTTAGAGCAGATGCTTTTTGTCACTGTATTCCACGTTCTTTCGATCTGTCACTCACAAATCAGATTTTAAAAGATAAACTTAATCACAGTATGTAAACTCCGGTGTACGCCTTCCGGAAGCTGGGATCGTCGAAGCGACCGTGTCATGTTGATAGTCTCAATGACTGAAGTTAGAGGTTGCAAACGCTCAAAATTAAATTGTCAAGTCTTGGATACCACTTATAATTTTGGTTGTTGAAGTCAGTAACACTTAGACATTACAATTTGCCCTCAATATCACCATATAATGTCAAAAAACCAATTGATCATCGACAGCCAGGGAAAAATCACTAACCTCCTTGGCGTAAGATTGAATTTTACCTAAATCTAAAGCCGATCTTACCGTTTTATAAGGTAATTGGAACAAAGAAACATCAAAGAGCTTGATACAAATCGCATATGCAGATATACATTTAAATTTAACTACAACAAGTATTATTTTTTACCCGGTGTACGCTTAGCTGCCACTTTTGCAAAATCATAACAACCACCTAGCTGGGATGTTAGTGTACTTTAGCTGCATTTATGTGAACATCTCTTCATACATATATTTGAGTTTGGTGTTGTTGTAAAACATTGTAAAATTAATTTTGTTCTCTGACAAAACGTTGCTTCGTGTTAACTTGTTTAAGAATTGATTTTTCGTTGCAGACATGGACAGGGGTTTCAACTTGAAGGACAAGATGAAAGTTATATTTAGGAATCCCAGTATTTTTCTTGCGAAATATGCAAATTTACTTCAGAATACAAATCCAACTTGGACCACCATCTGTAGATTCACAATAATTCAACAACCCGGTCATCTTATGGATATCAGTGGCGATTATCGTGTACATTATCGGAGTCAAAATCTTGTGAATCAACTATTTAGTGAATAAACCTTTCATAAATAGACTTAACAAGGACAGAACAATATGTATTTAAGCCATCTCCTCCAAAATTACCTGGCCAAATTTGATGAAACTTAATGACAATCATGCCATGGTGAAGGGCTTTCTGGTTTGCACAAAATGAGGGAGTTATGTCCCCTTTGGGTCCTATAAGGGGAAATAGTAAAAATCATACAAGAGATACAACTTCGATATTCCATGTCTAGAATACTTAGGACATGTAGTAATAGTAGCTGTAGGGCTTAAAATGGGGTAATTGCAAGGTTCTTGAAGGGGAAATTGCTAAACTACTATATTTGCCAGTGCATGATCTGGAAAACTATCAACTTTTTTGTATAGGGATGTATATTAGAATATTGTAGGTATTAGCCTTAAGGTCATTTTGATACATATTGGGAAATGAACGGCAATGATCTCATTTGCATATCCGCCATGACAGTCCGCTATGAATAATGTCTTACATGAAGGGAAATAAAAGCGAAAGAAAACAAAAGTTCTTTTTAAAAAAGTCGACTATAACTCGGAACTTTCACTACACACATACAGGATACCCGTAATGTTTATTTGTTAGTTTCATATTAAAATACAGGTTCCTCGGTGTGTTTAAATTTCGAAGCGTAAAGTGTGGTTGTCTTCTATATTTTCTCTTACTAAGCCAAAAAGTTTATAAGTTTTAATCTCGCCATTCTAAACACACAATCGGAAAACCAAAAGTGCCGAGGGTGCATTCGATTCAATTATTTACAACCGTTCAAGATATGGAGTATTTGTTTCTGAACATTTATATGTTTGGTTCCCAGGTAATTTGAAAACCTCGTATTTTCAGTAAATTCCACAAAGGGGGCTTAAACTTATTTTTAAAATTAAAATAATAAAAAATTCCCCTTTAAAAGTTTGTGGTATTTTCTTTGTTTAGGGAGCATTTTCTTGTTACACCGTAATTAACGTCATTTAAAAAAGGGGATAATATCAGGGCCTTCGCGATTAAATCTGTCTGGAAAACTCTAAACGTTTTGTATAAGTATGGCATTGTTCTAGTTCTAGTTCTTTATTACACTCAAAACCACCGGAGGTGGTACCTGAGGTTTATATATACATAATTTTACATAATTACGCATTGGCGTTACAATCATTTTGATCTGTAGATGAAGTTCATTGGATCAAAGGTCAAGGTCATAGATGTGTAAGAATACTGAAAGGGCTTAGTTTTTTGCCTTTACTTTACTAGCTGTCTATACAACAAGACCTTAAATATTTAGAAGTATACGGTGGCATTTTAGGATAAGTAATATTAAATTTGGAAATATCCTTACATTAGGTCCTAACTCTTGAACATTAAAACAGTCCATGCAATTTATATGATTGTCCATTGACTTTCTACACGAGCTATGACATATCCTGAGGTGAGCGTTAAGGTCCTTACTCCCCTGTTTATTTATCTAATCGGTTATTTTATTTTTGTCGATTGATTTAAAAAGAAAGGAATGATTTATAGGTTTTGCTACTACCAAAAACACACTCTTTTCAATATATACGATAGTTCAGTTGGTAATGCGCTTGGTGTAGGAGGTCATGGGTACGGCATCCGGCCTGGTTCTGGTCAAGTCTTAAAAATAGGTAGTAAATACTCCATGGACTCAGCATGTAGAAATGAAAGTCGCCGATTCCTTCGAAAAAGACCTTAAAATCCGTTCCTTCATCTCACAGCAGGCGTGGCACCGTAAAGAACACTACCTACACATTGTCCTTAGCGCACTGCAAAGTTCAAATGTTTTATGGCTTCACATATAACTGGCGATGTCTCCATATAAGTGAAATGTTATTAACTTTGACGTAAAACCGCATCCAATCAATCAATCAATCTATTCATAAATAAAATGTATATTAAATGGCACCATATCCTTGAAATTAGCATAAAGTTGTGAAGGGGTTTTCTCAACCGATTATCTAAGAAAAATGTGAAAAATAGCAATAAATTGTACAATTTTCTATACAGCTAGGCGTACATATTTTCCCACTAAAATCCCAGCTAGGCGTTCATGTTTTTATCAGCTAGGCGTACACTATCTGGAATCACCAGCGTGAAATCAAATCAGAATTTCTTCTAAACTGTCGCGTTTTGGGATAAAGGGATATGTCACCTTTAATCTAAACACTTGGTTTCATAAATCAAATGCATTAAATGTGGTATTTATCATATCTTTATGCTCGGGAAATATAATTTATTTGACTTCTTTGAAAATATCATTGATAAGTTGAATGATTAACAATCATTTTCTTCAATCTGAAACAATAAATGTTACCGACTGTATTCAAAACTAACTCCGCTGTTATCCGCGATCAGTCGGATTGTAATTGTTGCAGTGAAAGTATACAAGAAAACTAACTAGCAGCCAATATACTGTCACAGGACGACAGTGGAACCATTACCGTTGGATTTTTCTTCGCTTCGACGATCCCAGCTTCCGGAAGACGTACACCGGAGTTTACATACTGTATTCATTAACGTTGTCAATGGGTTTTCTTATCCGTGGAGGGAATTTGTGACGTTTGGGCATGTCGCAATAGCAATATGTAAATTTCCTACAGAGCTGATAGTTTAATTTCTATCATATTTATTTCTTAACATCAGATAGGGTCTTGAACCTAGTAGATTTTCAACAAGTGACCATTCGTGATGTTGAAACAGTTATTTCCCAAGTGTCGGAAAAACTGCCTAACCTCCTTAACAAATATTTCGTTATGGTGCGGAATGCATAACCAAAAACAATATAGACATGAAACTTATTCCAACTTACAGTAATTGACTAAGAAAACTTGGAAAATTGTGAATAAGGTTATGTCTTTAAATCCGATATCGACATGGAGTTTTTTAATGTCCCATATAAGGACCTAACCTCTTTTACGGCATTTTCTGAAAAACTGCATTAACATAATAAAGTTGTATTGTCTTCTCAGTATTTATGTAAAATTCTGTTCAGATTTATTCCGTGTTGATAGCGCACAATTGTAAATTTTTAACCTCCGTAACATGGGTCAAGTAGCACAATTGCAGATTGCATATTTATAAGCATTTTCCCCGGATATATTATCACTCGAACCGACAAGTTTTGACAAACAACCGTGATCGACTTTTTCTTCAGTTAATGCTAAAACCAGCAAAATTATAACGTAATTTGGACCAGATAAAACAGTTTTATGACTTTATTGATGCAACTATGAAATTATCATATTTTTTAATTTCGACTTTGGTGTGTGTAATAAATCATGTTTGAGTTCTTGTTTTTAGACACATAAAAAGTCTAATTTCAAAATTTCATTTTTGACCGTTTAGCGGAATATAAGCGCTACGATTATTTCGGAATGACTGGGTGACTTTGGAAGGGCACCACATAACAAAATAAGATGACGTATTAAGACGTAATATCCAGACTCAATGCACATTGACAGCCTATGCTTGTCTGATTAAATTCGATACGATAGTTTTAAAATTGTAACATAACTTACAATGTTACAGTCAATAAACATGTTTTTCGGATTGAAAATTCATTTCCAGTTTTTATATATTTAAAGATGTATACATAACAAAACCACACATAATGCTATAAGAAATGCCTATTTGTCAATTATACAAAGTAAATGTGTATTTTAAAAATTCTTGTTGTAGAGTTTGGCTTACGGATGGATTCCATCAACAAGTATGAACTCGGCTGGTTCTGGCATTAGTTTACCATCACAACAGATAGTTCCTGTATATTTTAACAATGTCAACAATCTGAAACCCGTCGTTCATAACCAGATCCATTGTGTACCGATGTCACCATCATATCATAGGAATACACAGGGTATTGTGTCTACTACATCACCGGGACACAGTGTTTCAACTTCTCCAGTCACTCAATACAACGGCAGCGTGATGTCTAAAGGCCGGACAATGTGCTTTTCCGGACAGGCATTTAGTCCGTATAAACATAACATTTTGTAAAGGAGACTGGTTGTCTTGAACTCACCAGGAAATTCACCGAGAGAACCACTCACTGTAACCATAGTAAACAGACAAAATCTGTTTCCTGGAGCCATGGAAAGAAGTGATGTCACACAACATACAAAATCAATCCTCATCAACTCTTTACAACTATCTACTAGTGTGCCCAACACTTTAAAGAGTTTACCTGATTCTCATCAAAACGAAAGGACAACCACGATAATACTCAACAGTCCGATACATCAACCTATATCTAATTTAAAGACTCAAAAAGATGTGAAGCGAGTCACCTCTGGCGACCTTACCAAACTCCTCAGTAAAATACCTAGCCCTAAAAACGTAGAAACAACTAAAAAAATATTGATGAAGTGCAAAATAAATATGAAAACAGCAAAGAAAGAGAAAATTAGGTCAATGTTCAAGAATAATGTCACAGATTCACAAAAGTCAAAAGTCAAGGACAAACTCGACGGTCAAAGGTTAAAGGTTAAGAAAAATATACAAGAAAAAAAGACAAAGTTAAAGAGTTCTAAATCTTGTACGTCAACATCTGGAAGAACACAGGAGAAAGAAAGTAACCCAAAGGCAAAACGAACACAACGGAAAGGTTAAAAAACAAACTTAAAACCAGAATTTATTCAGAAAGCTGATATGAGCTCAGCGTCTAGATGGCAGAAGATGTCAAATATAATTCAAATCCTGGAGATTTCTGGTATGACAAAGTACAAGATGTGTGAGATTCCGATATTCTTTATGAATGATACAGATGAACGTTTAACATCAGACAATTCAGATGATACGTCTGCATATATACTCTGTAGTTCTAACGACTCCATTCTGGCTGTCATGGTGAACTTTATCCGCCCTGACCCATATAGGATGACTTTTACCGGTGAAAACTATCCAGTCAAACCAAGAAAGCTACCCGAGAGCATGGAGACATTTTACCTGAAGAAGTGTATATTTACACCTTATGTAGGCTGTGTATCGTGTTTGTCAGAAGGGACACATATTGTTGTATTTGGTGAGTTTACAGATGATTGTATGTTGGATAAAGCAGACGGTGACCAGACAGCAAAGTTGACGTTATCAGTGGATCTGGCCCAAATGGTGTCAGAACTTGTCTGTTTGGTCAGGCGATGACAGTTTAGTTATGAACCCTGACATCAAACCCAAATGTATCAATCCACTATATAAGGCTATGTGTAGGATACTGAAGTTAAAGTATAAAAAGAACACAAATCAGGGAGCAACAGAAAGCTTAAGTAAAGCTAAAAAGGCCAAATACCAGCTTAAAGTCAATCTAAAAGAATCGGATAAACCTTTTCTTACTCAACGCAAAACAAGCAAGACGAATATTGTTAAAAAGTCGAAATCAAAGCATGAAGATTTTTATAAAGAATCAATCGATGTTTTGGAGAAACGGGAAGGATGATGGTATATAGACTTTGAACAACAACAACACAGTCATCTTTATAGCAACAACAACAACAACACAGTCATCATCATAGCAACAACAACAACACAGTTATCATCATATCAACAACAACAACACAGTCATCATATCAACAACAACAGCACAGTCAATATCATATCAACAACAACAACACAGTCATCATATCAACAACAACAACAGCACAGTCAATATCATAGCAACAACAACAGCACAGTCAATATCATAGCAACAACAACAACACAGTCAATATCAAAACAACTAAAGTCATCATCATAGCAACAACAACAACAACACAGTCAATATCATAGCAACAACAACAAAAACACAGTCAATATCAAAACAACAACAGTCATCATTATTACAACAAAAAACCAGTTATCATTAAAGCAACAACAACATCAACACAGTAATAATCATAGCAACAACAACAACAACACAGTCAATATCATAAGAACAACTGTCATCATGACAACAGCAAAGTCAATATTATAGCAACAACAACACAGTCATGATCATATTAACAACAACAACACAGTCAATATCATAAGAACAACTGTCATCATGACAACAGCAAAGTCAATATTATAGCAACAACAACACAGTCAATATAATATCAACAACAGTTATCATCATATCAACAACAACAACAACACAGTCATCATCATAGCAACAACAACAACACAGTCATGATCATATTAACAACAACAACACAGCCAATATCATAAGAACAACTGTCATCATGACAACAGCAAAGTCAATATTATAGCAACAACAACACAGTCAATATAATATCAACAACAGTTATCATCATAGCAACAACAACAACACAGTCATCATCATATCAATAACAAAAAAAGTCAATATCATAAACAAAAACAGTCATCATTAAAGCAGCAGCAGCAGCAGCAACAACAACAACAACAACAACAACAACAGTATTCATCATAGTAACAACCATTATAACAACAAAATCAGTCATCGTCATAACAACAACAAAAACGGAAACATACATTTGTTATAGACAAACAACATTGACCTGTCCGCTCTTAATTTAAATGTTTATTAAGTAACATTTATGCATAGGTGACGTCATTGTATTGTTTATGTATTACGCGCTAATTACAACACTACCCATGAATTGACGGATCGCCAGCCACGCCCACAATGTTCCGACAAAGGCCGCCATCATGGTACCAAAGCAGCGCCAGGGCAACTGATGACGTACTAGTGTCAGTGACGTCATTATACGGCGCAATAGCCCGTTTCCGGGATAATCCGGAATTCTGTTTTGTGTAGTATAATATCGGGTCACGTGATCAAATTTTTAGGCATCCGTACTTCCGGTTTACTTCTGTTTAACCCTTATGGAAATGCTTACGTCTCATTAAAATTTGTCAAGGATGGAGTCCATGGTATTAGTTTAATATTGACTTGAAAATAATCAGGACTTTAAATGTCCTACTTGATAGTATGAACTTTCCTAGTCTAAGTTGATCTTACAACAATGCCATGGCCTACCTTCTACAGGTATTATCATCCATGTCTTGGGGCTTCTGGTAAATTGAAGTGTTAGCCCTGGTTGGTGTATCATCACCTTATTTATTTTATGGAAATAGTTCTGGATAATCCGACCCATTTCAATGCCGACTACACACCCTGTGCCAGTGTTTTGGTTCGTAGTCGAGAGGACATGTATCTAATGCCATTTAACCATTTCCTCCTTTTCTCGTGTCTTTCTTAGTTAGAAACGGTACAAAATTAATATCGTCCGAGAAATGATTTTTTTAGGTCTTTCCTTCCATCGTAATTGCATCCCGGTACCGCACACCAATACTTTGCCCTCTGCATATTGACAATCAACCGAATTTACTGGTATTTGCGACTAAGCGTGCTTGACAACAGAAAACCGGAAGTAGGTATGCCTAAAATTTTCCCCGGAAGTGTATCATAAAATGCAGAACCGGACCGGATATTAGTTAACCCAGAAACGTCCTATTCAGGCCGAGTTTTCATTCTTTTTGTGTGCCATTCAACCATGCCAGGCCTTTGTCGGAACATTGTGGGCATGGCCAGCGATACGTCAATTGGGTGGATCATCATATATGGATATTCGTTATGAAAGATTACCTGGACAGGTCAATATTGTTTTGTCTATAAGACTTTGATTTATATTATTTTACCAGTAACAATAAAAGATGTTAAAAATGCATGATGTCCAAATAAAACAAAAAATGTCATATATCACAATTTAATTAAATTTATATGTTATAGTCATGTGTTGGCTGTTATTTTGGTATCTGATGTGGGCCGAATTATAAAACGAATGTCTGGCATGGAACAGAATTCGATTTTTTTGTATATTGTACCCCGCGTAAGCACGTGTAGGATATCTCAGTACAACGGGGACTACTTTTCTAATTACTAACCAAGACCAACTTGCCAAAATACACCATCAAGGTATTCGCAAACGATGCTTAGCTTTGCTCAAGAACAACAACATACGTACAAAAACCAATCATTACATCATATGCGACAGGGCAAAAACATGGAACGTGCAACTAAAAGTGTAAACCCCTTGAAATACAAAAACCAAACAGTTTGATCGACACTAAAACATTCTAGAATATGTACCAGTAAGTGAACAAAAAGATCTAGAGATCCCACAATAACTTGAACTTTATTAACAATGTCAACGCCTGAAACAACATTTAATTACTTTGATAAAAACATTTTCTGCTTTTTGTAAATCACTTGTTTAACCACATCTGGGACAAGTTGAAAATTGAAAATGCCAACGTAGAACTACAAAAAGTAAGGGGCATAGTAAGGACTACAGCTCTTGATTAAACAAGAGGCCCATGAGCCTTAACGCTCACCTGAGGCTAAGTACATATCTCATGCAGAGGTTCAATGGTCAATAACATTTATTAAGGAGAACTCCTAATTTTCAGCAGTAAGGCAGAATTAAATGCAAGGATTTTTGCAAATTATTCATACCTTGTCCAAAGAATGCTACATATAATATATATATATATATATATATATATCTTCTAGCTACAATACATTATTTATAAACAGCTAAAAAGTAAAAACAAAAGTATGAAACTATGACCTTCATCTATATATCAAAATGATTGTTAGGCCATTACCTACAATATTCGAATATACATGCCTATACAAAAAGTTTATAGTTTTTGAGATAATTAACCATTTTGGTATTATTTCACATCTGTGACCTTGACCTTTGAACCAATGACATTAATCTTTATATCAAAATGATCGTTAAATCAAATCCTACAATATTCTAATATACATGTCTATACAAAAAGTTAATGGTTTTCGAGATAATTAACCATTTTGGTATTGATTTGCATCTGTGACCTTGACCTTTGAACCCATGACCTTTATTAATATATCAAAATGACCATTGTGTCATTACCTACAATATTCTATGTATGCCTATACAAAAAGTTAATAGTTTTGCAGATAATCAACTATAACGGTAATAGTTGTGCATCCTTGACCTTGACCTTTGAACTCATGACCTTGATCTATGTATCAAAATGATAGTCATGTCAATACCTACAATTAACTGAAAATCCCATAACAATAAATGTCTCATTTTCAAAATTACATAATTTTACGCAAAAAACGCGTAACCTATTTTTCATTCAATTTTCATGAAAAACACAATTTTAAAGTTCCCAGGTATGCTGAATCTAAATATCCAATCAAAATTTGCCTGCACCTTTTGGTTTCAGAGAAGAAGATTTTTTTGTCTTTTTGCTATTTTTAGTAACGGCTGCCATCTTGTTGGGCGCGGCCAAACCCCGAACACAATTTTGAAAGGCTGTTACTCAGGCATAATAATCGCCAAGTTTCATCAAATTTGGCCCAGTAGTTTTGGAGGAGAAGATTAAAATGTAAAGTTTACACACGACGGACAACGCACGACGAGCCTTTGGCTCAGATGAGCTTAAAAGTTAGGTATTCTATCACTTGAATATCGAAGATTAAGAGCTGACATTATTGAGATGTTCGAAATTGCATCGGGAATAGAAGCAGTGTTCAAGAGTCAAAGTAAAAACAACTCTTCAAGAAAAGAACTGGTCTGGAAAAATATCAAAACATGTCCAGCAACAAGACTAGTGTCCAGGATGGTGAGAATGGTTATAAAAAAGATGTTAATCAGTTAATTGCGTGTTTCTTTTTCTGGTTATGTTCTATTACCCTGTACATAAAATCAATGAATTAAAATCTAATGGACTTAAAAAACCACCCGGGTTGGTTCCAGAAAGCAAATAAAATATCAATCAAAGAAATGTCTTCTTCTTATGAAATTACTAGTTGCGTGTATATATATATATATATATGCTGGTTACATCACTATAACTTAACTGAATTAACAATGACAGAATTACTGGCTTGGATTTTTCAGGAATGTTTTATCGGCGTTTTGGGTAAAGTTTACTATTCTGTAATGCAGAGGTTCTCTGTTCAAAAAATTTTATTTTCATTTTAGCACAATTATGTTTCTAAAAATTCAATGCGACAACAATGTTTAATACAAAAACTCGGTTTTCCAAAGTTCGACTTCGATCTAGGTTTTCGGGCTAAATTTGAACAAGCCTAATAAGACTAACAAGACTAGCTCTTTCTTAACATAGATACACCAAGTGGTACAAAGGGCACTATCCTAAGTTTCTGATTTTTTATACTTATAAACCTTTTTGAGGCGCATCTGAAAATGCAAAAAAATATATGGTTCCCCTTTTTACTTTTTTAGCTTTTAAAGCGTCCAAAATGTGCCAAATCTTGAAATTTTAACATAGGCTAAATAGAAAATTGCAATTTTTCTGGCTCTGGAAAATTGGAAAAATTGTAGAAAAATTAACTGTTTGTCCTACAAGTTTTTGAAATACTAATATAATGTAGTTCAACATTTGAATTATCTGAAAATGTAAAGAAAAAAATATGTCTCCTTGACGGCAAATTTACAAACTTTAATGTCATCGAGTCGTAAACTAGGAGTGTTGTATTTGTGCTTCTTCTTGATGTAGTAAATACATTATTTGAATTGTAAACTAATTTCTGAATTAGATTATGCTTTATTATATAATCTACTCAATAATCCATGTAATACGGTCATACAATAAAAATCGTATTGAATGAGTGTGATGTCATAAAAGTCATTCCAGAGTGACGTCACACAATTGACCTAGTTCACAATTGTTTGTTTCATTTGACACTGTTTGTTTATTCTAATTTAAGCTGATACTTTTGAACTTTTCTTCTAAAAAGAAGATACACTGTATTTAAATTGAAAATGTTTGGTTTTGTTTTTGTATCCTGCAGACAGACTATTGTTTACTTTTAATATTTCAGCAGGATTACTTTTGGCGCATGATGTACACATTTGCGTTAACTTGTTGTTTTTCGATCAATCAGCTGTTTTCTTATAATGAGAAGACAAGTTTCAAATCTGCGAAAATGCCGTTTTTATGGGATTATATAATAAACAGAATCTTGCATTCGTGTTTATGTAATATTAAATTTATTAAACTCGTTGAATAATGTTTTATGCAACTCGCCAAGGCTCGTTGCATAAAAAATTATTCAACTCGTTTAATAAATTCAATATTACATAAACACTCATGCGAGATCCTCTATGTATTCCAAGTCACTAGAATAATAATCATTATAGAGAAACAACTTTGAACAGCAGAAGAACAAAGCTTTGTCATCCGAATCGAGAGTCAATGATTCATAGTCAGGGAAATATTGTCAAGGGCTACATTTGAAACATGAAAAAGACAAAGCTTTGTCATCCGAATCGAGAGTCAATGATTCATAGTCAAGGAAATATTGTCAAGGGCTACATTTGAAACATGAAAAAGACATTGAACTATTGAAACAAAATCTTGTCTGGAGTGGAAAAAAAATCATTATAATTCAAAACATTTTTACTTGAGAAAGCAACTAAAAGCCAAAGAGCTCGAAAATACGTCACTCCGTGTGTTATTCAAATAACATCCTTATTTCAGTATAAATGTTCATGACGTCATTTCAAATATATTTTAAAAGTCATAGTGATGAAAAAATATCAAAATTTTAAATTTTCAAATCTGAAAGAATTTTGAAAATAAAAACAATATGAAAATGCATATCATCAATTGAATTTTGTGGAAACGTTTACGTCTTTATGATTTGAAGGTAAAAGGGCAAATCATTAGTAAATCATTGGAATCTGTTGAATTTATCCGTGTACCGTATTTATGATGCTTTTCTAGTATATTTTCATTTATTCTTTTAATTAACAGATTTCCTGTAGTCAAACACAAACATACTAATCCATGTCCGAATCACAATCCAGAAGCAAAGTAAAAACTTTCGAACTGACAAGTTAGGTTAGACACCTGATCCTCCACCAGGGAATTCAGGCCGAGATTCCGAAAGGGTAAGCACTTCCTGTTTAGCTAGCTACACCCGCCACGTGTGTAATCAAAATTGTGTGAAAGGAACATGGAACTATGAGACGTCAAATATATCCAGGGCAATCCTGGACACAGAGATATCAAACTTATCAACCATACAACTTTTTGAGGGCCTTGATAAGCCTAGGCTTGCAATATCCCCGAGTCAACAATTTATTTTCAAGCAGCCTACTTCGTTGTACAAAGTCTCCGTTGTGGGAACATGCTCTACCATAGCGTATTAATTGGGAAACAAATACACCATAAGCAGGAGAAGCGGGTATATTGCTGCATAAAAAAGGAAAGTTGACAATAGAAAAATTAAAGTCATCACGTTGGTCATAAAGTTTCAAATGTAGCCTTTCGCGTGCGTCATAATTCAGGTATAAGTCTAAATATGAAGCAGAACTTGAGGAATCAGTCGTGTCTTTTATTTCAAGCTCACTAGGATAGATGACATTTACATATTCTCCAAATATAGGATTGTTAAGAGACAGAAAGTCATCTATATATCTGTATGTGGAGTTGAATGATTTGGCGACAGTCTTCACTCCAGATTTAACAAGGTTCTGTATAAATTCTGCTTCATAAGAATAAAGGAACAAATTGGCAAGCTATAGTACACAGTTTGCACCCATTGGTATACCGATTGTTTGCTGAAAAACTATATTACCAAACACAACAAATATGTTATTTATCAAAAACTCCAACATTTTGTTGATGGTATCTTAAGTATATTTTTGTTTGGAATAAATAAATAATAAACACAGTCGTCCGATACTTCGAGAAAAAAGAAAATAATATTTGAGACATCTATTAAATATAACAAATTCTCACATCAAAATTAATGACAGAAAAAACTAACATCGTTTTAAAATCTGTGAATTTTTTTTTATCTCTCTTGGTCGTTACCTTCATACACAAGTGAACGATCTGCTTTGAGAGTTACCTATACGTGACGACATACGATTGCTTGTGTAGTATTTAGCATGGCGGAAAGTAGTTGTAATGATTTCCGACAGGCGGTCGATGGGCCGTTTCGTAAAGACCATACACTTTTGCTTGCTGTTTTATTTGTTCTTTTCTGGATGGAGTTACGGGGAACCTTTTTTGGTCTAAGAAGTGACTGTCACCATCGTATTCAACTACACATACACAGATATATAGATAACGTTCTATCTATTAATAATCTAATATTTGGAGAATATGTCGTCTATATTCGTGAGCATAAAATAAAAGATACAACCATTTCATCAAGGTTTGCTTCATATTTGAACTTATTCTTAAATAAGGGAAGACACGAAAGAGTACATTCGAAGGTATAATGCAGACGTTACGAGTTGCGTTTTTCTATTTTCACATTTCTTTTCTATTAATATATTCGCTACTTCTGTATCCTGCTAATTGTGCTTTGGTTTCACGGTTCATACACTTTGGGAAGGGCTTGTTCCTACTACAAATGAATTGCTGACTCGCAGAGTCTTGGTTTATCAAGGCCTCAAAAGTTGTTTGGCCGAAAGGAACACAACACATATATGATGTATTTATAAAAGAAATGTATATTAAACCAAAAATTGAATCAAAACGGACACAAGATTCAATTTACCGGAATCTTTTAACTGGAGTAACGTGTACACAAATTTGTATAAAAATGTAAAAGACCCTGAATTAAAATGGTTAAACTTAGGATAATACATAGAATATATGGTACAAATGTTTTTCTTCAAAAGATACACAATTGAAAAGTTCATCGCTTTGTTCATTTTGTAAATCTTACGAAGAAATTTATGTCATTTATTCTTTGACTGTCCATATGTACGAACTATTTGGTCTAATATAGAAGAGTGGATTAGAGTGAAAATTACACATAATGTAACAGTAAGAGACGCTATAGGTAAATATGGGAAAAAAGAACAAATTATAAATAAAATAGTAAACACCACAAAACAGTATATTACAGTTAGAAGATACAATGAACAATGTTTTAATTTTAATGAACTCAAACACCATATTTTTTATTTATATTTAACAGAAAAGAAACAATATCAACTTTCAGATAATTTAAAGATTTTTGAAAAAATATGGGTAAACTATAAAACATGTCTAATGAGTGAAATATTTTTCTAAGCATTAAGTTTTTTTTATTTTTTCGGACATGTTAAGTTTAAAAGTTCATACATGTACCTGTGTATATATGAGTGTGTAAATGGTGTACTAATAATTTTTTTAAAATGTGTTAAAAAATGAAAAAAAAATTTCGATTGTTGGTATGTAGATATAGTCAATATATTGCAATCCATTTTTCGTAACTTCTCATGGATTTGTTGCCATGGTATCAAATAATACCAGTACTTGGCAAAAATAATTGTTAATTCTGAAATGTTCTACAATCAACATAGAATTTATACTAGTAGACTCCGATTCCTTTTTCTGAGTAGGATCCTTCATAGGATGTCAGGACTTATAGGATGTCAGGACATCATGGTTTTGAATCAAAGATTGATTGTTTGTCGTTGACTATATCATAACCTGACAAAAAGAAATATATCGCCATGTACAATCTCTGTTTGTTATCAATAAACCATGGGTGTAGGAGAAAGTCATACAAGTCCCTACATATGGCTGCAATGGTGCTGTGAGTCCCAATAAATATTTTCCAGAATCTTGTTTGTACCATCTAACCAACTCCCATTATCATATTTGCCATTAATCCAAACTCCCCAGGTATCGGTGCCTCTTCCATAATCTGAAACATCAACGTGAAACAAATTATTAAATCACAATGTCATCAAATACAGACGTAATGCCATGGAACAGAAAGTTATTTTTAAGCACAAGGTATTTTCTAATGCAAGATTAATTTTGTTGTCATAGTAAACGAAACCAAAATTATTGAAATTTTGACCTATGTTATAACTTCTAAGAGCAAGGAAAAGTGAAAAAGTCATCCATGATAAAAGCATTAAGATGACAACTTTTCCGCAGTTTAAGCATTACTAAATTATTTTCTTAACATCACCATAAAGTAAAATCGTAGCAAGATACAGACCGTTAAAGAATAAACACAATCATTTGGCAGATTTAACGACTAATAGAACATCAAACATGTATTCCTCTAATAATATGTATCTTACTGTGAGTCTCGCTTTGATAAAATGGTTTTGTGTCATAGACCAATGTCTCTCGTCATTATGCAAAATAATATGAGTATTAGCTCGCAGTTAGTAAAAGGCGGTATACAATTCTGAGTTTAAAAATCCGACTATCAGTGGTGGTAGAGAAATAAAAATAAATCTTAATTAGAAATTATAAAAAGAAACTCTGGAATAAATATACAGAATGCCGAAATTTAATTTTTTTGCATATTTTGCATCATCGTTCTAAAAGATCTTTAAAAGAAACTTTGATTTAATTATGATGTGTTTTCCTATTTCAGGATAAAAAACAAACATACTTATGCATGCCCAAATTACAATCCCAAAGCAAAATAAAACTTGTACTTTAAGTAAAGCACGTGAACTTCAACCTCAAACAGGGGAGTTAGTTCGGGTGCCCCTGAACAGAAACAACTCCTGTGTAGCTGGCTACACATCATACATATCAACAACATTGTAATGACTGCCATAAAACATTTTAGGGTCTTGATAAGTCTAGGACTGTAATATTCCCAATAAACATTTTTTTTTCTTTTTTGTAGGCAGCTTACTTGGGTGTATAAAGTTTCAGTTGTGGGAACAAGCTATACTTTAGCGTATTAACATTGAAGCAAATACACCATAAGCAGGAGAAGCAGGATTATTGCTGAAAAGAAGATAAAAGTTGACAATAGAAGATTAAAGTCATACAGTTTCAAATCAACCCTTTCGTGGGCATCATGATTGAAGTCTGGGTTTGAAACAGAATCTTAAGAATCAGTCTTATTTTTATTGCAAGCCCACTAGAATAGATGACATACACATATTCTCAAAATTTAAGGATTATATATAAGAGATAGAACGACATATAATATATATTTCTGTACGTGAATGATTTGACCACATTCTTTTTTTCAGTTTTAACAAAGTTCTGCATAAATTCTGCTCAAAAGATGAAATAAATCAGCTAACAAAAGTTTTAGCCAAAAAGTGTACCGATTGTTTATTAGAAAATTATAGTACCAAAAAAATATGTTGCCTATTTAAACCTCTCGCATTTTGATGATGGTATATTCAGAATATTTATGTTTAGACTTCGTATGGCGCTTGATAAAATAATCAGAATTTTTGGTCAGCATTAGATATTTGTATTTCGACTTACTTTTTTTTAAAGATTGACAGGTGAAAAATTTGTGTTAGGTTACATTTTTTGCAATTTAGAATGGGGGATAATGATATTAAGTGTAGAAAATTCAAATTTAGCTAGATGTTCATGTAATTTTTAAAATCCACTTTAGATTAATGTTAGAAGTAAAATAGACTTTTTAATTAGACTGAAGACCATTTTTGACGACTGTCAAACTAGTAGAATTTAGAGAATACTGTACTTTATCTTTCCTTGTATGGATTTTATCAGGTTTATGAATAACAAGTAAGGAAAATAAAGTTTTTTATCTTTTAGATTGATACCGAAAGACGCAAAAACTCCCGTATGCTAGGGAAGAACTTCATCTTTGGTAAAATTAGTCCCAGAATATGTCAAACTTTCCGATATACCATCTAAAGCAATCTCCTTAGTAAGACATACATGGTAAAATCTCGTACAAACGAGAATAATTTTGTTGAAATTCTTATCAGCTTGGAATCAACATACTTGTTGTGCATTTCTGTGAGGATTGCCGAAATATCTGGGTCCCTTGGTATTAAAGAGAATAGATCCTTGTGTCACAATTCCTGTTCTAGTCGGATAAGGTGTTAAGCTCCACATCTGCTGATTTAATCCAACGTCTGGCATACTCTTCAAGAGAATCTAATAATAATTCTGAAATTCTGTCCCCATGTCCCTGAGTACAATATTTAGGATTATCTTTAAAGTAGTCATTTCACTGATATTGAGGTCACCATTCAGTACATTTTCAGCTGGTCCATAAATATAGAGAGAAGACGAACAAAAGCAGGTATGTGGAGTAAAATTATGAAAGTTCAAACAATGCAATGTTTGTTTAAAATTAATATTTTATGAAATGGGTTTATTATAGGAGTAGAAATAACTAGATGTGGTAAAAATTTTAAAAGTAATCCACTTAGCAAGTGACTCTTGTAACATATGAATTCTATGGGAAACTAAACTTTTTCGATAACTACAACCTTGATGTTTAACTTAGCGACACCATATCAAAGACGAGGACTTGGTATCAGGAGGTACAATTTGAATCAAATAAATCCCATCTTCTTTTTAAGTCAACATTATACGTCCAGTATTAGATCAATACTAATATAATATTATTTTTACAGATTCTTACCGTATTTGCTATCACTCAATAAATTGTGAAAATAAGTCAAGGTTTCTCGAGAGTTGACAAGTAAAAGACTAGCGCCATCTGTCTTACATTGTTGCATTGCATCAGCATAACTCAAGCCATCAACTTGTTTATACAACAAACTAATATTCTCAACAAAAGTGTAGCCTCGATTGCACGCTGAAATTACTAAATAAAAGTTAAGATATATATATATATATGTGTGTGTGTGTGTGTGTGTGTGTGTGTGTTATTATTATTGTCAGGCTGTATATGTACATCACATAACAATCACATAACAATTATTGCCATTTTAAACCTATATATTAATAATAATAATAAGAACAACAAAAATAACAACAACAACAACAACAACAACAAAAAACAACAACAATAATAATAATAATAATGCTGACAACAGAAAATGCATGTTTAATAAGTTATACATGTATAAAATAATCTAACTCAATAATAATTGTTTTTAATATTGTTCCCATTTGACTTATTTTTAAGCTATTGGCAGACTACATAAATATACTGTTTTGCTATTCATATATGGATTGTTTTTTATTCATATGTATCACTATCTCCTTGTTCTCTCCATAATATACAAATTACATATTGAAAACAGATAAATAATCATAGAAAAATATAAATCGATTATCGATTTCCCAAAGAAAATTATTGATGTATTAAAAACTATAAGGGTCTTCTGATTTGTTTTATTTCTATCTGTCCCTCTAAATATAATGATTAAATAGAGTATACTGTTCATTTCAAACCACTTATGTCTTGCCTATATCAACAATTTATATTATCGTAGGTTACCTTTTAGAAAACTGTAAAAAGTAACAATGCCGACACCTTGGAAACGATTTTATAGTTTTAGTTTTGTACAAAAAAGTTTAAAAACTAACTGTACTTAATAACATTTTAGTTATTTAATTTTGATTTTATTTCTGTGTTTTATGTCTTGTATTACACATTTACAGTTTGTTTGTAGTCTGTATATATCATATATTTACAATCGTCATAGATAATAAGCGACGTCGTCATATAAATACGTCATTAACTTGTTACGTCAAATCACCGCGTATGAATACACTACAATCACAAAGTACCTTTTGACGTTAACTTTTTACGATTAAATACAATAAGGAATGTTATCATTTACAACATAAATGTGATTTTAACATGGAATTTTGATTTCCTCGGAGTAGTATAAATAAAACTTATGCCACGTGGAAGAACTATTTGTTGTTATCATTTGTGCCTCTGGATTGTGATTCGGAGATGGTTATAAGCGCATCCATTTTTCCGACGGTAGGTGTCGAGGCAGAATAAAAATTAAATGTTTTAAAATACACACAAGATATTACGAATTTAGCATTTTTTCAAATTGAAGATTGTAAATATAAGAAAAAAAATTCTTTTTTTTGTTATCGATGCAAGTATGAATAACAATGTCCAGACCAATTTATACATGAACGGCTTCGCCGTCATGCAATTTGGACTGGCCATTGTTATTCATACTTGCATCGATAACGAAGAAGAATTAATTTCTTAAGTAAATTCTATTGATTTTAAGCGTGTAATGTTATTATTTGCTTCTGGAGAAAAACTTATAAGCATGAAATATTCATATATATATTAGCTAAGTAAATATTGTATTTCTTAATGCCATAACGGACATACTACTGTCATAATGAGAGATTGTATTCAGTCTATTTGAAAATGATTTAAATGTTATTCGCATGCTTAAAGCTTTTTCCCTTGATAGTTCTAAATGTTTGGATCTGAATTAATTATAATAATTAAAATGGTATATGAAGTTTAATTTACATCGAAAGTAAAGTAAAGGGACGGAAAAAATAGTTTAAAAAAAGAAGAGAAAATGCGTGTTAATTATATAACACAGGTTGTTTAAATAATCAATTAAATGAAAATAAGCATTACTAGTATTTATCATCGTACATTTTAAAAGTTGAATTTTGTGACAAATAACTGATCAATATAAACAACAGTGTTACCACAACAAAGAGAAAGACGATAGAAAGATGGAAGAAACGGACAAAACAGTGACCACAACAAAGAGAAAGACGATATAAAGAAGGAAGAAACAGACAAAGCGGACAAAAAAGAAACATAGACATTGTAGATAAAGTATAGTTCTGTGGATGTTGTTCTCTTACAAGGCACGAAACTTACTAATGGTTCATCAATATATACATCGCAATATATATAATATATATATATATATTATATATATATATATATATATATATATATATATATATATATTGATAGACTAAAACAAATTGACGTTGTATTTTTAAGATTGGATCACCACTACGTTATCATTAAATTTGGTCATTTGTCTTTTAGTTATATAGCTTTGAAATTATTATATTAAAAAGTACTTGTACGTACATAATTTGTTCACATTGTTTAATGACATCATAATCGTTCAATGAATGTTTCAGATTGTATATTCTGTAAAAACATTTTAAATTGGTAAGCATTCACAAGTTTGTCCATAAACTTTCTTTACATTAAAACTATCAGAAATAACTTCTACGCGGTGAATAATTAATATCAAAGCAAGATGACTAGACAGTTTAAATCAAGTATCCTTTATATAAAACTATTGTGATAATCAAAAACAAACATACAAATTCATGTCCGAATCAAACGAGAAACGTAAACTTTTACCAGGGAAATTAGGTCGGGTGCTGCGGAAGGGTAAGCACCTCCTGTTTAGCTAGCTACACTCGCCGCGTGTGTGATCAAAATTGTGTGAAAGGATCAATAATTATAACTACGAGTAAATAGAAACTGGACAATGAAGTTTTCACAGGAGCAGCCCCCTTTTGTTAAGCTATCAACACCTACCATTTTCTTTATAAACTTACCAGTTTGTTTAGCTTTAAGTAACTCCATGTCCTCTGTAAGTTGTGTAACATCTCTTTTTAAAGCATCTATTTCTTTCTTAAGTTTCATCACCATAAATATGTCGACTTTCGGGCCGGTACATTTTCCACCACTACCTTTTTCTTTGATTTCTTCCTCGGTGAAAAGTGATTGGCCAAACACTTGTATTTGAAAACACAGAAGCCCCAACCAGTACCAGTGACTGAACATTTTGGTGTCCAAGTTCATAATGAAAAATGTATATAACATGATGCAGTAATTATACTTGAGTTATAATGAACACAAAGGACCTTTATTTTCAGCCGGAATTATCCACTTTATCTTTTTTGAGTTATCTTGATTTTATACAATATGTTATTTATTTAAGCACAAAATTGTTTTATTGGATATGGAGATTTGCTTTCAAATTACAAATATTTCACTTATATCGATATCGGGACGTAACAAGCTAAAAATAATATAAAAAAAGATTTATTTCATTTATATTGGGATGTCACCAGTTATAGGTAAAGTTACAAAAAGTAATTGTTTTCACTTTATACTGGGACGTCATCAGCTATAGATTAACTTTTTTTTCATTTATTTCGGGGCATCACCAGGTACGGGTAGAGTAACAATAATTGTTTTCCTTTGCAATGCGTTCAGGGCAATGTACAAAGAGGTTATTTTAATCTTACCGAGAAACGGGTATATGTTTTAAAGTAATCTTCCAAAGAACCCATGATTTTCAGGTTTAAATATGTAAGATTGGTTGGTATTTTACGCCGCATTAGAAATGTGTTAGATTTTCGCGACAAGGGGAAGGTTTTATTTTTCAAAGATTAACTGTATATTTTGCAAACTTAAGGCATTTGAAATCAGGTCAATTCGCTCCACGGTAAATTCGCCCTCGTCAAATTCGCCCCCAGTATCAACAAATTCGCCCTATGTCAAAATCGGTAGCTCTTTTTATTATTATGATTCCCGAACACCGAAGGTGGGGAATCGTATTGTTTTCGTTCTGTTTCTTCTTATCATTATTCTTATTCCTATTATTCCGCCCTTCTCAAGACCTACTGTCATATTATATGCTGGATAAGATCTCGAAAACGGCTTGATGGATTTAGAAGAAATTTGGTACCAATAATCTGTTATCTGTGTAGATATCCTAGACATGTTCATTTTCTCTTTATCTGGAAGGTGGCTGGGTGTAAATGGCGTAATTAAATACGTCGTTGAGGACCTGGGAAACCAATTCTGAATGGACATAAGCTGGTTATGACACTTTAATAATACCAAGCCATTGCCTTCACCTATGAGTTAATCCGATTAGTGACAGTCAAACAAGTCCACTCGAGCATGAGATCTGTACGGCCGCAGGACAAAAAGTACCCATATCATAACGTACCTTACCAGGAGGTACCCAATTTTGGACAAAACGAGTGTTTTGAAATAGATCGGCTCTATATATGTAGTCCGGGTTTAATACCCTATCTATGGGAAAAACATACTTTTAACGCGCATAGGGTCTTTTTAGTCCAGACATTTTATAAATGCGCATTTCTTTGCGTTTTAAAATACCAAAAAAATAAACATGCCCCTTTTGATATTATGCCTCTCCCATAAGAAAACCCTTTAAAACAATCGAATAAACTTAAAATCAACGGAATAAAAATCATTGAAAACATTAGAAATAAAATAGATCGGCGCCATATATATAGTCCGGTTAAAAGACCCATCTATGGGAAAAACGGGTATTTTAATGTGTAGAGGATCTTTTAACCGGACTTTATAAAGTGTGTTGAAATAGATCAGAGCTATAAACAGTCCGGTTAAAAGACCCTATCTATGGGAAAACATACTTTTTTAACACGTAGAGGGTCTTGTTAGTTCAAGTGTATTATACGGAATAAATCTCGTGTATGGAATTCATAGGATGAAAGAGTAAAGCGTCTGAGTGATCAAGATTAACAACACTCTTATATTCAGGGACGGTTGAAAACCCTAAAAAAGAAGTAAGACCCTAAGTTCTTTTAACCGGATATATGTCATATATTATTTATGGACGGTGGGGAATCATACGTAACTGGTATCCCTCCAGTTACAATCTCTAGTTGTTATAATTTTTTATATATTTTATCAATAAATAAAATTACATTTTGTTATATGGTCATTGGGAAAAAAATTAGGGCAACTTTGACAGTGGGGGCGAATATGCAAGATTTGTGGGCGATTTTTGAAAGGGGCGATTTCGCCATTGGGGCAAATTTGTTAAAGGTGGGTCGACTGTGACGGGGGTGAATTTACCATGGGGCGAATTGACTTGAATTCATGCATTTTATGGTCTGTGCGCACTCGAAGCTCAAGGTCATCTCATAAATGAACGTGCAAATATGTTTTGACCAATCAAACGAAAGAAAGAGCGCTTAGGACCAATCAAACGGACGACGGTAACCTTGAAATCAGTAAAACAGGCGACAATAAGCTTGTGACAATTTAAAGAGTGACAGTAAGCTTATGACCAATTGAACAGGCGACAGTAAGCTTGTGACCAATTAAACAGGCGACAGTAAGCTTGTGACAATCTAAAGGGTGACAGTAAGCTTATGACCAATTTAACGGACGACGGTAAGTTTATGACCAATTTGACGGGTGGCGGTTATTTTATGACCAATAACATAAGCGACGAAAAGCTTATGGCCAACCAAACGGACGTTATTTCGCGAATGGCCGAATGGCGTCTGGAATCTAACGACCAATAAACCGGGCGACAGTAACCTTAGAACCAATAAACCAGGCGACAGTAACCTTAGGACCAATAAGACGCGCGACAGTAACCTTAGGACCAATAAACCGGGCGACAGTAACCTTAGGACCAATAAACCGGGCGACAGTAACCTTAGGACCAATAAGACGGGCAACATTAAGCTTATGACAATGAAACAGGCGACAGTAAAACCGACACTAGTTCACCTATAACCCAGATGGCCTGTAGTTATACGATCTAAACGAATATAAGAACCAACTTTAACTCGACTACAATTCGGAACCACGGTCGTTGAAACGCAAATAGGCATCCTTACTAGTCCGCTGCCTATACCGTGCTTTATGGATCAGCGCTGTATGAAATTCAAATATAAGCTTGGTCTTAAACTTTTGACAGGCCTGTACAAAACAGCCCACGTTAGTTTTGAGGAAGAACATTTCATTAATATCATTGGTCTCCTTCATCCTTTGATAGTTGGACAAGGAAAACTTTTGTTTCTATATATATATATATATATATATATATATATATATATATATATATATATATATATATATATATAATTGCTCTTACTTTCAAGTATATATATATATATATATATATATATATATATATATATATATATATATATATATATATATCAGCTACTTGAAAGTAAGAGCAATTTAAGACACGCCCACCGCAGGAAATTATCTTACAGCAACGTGTGTTAATTAGAGTTGTTTTGAGTAATGGTGTCTAACGTCCCAGTCAAGAATATTTCACTAATATTGCGACCTCAACAGCTATAGCCACTTCTGTGTCATGGTAACAATGTCCCACTTCTGTGCTATGGTAAAAATGCCCTACTTCTGTGCCATGGTAAAAAATGTCCTACTTCTGTGCCATTGTTACAATGTCTCACTTCTCTGCCATGGTAACAATGTCCCACTTCTGTGCCATGGTAACAATGTCTCACTTCTGTTTCATAAATACAATGTCCCACTTATTTAAGATGTTATGTTGGGCATTTATGTTCCAATCATACAAACATCCACACACACATGCCAGTACTAGTCTAATAGTACATGTAATAATACCAAATCCTAGTCATTTCGGCAACAAGTCATTTCGGCACTAGGTGATTTCGGCACCTGGCAAGTCATTTTGGCACCGGGTCAATTCTGCACCTGATCATTTCGGCACCAGCTCCGGGTCATTTCGGCACCTCGCCAGTACCGTAAAATATAAGTTATCTATAACTTTGATGCCAAATTGTCAGCGTATTTCGAGCCTTTGTTATCTTAATCTCGGCAGCTGCTATCTGTCACTCACTCGATAGAAATTTTGGCCACTGGCTACCATTATCTTGGACAATCGACATTTTGCACCGATTCCCTTCCGTAAGCTCGGTTTCAAACTTTCGACAGGTCTGTACAGTTTATCCAGATTAAACAGCTCCTACATACAGTCCAACCTGCCTTAAAGATCACCTTTATATAAGGACAACCTGCTGATAAAGATTAGTAGAATTGTATTCAAATTGTTCTTTTTTTTCATATTATTTGAATCTGTATATAAAGGTCACCTGCCCATAAAGGCCACTTTGACTGCACATGTATCTATGTGTTTGTCACGGGTTATATGCACCACATTCGCCGTGAATTTGTTAAAAACAGCCATGGAGAATTTTATCACAGGGATTGAAGTTTTGTTTTATGGTTCTATTTTGTGGTATTTCCGAGCCTATTATGTATCGATTAGCCGGTCCTAATGGACCAACAGGTTTGTTTGTTCAGGTTAATGTACCTCGCTCAATATGACCTAGGACACAATTATCACCTTGTCCAGATTAAACAAGAATCTCTCCAATCAATTGTTACTAGTATTCTCCTCACCTTTATTTCTGACCAATCAGATCCAAGCGAATGAGGAGGATTTTAATTGTAAGTGCCACCAACATGTGCCTGAGCCATGACATTTTATGAAGAATACTGCTCAGTATTAGAAAGAAGAAGTAACTCCAAAGTTATTTAACTGGTAAAGTGCCCACAACTCGGCTTTCGTAAAAAAAACAGTCTTTTGGGGATGGCAAGTCTGTTTAGCACGTTACCAGACGAATGACAAATGGAAATTAGTATTTTGTTATATGATTTGCCCAAAATAACGATGCAAAATATATGTACAGTCTAACCTGCCTTAAAGGCCACCTGTATATAAGGGTCACCTGCTGATAAAAGTCAGTAGAATTGTATCCCAACTGTTCTTCATTCATTATAATTTGAACCTGTATATAAATGTCACCTGTCCATAAAGGCCACTTTTATTGGTTCCCTTTGGTAGCCTTTATAGACAGGTTTGACTGTAATTGTAAGAGCCTCTTGCTCAAGGGAAAACTACCAGTCAAATACGGAATACCACAATTCATGAGATCTTTTTTTTTTTTTTTTTTTTTTTGTAGATTCATGCTTTTAAAACTATTGGTTGAAAAAACGATTTTTAATGTAGTTGTTATAATAAAAGTCCCCATTGCTAATTGCAAGATACGTTCGTATGAATGTCTGCTTCTTGTTTATAACCCGATGTTAATATATTATGAGTCAAACAGTTTTGAACAGATTTAAAATCTAAATAATCCCCTTACTTTTCAAACTATTTATGAAATCCAGGATGTCATCCTGAAGATCATTTCAAGCTGATTATGTCTATATTAGAAATTAGTTGAAAATCATCAAATGATAAAATATCGTCAAAATTTGCAAGATTTTAGGCAAAGGAAAATTCCCAGTTAGGGTCAGGAATGTTTGGGGGTGCAATTTATCATTCATTAAAATTACATTCAGTCAAACCTGTCTTTAAAGACACCCAATAAAATTACCTTATGGGCAGGTGGCTTTTATGGGCAGGCGGCGTTTATATACAGGTTCAAATAATATGAATAAAGAATAATTGGGATACAATTCTACTGGCCTTTATCAGCAGATGGCCCTCATATAGAGGTGGTCTTTAAGGTATGTTAGACTGTGATATTATTAATTATTGAACACGATGAGAGTGAGAGAATAGTTTTCAGTTTTCATTAAACTGCAATTTATTGTTTACTTGGTACATATGTACTTATTCAATAACAATGCCAAAACACGTATATTCGTCAAAGACATGATGACGCCAATGGAACTTTAAATGAGTGTTTTCCATGACGCGCCAACCTGCAGAGCTCTGATATAAGCAGACAACATTTACAAGAACACTTGGCCTTTGATTTAAATATTATTGATGTACTATAACATTTATGTAAAGAAAATACAGGTGCTCATTTCGTCTGCATCATTGGAGAAAACGCATCATCAATATTTATGTACAGTCAAACCTGTCTATAAAGGCCACCCAAGGAAACCAGTAAACGTGGCCTTTTTGGGCAGGGGGCCTTTATTTACAGGTTAAACAAATATGAATAAAGAAGAATTGGGATACAATTCTACTGGCCTTTATCAGCAGGTGGCCTTTCTATAGAGGTGACCTTCAGGACAGGTTGGACTGTACTAGTATATAACTTTGAATCCAAAACGCTGCCTATGTACTGGATAAATCATTGTGTATGAAAATTCCTAATGCAAGGTCAAACAGACTAGTTATTGTTGTTAACTATATCAGTTGTTTTCAGGTGGATTCATTATCTTTCTCTTCCATCTTCCGTATAAGTGGGAGGTCGTGGGTTCGATCCCCGGTCGGGTCTGGCCAAAGACTTGAAAGTGGGTAGCGACTGTTCTTTCGCCAAGCATTACGAAATGAAAGTCGGATGGGACTTAAAATAAACGAAGTTCCTTGTCACGATGGGCTTGGCACGCTAAAGAAATCTGCTGTATAATCAGCGCAACACACAGGCAAAATTCTGCACCTTCGTCTATAGCTGCGGCGACGTCTCGATATAAGTGAAATATTCTTGACTTGGACGCTAAACACTATTACTCAACTCATTATCTTTCTCCAGTGTAGCTATGGATTTTCTGTGTCACATGTAAACTTATACAAAGACGGATTTTGTCTAGTGCCGTATTATGAATTATGAATGGAACTTTACATATTTTGATATTGCAAGCAAAACCTTATCAAGCCCACCAAAATGTTATGGCCGTCATCAAAATAATTTTATTAAGTATGATGTCTCTGTATCCAAAATAATCCTGGATATATTTTTGCGTCCGGTATTTCTACGTTCCTTTTCATTCCCATTTTTGATTTTATACGTTATGAGTATAGCTCGCTTAGCAGAATATGCTTACATTTCCGGAGCTACCGGTCTGACTTTCGTGCCGGAAGTTTACCTGTTTACCTTACAAAGTTTTTTATTTGCCTTTGCTTTGGGGTTGTGGTTTGTACATGGATCTTAGTTTTTGCTTTTGATCTTAGTCAAGGCGTTTATGTATGTCAATATTTTTTTAATTTGAATTAATACTTGTTCGTAAGCTTTAGGAAAGAGAAAGATATGAGTAATGATGTTTTCAGCCCTAATTAAGAATTTTTCACTTATATAGAGACGGCCAGTCCAGGATTAATTGAGGAAAATTTATGTTTCTAATGTAAATTTGCATTGAAGGTACAAAAAAGAAGAAATAAAATACTCATCAATGTAACATACATGTATCTATACATATAGTTACTACAATAAAACTTATTTCAGTCAATGAATTTATTTAGAAGCCACGGTCCAGCTAGTACTTTGACCGATTTGGAAATCTATTTTAAGAAATAAAAAATTTAAAAAAAAAAAAAAAAAAAAAAAAAAAAAAAAAAACATATAAAAACATATAAAAAAGCTAGAACTGTTTAGTTACATAAGATGCGTAATTAATTAAACTCGCGTCCCAAATTTCCAGGTGAAATTGGATAATTGGTTTTCATATCTGAAAAGGCGAGGTAAGGCGTGGTTCAGGGTAACAGTTTAATTGGTCATTTGAAAAATTGTATGGACGTGAACTAAACCCCAAAAAATACATATTGTCAACGTAAGTTGAGTAAAACAATAATAATGATAACACTTATTTAACCCAATTGTCACATATAAAATTCATTATTTATAGCCAAATGTCATAAGCTTACATTAAATTAAACTGTTTAAAAAGGGGAATTAAAAACATGTTAGATTACTACTGCAAAGAGGGTTTTAATTAATGTAATTTTATGTTTTAAATAAATCATTGAATGGGTAATTCAAGCAAAATTACTGATCGTTCAGCTTAAAGAATTTAGAAGACTTGGATTTTAGAATATAGAGAAAAGATCAACCGTGACAAAGCCCCCCCCCCCCCCCCCCACCCCTCGACATCGAATATAGATGCCGAAATGTTTATGTCGGTATAAAAGTATTGAGGTAAAAATTAGACTGGTCCAAGTACCAAAGCTAGGAATTTGTACAGCAAAAACTCGCGGTGGTAATCATATTCTTTCCGCAAGAGTATTTCCGTTAGAATAAAATTGTACATTTTTGTCGTTACGCTTTTCGTCAAAAAGAAATGTTGACTTTTATGAAAACAAATCATATTTTTCAAGAACCAGTAACATTTCAGTTTTTCAATTCAAATTATGTTTCTGCAAATAATTTAAAAAAAAATGTATTATACTTTTATAAACTGATAAAACTGAAGCTTTTCTGTGGTTTTGAGTGAAATTAAATATGTTTAAGCGGATAAATAAAATTTATATCTGGAATGTAATTTGAGAATTTAAATGAAAACGCATCATCCCAGAACATAAAATCTTATCATTTTGTACCCCCAAAGGCACAAATATCCTTTGTTTTCGGACAATGTTCGTTAAAGCTTATTGTTTTCTTTATAACTGCAATATATTAACCGACTTATTATACCCCCCGTTTAAAAAGTGGGGGTATATAGTGATAGGGGTGTCCGTCCGTCCTTCCGTTACACCTTAGGGTACCTATCTCTTATCCGCAACTCCTCCTAAACCCTTAAATGGATTTTCATGAAACTTTCACACAATCTTTGTGATATAATGTAGACGTGCACCTCCTATTAAAAAATTTGATCTGTTCAATATGGGGGGAGCGGAGGGTATTTTTGTGAGCTTGTGGCTCACAGTTTTTTCTATTATTTATATAAAAATAAATAAATAAAACTGAAATTGAATTTTTATGACTACAAGACACTTTTTGTATTACATATGTACATACAGGGTTTGTTGGTTCATTGTTTGGTGAAACGAGATTTTATGTTTGAACGAGCGTTTGATAGACCACTGGTTATAAAATAGAGAGAGAGAGAGAGAGAGAGAGAGAGAGAGAGAGAGAGAGAGAGACTGATGTGACACCCATATGTTAATATAACAACCCATTTCTTATTATTTTCTTGGCCCCGATTGGGGCTCTTCCCTAGACCCCTCGTCTCTGGAAGCTCGTGCCTTCGACGTTCGCACCTTCTCAACCCCCCCCCCCCCCCATTCAAAAATTCTGGATCCGCCCCTGCATAATGTGTATTTGTCTTATATAATAAGCATGTTTGGGTGTTTTATCATTTACTTCACGCAAAGAGG
The DNA here is from genome assembly GCA_021292105.1 of Anadara kagoshimensis. Classification (NCBI taxonomy): domain Eukaryota; kingdom Metazoa; phylum Mollusca; class Bivalvia; order Arcoida; family Arcidae; genus Anadara; species Anadara kagoshimensis. The sequence goes on along the minus strand of CM037870.1, from coordinate 18,489,148 downwards.
ATGTAGCTAGCTAAACAGGAGGTGCTTACCCTTCCGGAGCACCTGGCCTCACTTCCATGGTGGAAGTTCATGTGTTTAACCTTATTTGTCAGTTTCTAAGTTTGTACTTTGCTTTGGGATTGTAACTTGGAAATATGCTTTTATAAATACCCGTATTGCATCATGCCCTGGCTGTTTCGAAATACATTTTTCAGTTACAACTTCTTTTTTTAAAATTTAAAATTAACTAACCACTGAATCTTGAGGACTTCTTGTGATTTCTTTCAAATTAAAGAACTGGGATTTTTTTTTTTTTGCGTTTAGGAAATAACACAACAACAGCATTATCATATTGCAGGTAATTATTTCAAAATATAGTCATAATTTCTAAGCCGATCGATAGAAAAATCCATATTTTATGCCTGTATTTTATCTGGTTTCAAGACAAAGAGAAAATTCCTGTTTTAAGATCAGACTGGTGGTCATTAAATATAGTAAGGTCCAATAGGCATGTACATGTATTATAGAAACAAAATTATTTTTTCTTTATGTTATGTAAGCATGAAATAATTGGACATTTTGCACACTGAATAACTCGAGTTATGCTACGTGCGCATTGTCTAACATTTCATAACAAAAAGAAAAAATTAATTTCATTTCTGATTGCAAATAAATTGTTGACTCAGGGATATTGCAAGCCTAGGCTTATCAAGGCCCTCAAAAAGTTTTATGGTCGGCATCACAGTATTGTTGATACGTTTGATGTCTCTGTGCCCAGGATTGCCCCGGATATATTTGACGTCCCATAGTTCCATGTTCCCGCCACACAATCTCGATTACACACGTTGTAGGTGTAGCTAGCTAAAAAGGAGGAGCTTACCCTTCCGGAGCACCAGGCCTCACTTTTCTGGTAGACGTTCACGTGTCTAACCTTACTTGTCGGTTCCAAAGTTTTTACTTTCCTTCTGGATTGTGATCCGGACATGGATTAGTATGTTTGTGTTTGATAAATTTATAGAAATTTATTCAGCAACTAGTCAACAATTTAAACAAAAATATAGCCGTAGCAAATAAAGAGCATCGTCATGGCATAAGAATTCAAATGTCTTTGTGCGTCGTCCATAATAAGATGACGTCACTGAGAGTCAATCCATTCATGCAAACGTAACAGAATGCTTGAAACAAAGGAGAATCACATTACTCTATTTTTCTCTTTTCAAAAACTCCGAAAATTTGGATTTCCACAATTTTGTTCGAGTACCACTTATAAGGAATTTGATTCCGAAACGAGCGTCTTGTGCTGCAAAATTTAAATGGGTTTAGTAATACATGTACTGAGTTTGTATCAAATATTGACTTCTGAATTAGTACAATATCAAATTGATATATTTCTGTTTTGACCAAACTATTTAAAATCTATATATTTTTATGATTGTAATATATTTTGTTGGGGAAGGAAAAACTGCCAAAAAACGAGATCATTTCTCATTTTCTCATTTTAAAATTAAATGAATTCTACTTAGTCATAGTATCCTAGAAGTCAAGAATAAAAAAAATCTCGAGTAAATACTCCCTCTGAAAACCAATTTAACACTTAAACATAAGAAATTAATGTTTTACATGTATTTTATATTTGGTCCTGATCTTCCACCATCAGCTTTTGCAACTTTATTACACATCCACTTTTGCTTTACAAACATCTTTATCATAATTGGAAACAGTCAGTGACTTTGGGATTGTGATTTGGACATGGATTGGTATTATTTCTTTTTGGTACACAGCCAATTTTTGCTCACGCGAAATTCACGTGAGATTCACATGAAATTCACGTGATATTCACATGAATTTAACGTGAATTTCACATGAATTTCAGTTCACGTGAATTTCACGTTAAATTTTTCATGTGAATTTATTTCACGTTAATTTCACGTGAAATTTTTCATGTGAATTTCACGTGAAAAAATATAAATGGTATGCAAATTGAAAAAAAATATCACCATGCATAAACTTTTGTTATGAATTGATACCTTGTAATACAGATATTAGATTTTTTCTTGTAAATGCACACATTTTTGAAAAACATATTTTTTCACGTGAAATTCACATGAAATAACGTGAAATTCACATGTATTTCACGTGAAATTAATGTGAAATAGGTCACTTTAAATTCACATAAAAATTCAAGTATATGTAATATGTGAAAAAAAATTTTTTGATGCCGTCTGAATTGTATGTCTATACCTGGAATTTCTATTAAAGGGAGTAAAGAGGAAAGACGGGTAGGTATGGTAAATTATGTAGCTTTACATTGCTGAAGATGAAAGTATTTGATCATTGGCCATTTTTCCAGTGGCATTTATGTTTTATAATTAAAAAGTCAGTACAACAGGTTTGCTTGTAAAAGTAACTTTCAAAATTAATGGGGATCATTACCATCATATTACTCCATGACAGTTTAAATGGAATATCGTAAAAAATAAACCATAACAATCACTGTTTACTGAAGAACACTAGCAGCAGGAAAAAATTGTAGGAATATAATGTAGTAGGGTGTTTAATAGAGAAGGAAAATAAAACTGTGATCTTGCATAATTATACATAGCTTGAAAGCAGCTTCTAGCTGTTCAGTCATAATCTGTATTTTTTCACTCCTATAATAATTATAATAATAATAATGTTTTTATTATTATTATTATTATTATTATTTTAATAATGATAATAATAAAAAATCTCTTATTCCAATAAAGTAGACAACACACAAACTGTAAATGCCATACTTTAGTTAAGTAATTAAAGCATATACATTGGGTGCTCATGCTGTCTGCAGAAACTACTAATGATAACAGCAAGTTCGCTCTTCAATTTTTGAGGAGAGGAAATTTCATCATTGCAAATGATGCAGCAGTTTTAGGTTGCAGTGAATTTTCAGTTTGAAAAGGGACTTTGAATGAAAAATCAGAGGATATAATGTACCAGTAGTGTAGACTATTATGCATGGGGGAAATTTCATACAAATGTATTGCTTGTTTTGAACTGAAACCCCCAAAAACTAATCAAGCTGGACTGGTCAGTACCAGTGATGGTTTTTAGCAGACGACCACAGCCACAGGACTAATGACTAGTGATTGCCATTGGTAAGCAGTGAGACTTAGCCTGAAGATCATTAATGGCACAAATACCAAGATAACAATGGTAAGTTGAATCAATGAACACCAAGTCAATGTTTAATACAGTGCATGTGGTGACATTCATAATTTTTTATTCATCTTTACCAGTTTACTGGCTTTAAAAAAATTCAAATTGGTCCAAGAGTTTTTTTAGGTTTTGATGGACTTGGATTTTTATTGTCTATAGGAAAGATGTTACCAGTATTTGTTTACGTGGCAGTGTAGCTAGCTAAACAGGAGGTGGTAACCCTTCCAGAGTACACAGCTTCACTTCCCTAGTTGAAGTTCATATGGTTGTCATTTAAATGTTTTTCCTAAATGCTTCTGGATTGTGATTCAGACAAGTATTAGTATGTTTGTTTTTTATTTTCACTGGTTCTAATATTTAGCAGAAGTCTTCACGAAAACAACTTGATTGCATGATCTTCATAAAACTTGGCAATTAAGATATGCAAAGAAGGTACAAATTTTTTAAAATTTATTGCACCATTGACTGGTATGCTAGGTCATTTTAGTGACCAGTTCAACTGCTATACAGCAAGTAAAGCTGTAAAATTGGAATCGTATATGTGTTCACAATATGAAGATCTATACATTTTATACAATAGATTGCAATCAGACAATATGCTCTTTGGTCTCTCCCCATGTGAGGGCATATGCTATGGAACCAATCAAAAACTCTCTAAAGCTTATGTTGTAAGTTTTAAAATTTTGCTTTAAATAAAGATTTATTTAATTTATTATTATTACTGACTAGCGACTACACTCTATTTAAAATGTAACTTTAAACTTTTTAAATCCCTTCCAGTCCCTAAACCATATATATATATATATATCTTTATTTGTTTGGAGTGGAGTAAGTAAGTTTTACATTCCAGTAAAGACTCTTCTACTTATATTGCAATGGTTAATTCATGGATGTTTGAGGAAACTGGAGTGTCCAAATTTAACTGACCTTAGCCAAGCATTATCTTTTCTGTGGATACAGAATCATTGAGAGTGAAACAGGTTTTTGTGCATCAGATATCTTCAATAGTTAGAAGTAGCAAATTTAACTGTAGGTTAAAATAAAAAGCAAGTTCAAATCTAGGTCATCACCTCCAACTTTGAACTTGATCTCACTACACTTCTCTCATTTTGCCTTCTAACTAAAATCAGCTAGTGGCAACATGATTGTATTATACAATCTACAACATGTATGTTTATGTGTAAACCTCAACACATGTTTTTGACTTCTCAAAAACTACATGATGCATGATGTAACAATGTATTGAACAAAATAGCTAGTTATTAATTATGATATATGACTTTTTCAGACTTTTGCCATTAACAGACAATTAAGGCAGAATGGAGAGACTAAATTTAGAAGATTGAAATTGGGAGTTCTTCGAGTTTTCACAAAGATACCTTTGGTGATATCTCTGAGGACAAATGGAGAGTCTGCAAAGGAATAGAAAGTAAGCACTCATTCAATCTATAAAACTTGGTGATGTGTAAAAGATTGGTTTCCTGACATCACATATGTCCCATCAAATGAAGATTTGTAAGGCCTTTTGATGCCGTCAAAATTTCTTAAATGATAAGGTGGTTGAATCTATCTGTTCCAAAAAGCCAGTCTGATATCGATATCAGACTGGTGAAACAGATTTTCCGACCAGGCACGTGGGGTCGGTGATATTGATGGCATCATTTTAGCAGTATCAAAGTATGCAGAAACTACAATAAATATAGAATAATACATGGTGAAATCATATGGGAGGTCTCGGTCAGATATAGCATATGATATGGATTTCACCATGTTTTATTCTGTTTATCATAAACTAAATTTTTTTACCATTTAAAACAAATACATGCATTAAATACAGACATTTCAAGAATATACTATGAGTTCACAAAAATCAACTTTAGACTATTTAGACTAGTTTAAATGCATTCCTCCAAATAATCCCATTTGCATAATATTCCGCCATCGAAGAATTTCTAATTGATATAGTGATTAGATCTATTTGGTTTGAGTAGCCGGTCTGATATCGATATCAGACCGTTGATACAGCTTTTTCGACCGGGGCGTGTGCGGTCGGTGATATGGATGACGTCATTTTAGCCGTATCTTGGCGTGCAGAAACTGCTTATTTACTACAAAGTATATGATAATACAAAGTATATGATAAAAAACAATATAAGACAAACACATATTTAGACTACTGATTATAAAACTACCAACTTTGAATGTGCATTGAACAGTAAACACTAGATTTATTTACAAAATAATGTCTTGCCGTGTTTGAATAGAACTATTTGAGGTCCTCAACAATACCTCTCATAAATATGCAAATTTAGTTGAATAATACACAAAGAAGACTTAAAAACAAGTTTTGGCATTCACCCATCACACATATATAAGAGTTGAAAGGATCGGAGAAGGGGTGTGATATTGGGGTGCAATATTGGTTTGTAGTTTGCATCAGTATAATGCATTCAAAAACTAAATATCTCAGTACAAATATATGATGAAATTTTAGCAGCAAGGAGTTGAGTTGAGTAATGGTGTTTAACGTCCCAGTCAAGAACATTTCACTTATATGGAGACATCACCAGCTATAGGCAAAGATGCAGAAATTTTGCCTGTGTGTTGCGCTAATGCCAGTAATGGCATAATATTGCATGGTTCTTTATAGTGCCATGCCAATTGTGACACGGGCAGGGGTCGACACTAACATTAGCCTGCTAAAATTTGGTAGGGGCTAGTGAATGTTGTTTTAGTAGTTTATCTCAAAACAATAAGTTCATATACTTGACACAGAGCTGAGAGCTCTAATGCATATATAATCTAAACTTCTCCAGATTGCAGGATTTTGCAATATTTAAAAAAAAAAAAAAATCCGTGGGGATGGGGCATGCCCTGAATTTACATAGGGAGCACTCTACCAACTGAACTACCCAGTGGTATTTTAGGAGCACAGAGGATAGGTAGGTAGGCATATGATGAAATTAGCATCTTTTTAAATACAGTTGTAAAATTCTTTAAAATTATAAATTTTAATTTTTATTTGCAGATTGAACAACTGCTTGCAACAACGTAGGAATACTGGATGGTAGTGGATCATAGTATTGTGTATCAAAAGTGATGTTTTTTAACAGACTAGAGGCAATTCTAAATCAGTTTTTCAGTGAATCATTATTTACGTGTTCAACAATATTAAATATCTGACTATAATCATCAAAATAGTGATGTAATGATTATGTAACTTTTTTTACATATGTTACATATGTATTTACTAAACAGTTTCACAAAACTCTGTGTTTATAGGCACTCACAAGAATGTAGTAAAATGAATTTTATGATTTTTTATGAAGTGTATAATTATATACCGTATAAAACATTTGAAAATTACAGTTGTCTTTGTTTGATATTGAGACATGAAGTAGTCTTTGTGTCATGATAAATAGTATGCATTATTTAAAAAGTCCTTATGCAAGTAACCATGAGCACCATTTACTCTATTTTCAGATTGCAATGTAATCTGAATTGAAAGAAATACTTAAAATGCACTGCATTTAAATAATCTGGTTCTGTCATCATGTACAAACCCCGGTTTCACAATCATTCCTTTGTCAGGATTTTCCTTAACTTAAATCTTTCAAAATTTTTAATTTTTATAATTTTGTTAATTTTTAAGATATTCAAGAATTTAAGGTATCATTTTTTAAGACACTTCCACATTAAAATATTTGAATTTAGTTTTGACCAAAAAAAACAAATAAATAAAAGGTTACCAAAATTTGCTAAATATAAGTTAAGGTAAATCTTAACTAAGGAATAATTGTGAAACGAGGGCCAGGGTTAATGGAGAATGTAGCAAGAAGTCTTTAACAAGTGTACTTATGAGCAATCTAAAGTAATATGCACTTGGAATTCCTATCAATAAAAGTTTGATATGATAGCTCATTTCGCGTGAAATTCACATGAAATTATTCACGTGAAATTCACGTGAACCAACATTTCACGTGAGTTTCACGTGAAATTAACGTGAATTTCACATGAAAAATTTCACGTGAAATTAACGTTAATCGAGCTTATACGTTAAACTCACGTGAAAAATTTCACGTGAATCTCACGTGAAATTCACATGAAATTAACGTGAATTTAACGTGAGATTCACGTGAAATTTTTCACGTGAGTTTAACGTATAAGCTCGATTAACGTTAATTTCACGTGAAATTTTTCATGTGAAATTCACGTTAATTTCATGTGAATTTCACGTGAGCAAAAATTGGCTGTGTACGTACAGTAATATACCAACTTTAATAAACTATAGCGAAAAACGTTCAACAATGTGACCTCAGTTTGACCTTGACCTCCCATCACCTGCCTCTGCAACTGAATTGCACATACCCGCTGTGAATAATAGAGATATCTAGATATCATCTATATCAAGTATGTGGTACAATGTAATTAATTACTCATAAAATGGACAACACCAACATTAAACAACTTTAACATAAACTTGTATGGTGCCTACACTCACATCTGGCAATGGCTTTAGATCTTTTCACTAACGCTCAAGCAATGACCAGCAAATAAAACGTTAAGTATTTGGAATTTAAAATGCTATCATTTAAGTAACAGTGCTGGTTCACTAGCTATTACTGGGTAATAACGTCTTGCACACCTATACATCTTCTAGGCGTTTTGCAAAATGTGTTCTTATCCAACTGTCAAAAATTAAGCCTATCTTGCAGTCTTAAATCTTTATAATCTAAGCCAGCTTATCCCAGTTTCAAAATTAATTCTTTGCTAGGTTTTTTTTTACTTTTAGCACAAATTTTAGCAATCGTTTTCGGAACTACACATTGTTATAAGCTTAAAGTTGTCTACGAAATTGACAACTCAAATTCACGAATATCTTTTTAAGAAAGAAAGAAAGAAAAAACAACAACAACACTATTAAGATTTGAATTTTGCCAAGTTTGAGTGAAGGAGAATTTCACTTAAAAAAATTATTGGGAAAATGGGACATGTTCTTTACAGTTAGTTGGTCTATTTATAAGAATTGTGTATTTTCCAGAACATTGTAACAAAGTACTCCATCATCACTTTTCCATTATTAATACAACTTTTATTGTACTTTATTAATTACCATCTGCATAGAGAGTGTTATAAAAAGCAGAAAAGTTACAGTTCTATAAATACATACGGGTTATGTGACAAACGATCATTTGTTAGTAAACAAACACATTCATCAAGATTTATAAAACACTAACAGCCAAGAATTTTTCCTATAGCATTGGAGATGGAATGAATCGACGTTTCTATCCAAAATTATTCTGGATATATTAAACGTCTCATTGTTCCATACTCCGGCTTAACAATAGGGTATCCAAAATGAAAGGTTTTGTTACGCCACATAGTAGTGTTGCCGCATAAACGTGCTCCAACACGTCTATGCGAGGAATTTCAACTCATAAAGAGGACGCTTTTATACGGCAAAAAGGCTACATTCCGCCGCATAAAGAAAACATTTACTATCATCACCTACACCTTCATCATCATTACCACCTTCACAAAAAAAAAAAAAACCACCACCACCATCACTATCATCGGGATGATCAACGACCATCAACATTACAATCACCATCACCACCGCAGTCGGCACGACGACTGTAAATCGCTGTCGCGTTCTCGTCGTTGTCATAGTTAATGTCACCACCACCATTTTTGTTGAGATATAAGCTCTTTTTAAAATTCATACTAAGTCGTTATAATTATTTCTCTTTATGCGTCAAAAAGGCAGCCTTACGCTGCATATAAGCGACACATCTTTATGCGTTGAACGCCGCCGTATAACCGTGGCCGACCTCTTTAGGTGTTGAAATTCCCCGCATAGATGTGTCGGACGCGTTTATGCGGCAACACCGCTATGTGGCGTAACAAGGCTTTGCCCTTTATCGATTTTGGCACGCGCCACACTATCTAGCATTACCCCTTGAAATACCGGTACCATGAGCAGAATGTCATTTCTTAATTAAGGTGTACATGTGACTTTTTGAACTTGATTTTGAATTTTTCCAATTTACCAAATACCGGACCTTGTCATTTTTCACAATGTGTTACAGTAGGCTTTACTTTATTTGCATAATGAACTTATCTGCCATAATATAAATGTTGAGAATGGAGCATTTTTTTATTATTATTTTAAGTTCTTTGCTTGAAGACAAGAACCTTTTAATGTTTTATACATGAATTAGATGATTGCGTTTATTAGGATCACGTAGAAGTATATATGTGTTTCTGTCTACAATAACGTTGAGACATTCTTTTATAAACCTAAAACTTGTAAAAGGCAACGATGATGTCTCGTTTTTCTAAATAATTAGATCAAAGTGTGCCAAAACTTGTCGGGTCAGTGGTTTTCTCAGGGCAAATTGGTTTCCCCCACCATCAAAAACTAGCCTCCTCGATAATAGTAAAAGAATCTTGACTGGGGCGTAAAAGACATTACTTCACCTCACTCCCTGTAAACTTGGGTAGCCTAACCGTCAGTCAAAATATAAGAACTTTAAGGGCATGATGTAGTAAAGCGGCATTGGAGTTTTTACAAACCATTTTTCCAGAAAAAATATAAAAAATACAAACGTAAATAAAAAACGAAACCGACTCATCATTGATGGATCATTTGTGCTACTTTGGCTTGTCACGGTGCTTCCCGTACAAGTACTTCAATGAAAATGATAGCTTTTACGGACAAATGGGATTGACGACATTTTTCTATTCAGTTAATCGCCATTTTTATTACATTTATCTTGCAGAATAAATAGTTTAATTTATTGATTTTGCCCGTGTCTTTATACAAAAATTTATACTTATGATCAATCTTGATCCAAATCACCAGACATATCATAGATTTCCTATGATGGTGAAGCTCAGATATACCCGTATCGATAGCTGATATTCTATTCGCATTACCGCATAACCATTCCTATCTGTCTTCCAAAGACATATCAATTCAATGCTTTATTATGAGTGACAGGTGATCTGTTACAGGAAAAAACTGATTCCTAGGTGATAAAATCAAGTACTATGTTCAATAAAAGGGCCAATCACAGAATATGCTACTACAATCTGAGGCCCCTACACCAGGTCAAGTGCCAAAGTTGTAGCGGGTGCGGTGGCGATCAGCACTGTTCAAAAACAGTATCATATACCTTTTTTTTTTTTTTTTTTTTTAAATTAACCATAAAATGCAATCATGATGTATGACAATAATTGCAATATAATTTTAATATATGTTTTATTTTTAAATTTTCAAAAGGTATATGGCACAAAAATAGCAATGTAACCGTTATGCTTACACTCTTTCCAACTAGATACATGAAAGAGAGGAGAGCCAGATCAAGAAATACCATGGTTTACAAAATAAACAACCAGCTTGTGTGACCATGCCGACAACATATTTGATGATATCGTTCAGGGCCCATGGCCAGTTGTTCAAAGCACAATAAGAGCTAATTAGCGCAATTCCACATCAGTATTGCTTTGACAAAAATTATGAAACCAAAACTTTATTTTTCCAAGATGTTGAAAAAAAAACCCAAGGTACATATTTAATTATGATTTACTTTAAATTACATATACCAGTTTTAATTTTACAGCACTGGGCGACCCCTTTCGGAATACAGTGCTTGGACCAAAATTGTGAAATCAAAATTTTGTTCAAGATGTTGAAAAGATACCCAAAGGACCAACATATATTTTACCAAATTTATCTAAGTAAATATTTTGCATGAGGTAGTTTACCTTAGTTTTTTTTTTTTTTGAGGAATTTAATATTTTAACTTATTTCTGACAAAAATAAACAATTATTGCCTACTGTTGTTGCCTTATTTAACTTATGCTTTGTGCAACTCGGTCCAACTACAACCAGAAGAGATGATAAGCGATATCTGGCTACACACTCCAGATTACGTGTATGAGTCTACAAACATTCCCTCTACCATGCTGGAAAAGTCCTCTCTATACATAACTACATATCATAATATTTGTTAATCAGTTACCTACTACATGTAATTAGAAAAGACAAAACAAATTATTATACCTCATTAGAAAAATACGATATTTGTAATTTGATTGGATCATTGATCATTAAAAGTCAAACCAAAATTACTTTGTTAACATAGATTTCGAAAAATGCTCGTGCTTACTAGCTTTATGGATGACGTCATTATGATATTAATTGTATTTTAGAATATTAATCCTCAAAATACCACATTAATCATTATACATGTGCATTTCCTATTTTGTTGGGTGGGGCCCACTCCAAAGGTCATAAAAGCATATTTGGGGAAACGCCCTTCCATTCCTATACTTTCCGTATTTGGTTACATTTATACATGTGTCATATACCATTTTTTAATTTAATCATAAAATACATTCAAAAAATGGTATAATGACCATTATTTGAATGTATTTTATGATTAAATTCAAAAAATGGTATATGACACTTGTATTAGTATTTATGATAATGCTCTAGAAATATGCAATTTTATTATTGGAAAATATTTCCCAAAAAATGAACTTTGACCTTTTTATACTTAAAGTACAAATCATGGTCATATAATAATACAGGCCTGTCGAAAATTTAACACTAAGGTAACGAATTACATTGTATCATTAGCAATTTTAAGGTTGTGCCAAAAATCAAAAGAGAATTACATGTATTTTATTCATTTTTTGCCAAACTTTCAATTTAAATTTTACATGTCTAATGTATAAAATTTACCAAAAAGAAAAGAATCAAAATAGTTCGTATAGCATTAAAAAATGAGACAATCAAAATCCTATGGATGTTGCACATTGATCTTAAATCCACTTTTATCTATAACATGTGGTTTTTTTTTCTTTATTTGTAAATTTGTATGGTGTTTGTTATCTTATTATTTTATATTGCCTTAACCAATTATGTAAATTGTGTTTGAGCAATAAATTATTATTATTATTATTATTATTATTATTATTATTATTATAGAAAACAAATTAAAAAGGGTTAATAGTATCAAAATATCATAATGTACCATCAAAGAAAAATTCTACATTTGTAATGCCGAATCTGGACCTTATCTTAGTCCGTCGTTCGTTACATACTTTGCTATTCTGTCTGCGGGAAGCTTTTCGTCAGCTGCTCATGTCTTGAACACTCAGAAGCCGAGTCTCAGCTCTTTTTTTGTCGGCTTAATGTTAAACTTTCAACCAGTAATTTGGTTACATTTACACATGTATCAGTATTTATGATAATGCTTCAGAAATATGCAATGTTATTATTAGGGAACATTTCCAAAGAATGAACTTTGACCTTTTTATACTTAAAGTACAAATCATGGTCATATATATTCAATACAGGCCTGTCGAAAATTTAACACTAAGGTAACGAATTACATTGTATCATTAGCAATTTTAAGGTTGTGCCAAAAATCAAAAGAGAATTACATGCATTTTATTCATTTTTTGCCAAACTTTCAATTTAAATTTTACATGTCAAATGTATAAAATTTACCAAAAAGAAAAGAATCAAAATGGTTCGTATAGAATACAAGGAGAGGACTTATATAGGCAATGCCTGCTGTCCAATCCTTTTCAGCATTTTTTTCTGAATAAAATATTGTTTAAATTTAAATTAATACAAATTAAAAAGGGCTAATAGTATGAAAACATCATAATGTACCATTAAAGAAAAATTCTACATTTGTAATGCCGAATCTTGACCTCATCTCAGTCCGTCGTTCGTTACATACTTTATATCTAAACAACTGCTATTCTGTCTGCGGGAAAATTTCCGTCAGCTGCTCATGTCTTTGCCACTCAGCAGCCGACTCTCGGCTCTTTTTTGTCGGCTTAATGTTAAACTTTTAACAAGTCTATACTGTTATCCTGAATGCTACAAATTTAGATTTCGAAAAACTGCGTCATCAACTTCCACAGTGACTATTAGATAACATTTTATAGACCTATCGTATAGACATGTTGTTTTTTCTTTGCTCATTATTTCCCATTCATTTGATACCTCACCACATGGTTCTATCCCGTACGGATATGATTTTGACAGCTCCGGCAACCAAAGGTATCTTGTTATATGGTGACCAGCTGTTTTTGGACGAAAGATTCCAATTTGAATCTCTTGTTTTTTGGTCTTATAATATATCAACGCAGACACAAAACCTGACTTTCAGATTTTGGTGATTAAATTGCGACATTATGCCCACATAAATGCCAGTCCTGTTGTATTAAATGAATAGGAATGGATATTCCATACTCACGACCTTTTAACTTATTTTGTTTTACTGCTTTGGAGCCCTTGTGTTAAACATGTGATCTCCCTTTCAGCACTTTGACTGACAGTTGTTTTGGACTCTCAATAAATCGCAGTAATAATTAATAGTCCGAAATAAATACTAGTATCAATCCAAAAATTTGATTTTAAAAAAAAATCTTTATGTGAACTTCCAAAATGTGTACTATTAAAATTCAGTGTCGTATGTTTTGTTTCATCAAGGCATATGTAGTCAAAACATGCAACTTCAAACTTATAAACAACTTGGTCCTTTTATTTTAAAGATTTTAATTTGTTTATAAACCTGTTTTATGTTTAAAATCAAAGCTTTTATGGGGAATTGCAATTTTAGAATGTATGTATTATAGGTATGTCAATTTCTCAATTTTTCAGACCGTGAAATACTAATATATTTTTTTTCATTCTCCAAAAATTAAAACATTTGTAGAAGTCAACATAGACAAAACTAACGGTATGTTGTAACAGCCCACTTTGAAAAAAGTTACGCACTTTGATTTTTTTAGATTGCGTTAAATCCGGGACAAGCTTAACGGGATTTAATTTTTTTTCAAACTGCGTAATTTTTTCAAAATGGGTTGATACATATGTTACTTAGTACAGGAAAACTCAACTAACAACTCTCATTTAAACGAAAATTGAAATAGTCGATAATTACAAATATAAAGGAACAACTTTTACATTTTAATGGAAACTTTAAAACCTGCAGCAATAGTTTTGTCAGATGAAGGAATAAAAGCATTCTTTGTATTTCTGAAATAAATTCAAAGAATAACCCCAATTTCAAATTAAATACAATAGAAAATGTTTGATCGAGTTTGCTCCCATTGCTAGAACTACTTTATATATGTATAACGAAACAAATTGTTTAAAAATAAGTTGTTGACTTGGGGATATTGCAAGCCCAGGCTTATCAAGACCCTCAAGAAGTTTTATGGTTGCCATCACAATATTGTTGAAAAGTAGGATGTCTCTTTGTCCAAACTACCACTGTGATAGCTCAGTTGGTAAAGTGCTCGCTCCGTAAGTTGGAGGTCGTGGGTTCGAACCCCAACCGGGTCTGACCCAAGACTCAAAAGTAGGTAGCGACTGTTCTTCCGCCAAGCACTCGGCATTACCAAATGAAAGTCACGGTTCATGGAAACTAAAAATGAACGAGGACCTGTGTTACGGTAGGCTTGGCATGATAAAGAACCCTGCTGTATTATGCCATATTCGCAACGCATAGGCAAATTTCTGCACCTTCGCCTTACCTGGCGGTGTCTCGATATAAGTGAAATTCTTGACTGTGACGCTAAACACCATTGCTCAACTCTTTGTCCAAACTTACTCTGGATATATTAGAGGTCCCACAGTTTTATTTTGTTTTCATTCTCATTCTGATTTTACATAATATGACGGATGTAGCTAGCTAAACAAGTGGTGTCTGTCCTTCAAGAGCACCCAGCCTCATTTCCCTAGTGTTAAATTTAATTGGTCTGTTTTCAAAAAATTTTGCTTCGCTTTTGGGACCCTTTTTCATTTACAATTTTCGATTTTGTATAAGGTACTCATCAAAAATAATCAAATGTACAGGATTTAGAAGTGAATTTAGAAATCGTTCAATTACCATTGTATTTTGATAAGTATGAACGCATAGTACTATTACCGAAATTATATTATAAAGATTTATATGAATCTGCTTATATGCCATGGTGTTGTGCTCTTATGAATTCATGTGCAAAATTTAATACTACATATAACAATAAAAACAAAGACAGCAGTCCCCACCCCCGACCCCTTCCCCGAAAAAAAAAATCATAAAAACCAGTAAATCCGGTATACATGAAAACTCCCATCGGGCGCCCAGGAAGAGCAAGAATCTCCCGTCCATCCACATCCGAAAGGAACATGGAAACATGGGACTCAATACATATCCAGGACAATTTTGGACATGGGACCTGATACTTATCAACAGTATTGTGATGCCGACCAGGCCATAAATATTTGAGGGACATGATTACCCTACGCTTGCAATATCCATAAGTCGACAATTTATTAATAAGCAGCTTGCGTCGTTGTTCAAATCATAAAAAACTAACATACTAATCCATATCCGAATCACAATCCAGGAGCAAAGTAAAAACTTTGGAACTGACAAGTTAGGTTATACGCGTGAACTTCTACCAGGGAAGTAAGGCCGGGTGCTCCGGAAGGGTAAGTACCTCCTGTTTAGCTAGCTACACCCGCAACGTGTGTAATCAAAATTGTGTGAAAGGAACATGGAACTATGAGACGTCAAATATATCCAGGGCAATCCTGGACATAGAGACATCAAACTTGTCAACAACACTGTGATGACGGCCATAAAACGTTTTTAGGGCCTTGATAAGCCTAGGCTTGCAATATCCCTGAGTCAACAATTTATTTCCAAGCAACTTATTTCGTTGTACAAAGTCCCCGTGGTGGGAACAAGCTCTACCATAGCGTATTAATTGGGAAACAAATACACCATAAGCAGGAGAAGCATGTATATTGCTGCTTAAAAAAAAGAAAGTTGACAATAGAAAAATTGAAGTCATCACGTTTGTCATAAAGTTTCAAATGTAGCCTTTCGTGTGCATCATAATCCAGGTTGTAAGTCTAAATATGAAGCAGAACTTGAGGAATCAGTCGTGTCTTTTATTTCAAGCCCACTAGGATAGATGACATTTACATAATCTCCAAATTTAGGATTGTTAAGAGACAGAACGTCATCTATATATCTGTATGTTGAGTTGAATGATTTGGCGACAGACTTCTCCTGATTTAACAAGGTTCTGCAAAAATTCTGCTTCATAAGAATAAAGAAACAAATCAGCAAGCAATGGTGCACAGTTTGTATCCATTGGTATACCGATTGTTTGCTGAAAAACTATATTACCAAACACAACAAATATGTTATCTATCAAAAACTCCAACATTTTGTTGACGCTTACGCAGCAGGAACAAGCTCCACCACAGCGCATCAGCCGCAAACTGACATACACACCAAAAGCATGAGACGCAGGCACACTGCTGCACAGAAAAGGAACCCCTACGAGATTAAAATTGTGGTCATCCCGTTTGTCATACAACTTCAAATATAGTTCCTCGTATGTATTGCAACCATGGCATACGTCCAAATATAAAGCAAAACGTGAAAAATTGGACTTCAAGGCAAAATTGACAATAAAGAATAAAATAGTTAGGAAGGTGAACTAGTAACTTATAGTAACATTTTATTAATATTAAAAAATGTCAACTAGCTGATTACTTGACAAAGTCTGTATCAAGAAGATCAAAGAGTAGTGATTATTAAATTTCCCATCAGCTCGCTTCCTTTATCCTTGTACACCTAGTAGATAAAAACTAGTATATATATATATATATATAAACAATTAGTGTAGACGTGAATTGTATATACAAATTAATTTTCCAGACAAAGAGATTCTGAAAAAAGGCTAGCTAGGTTAAAACAATTAGACAGATCCAATCGTCTGTGTCGTTTTTTGTGATAACTAAGTGGAAGATGAAAATAATTTCTTTTTATTTGTCCCGAAATATGATACTTTTAGAAAAAAACAGAAGAGTGACAAAAAGTTTCTTATAAATTTTTCACTAATCATGGAGAGAACAACAAGATTATTAAATCCTCAGAATTACTCCGAATTGTTTATCATTTCTTCAACCCTTAAACTGTTTTTGACCAATAGAAATGAAAATATTAAGCAGCATATGTTTGTGAAATTTCTCAAAAACTAAGGTATACTCCCTCATGCAAAGTATTTCCTTAGCTTAATTTGGTAAAATATATTTCGGTCCTTTGGGTAGCTTTTCAACATCTTAAATAATTTTGGTTTCATAATTTTGGTCCAAGCACTACTGATGAGGAATTGTATTCCAAAACGGCCGTCTAGTGCTGTGAAATTAAAACTGGTATAATATGTAATTGTATCTACATTATATAAATAATTTTTATGTTTAATGTTACAGTACTAAACCTTCTTCAGTACTTAAGGACCCCAATATTTCTGTAATCCTCAGTGGCAGACATATATATAATAAAAACAAACATACATATCAAATACGTGTCGTCTTAGTCCGACTAATCAGCCCACTAAACCCCCATTTTAATTTTTTGCTTGTTGGGAGTTTGTGGTCTGACAGCTTCAATGATTGAATTCTTGTTTCTGGCGGAAACGAAAACACGTGCCCATAATTTCCAGTATTTCCTTACTTTGATCTTGCTGGCAACATGGAACACTTCCAAATGCAACGCACGATCTAATCGGTCAAAGTAGATTAGTAATGTCGTCACGATGCGAAAGTAACAGAGAGCTGAAGAGGCACCAGAAAACCTTGTGTTTCTACTGATATCGATGGATTTTAATTAAAAATTAAGCATGAGCCGGTAGAATAATGTTTTAGAAAGTGTTCCATGTTGCCAGCAAGAGCGAGGTAAGAAAATACTGGAAGTTATTCACGCGTGTTTTCGTTTCTGCCATTTTTGCCAGAAATTTTTATAATCAAATAATGGAAGCTGTCAGACCAGAAACTCCCAACAAATAAAAGAAATAAAATGGGGGGTTTAGTTGGCTGATTAATCGGACTAGTGTTGTCCCAGCTAATGAAGCTTCCAAAACATTAATATGTATGATGTCTCTGTATCCAAAATTATCCTTGATATATCTGATGTCCCATAGTGACATGCTCCTTTCGTTCTCAAACTTGATTACACACGGGGCTAACTAGACAGGAGGTGCTTACCCTTCCGGAGCACACGACCTCACTTCCCTTTTAGAAGTTCACGTGTTAAACCTAATTTACCAAAAGATTTACTTTGCTTTGGGATTTTGGTTAAGACATGCATTGATGTGTTTGTTTTGATTCAAACCAATACAAAGGAAAGTCGTTTAATCTTCGATATCCATCCAAAAGTGAAGAAATTGGTCTTTCTTAATTGTATTGGATTCTTAAACTTTGTAAAAACCCATACAAAGGAAAGATATGTAGCAGGTTGCTCTAAATGTACTACCATATAATCAGTACTAAAAAACCCAAAAATTTTGAAAGCCATCAGAGCAGAGATAGTCTTCAGTTGTTCAGACAAAGTTATCCTGGCATCAGCCTAATGTGGATTATGAAAAATCTAAAGAAATTTTGATGTTTCTACACTTTACACCACTGTCCCTTACTCTAAAGAGAAAGAACGCCTTAAACAAAAAAATCACTTGTCATTCCATAAAAAGGGTAAGCTAAGTGCTGAAGGGGATTCTGGTTATTTATCCAAACACTATACAATGTGCAAGCAATAATATACAAAAGATAAACAAAATGCTGTTTTTGATAGACAAAATACCCGGTATTGTTGCATTAGGTAATCGGTATACCAAGGGGAGCAAACTGTGCACCATTCCTTGCCTTTCTGATTTATTTCTTTATTTTCTGTACTTATCTATCTAAAGCCTGGTTACTCAGATCTTAACTTCTCAACTCCTGACTGTTCTCTGCTATTTATTTGTTTTTTGTCATGTTGTTACATAATTAAATTTGTTTTGTAATGCTATAGCAATGTATTGTTTGCTTTTTTTTGCAATATTTGTATGAAGGAGAATTTTTATTAAATCTAGGGAGACGGCTATCGCTATCATTAATTTTCAGATACAGATATAGATGACGTTCTATCTTTTAACGATATTAAATTTGGAGAATATGTGACTGTCATCTATCCCAGTAAGCTTGAAATAAAGGATATGACTGATTCTTCAAGTTCTGCTTCGTATTTGGGCTTATACCTCAATTATGACACCCACGGAAGACTCCATTTGAAACTATATATGACAAACATGACGAGATTTTCTATTGTCCATTTTTCTTTTTTTCCATACAGCAATACCTGTTTATGGTGTATTTGTTCACTTGGTGTACTTTATACAACGAATCAAGCTGCTTACAAATAAATTGTTGATCCAGGGATATAGTAAGCCTAGGCTTATCAATGCCCTCGAAAAGTTTTATGGCAGTCTTGTATCGTTGGTAATTATAATTTCTCTATATCCCAAATTATTTTGGATACGTTTGACAACCCAAAGTTCCATGTTCTTTCATTCTAAATTTTGATTTTACATGTGACAGGTTTAACTAGCTAGGCATAAGGTGCTTGTCCTTACGGAGCATCCGGCCTCACTTAACTGATCGAAAAGTTCAAGTGTTTATGTGTTTGTCTTAATTTGCCAGCATTCAAATTTGTTACTATTGCCATGGGCTGTGTTTGAATGCATTATTTTAATAGAAATTCAAAAACAGCGAATGACACTATGGTTTTGAGATATAGTATTTTATTTTGAGATATATATAGTGATTGGGACATGGACAAGCATGTTTTTTTTTGTGTCTAATGCATGTAATTTATTTGTCATGATTTAGAACAGGTTAACATTATTACAATTTCAATGATATTTTTATTCCGTTAAAAGTATTGGCACTCAACACGAACACTATACCGACTCTGCAAAATACATGGATTTCAACATTCACGTAGAATGGAAATGAGACACAAACACACAAGATCGCCGAGAAGGCCAATTCGACCTTTGCCTTTTTTAGATGAAACATGCGCCATTGCACAACCATCATCAAGGCACAATGCCACACTAACCTTGTAAGACTATCACTAGAGTATGCCTCCATTATTTGGAACCCACCCAAATTGTACAATATTAATATAATCGAATCTGTTAAAAGAAGAGCAGTATGCTTTGTCACCAGCGACTATCATCGTACCAGCAGAGTAACTGTCATGCTGCACAAACTGCAATGACAGACACAAGTTGTATATTCTGTCATATCGTACACATCTTAGTGGATATATACCTTCAAAACACTATCTACAACAAACGTGCTACGTACCAGAGGCCATAGTCAACGATAGCCTGATACAACATTCTAGATCTACAGACTACCAGATACTAGTACCATTTTCCCAGCAGCTATTTGTCTCCGAAACACTTTACCAGCAAGTGTTGTTGTGGCAGACTCCCTTGACAGCTTCAAGGTATTGCTGTCTGGGTCGACTACTAACTGAAGTACGATGTTTTTGTCAGTTATAACTGACTTGCACCTATACATAGACTTCATTCCAAGTTCAATAATACTCAAGTTGCTTTGCACTGTATAGGAAGAATTATTTTGCGATTATTGGGCATTTTATAACTGAAGATGGCGTCCAAAATAGCCACAAAACCACGGGAAACTTAAGTTATAGGTGACGTCCAAAATAGCCGCAAAATGTTATTTTTGTACACGATAAGCAATACTATTGTACATGTGCATTTTATTTTCATTTCAATGCAACGAACAAGTCTCTGTCCTTACTTATCATTCGAGAGATTGTTTAATGCAAGATGATGTCCAAAAAGTCTTCTAAAAAGTAATTATCGGATTGGATCAATTTTCTAACATTCAAATATACCTTGAAGCTTCCATTATTTCCTTCTTCCTCATGATTTAAAATCCGTTAATCTATAAAATTATTAAAAATGTAAATAATTTTGTACATTAAGCGTTTTTTATACTTAATGGCCAACCATTTAAACTTTGATTTAAGATAATAGCTTTGATTACAGTAATTTTGATAACTTGAGTTAATATGCTTACACGGCAATCACAGATTTCTGTCAGAATTTACGGAAGAGTGTAGCTTACCTAAGGCTGGACTACTGAGACACGTCACGGTCTAAACATAAATTGGCTTTTTTTATGCCTCCATCGTCTACAATAATTTAAAAATAATTTTAATATAGCGGTATGCCCTTACATTTTACCCGTTTTCTAGTTCCGATTGTCATAGTTTCTCCAAGTTCTGTCATTCTTGATTTAAAAGATTAAATTTAAACCCATTCCATTTGGTTCCTTCTACATCAAATGGCATCATATAGAACTACTGTCAACGGGAATTAATATCATTGGCCGAAAGTAACAGTTTTATAACGGATGGTTTCATTATTTCTGTAATAATAATAATAATTATTATATTATTATTATTATTATTATAGTTGCTGTTGTTGGGCAAGTTTCTTGGTGTAACCGGCGACATTTAATACATTAAGTTAATTAAATGTCGCCGCGGTGTTGTAACGTTGAACAACCTAAAACTCTTCTTAGTAGCAGGTGCCCGGAGTTAATGTTCTTAGTTGATTTTGTTTCCAATGTGAGGCGCTGTTGTCAGTCAACTTGTTTGACAAACGCGTGATCATACTCGCCTCCTTGGTAGGTAGGTACGTCGTGTGTGTTATGACCATACAGATATATCTATCGATGTATAACAATTATAACTAATCTCAAAGTAAACAATCCCTGCTTTACTGCATTGCATTTAAGTCGAATATGGACTATAAACATTAAACAAAAATGTCTAGGGCATTACACAAAATCAAAATGGCAGCCCCCATGTCACTCCAGCTGTAATTTGACTATTTCTCACGTTCCGGTTTATATAAAATGCAAGACGGTATATAGAACGCATTTATTATTAAATACAGGGACGTTTTCCATACAACAAAGGAATCGTACAAGATTGACCATCATTGGTGCTTATTTCTTAACCATTTGTTTATTACAGTCAAAGGGAGATAACTCCTATATTATTACAAAAAAAGAGTAGTAATTATAATATAGCATATTGATCCATGTTCAGATCAAAATCCTAATTTTAAGCATAGAAGAAATTTTGAAATCTGTCAAATTAAATAAAATGCATGAACTTCCAGCAGGGAAGTGAGGCCAGGTGTTCCGGAAGGGTAAGCACTGTGTCACCTGTGAAAATCAAAATTGAGAATGATAAGAATGTGGGACTAAGACTTAGAGAATTGAATATCCAAGATAATTTTGGATACAGAGACAACAACAATATTGTGATGATGCGCATAAAACTTTTTGAGGGCCTTGATAAGCCTAGGCTTGTAATATCCAGATTTTGCCAAAAAAATAAAAAAAATAAAAAAAAATTGTAAGCAGCTTGCCTTGTTGTATAAAGTTTCTTTGTATATATCCCAGCAAATCTTCATAATTGATAATTATTGTGAAGATCTTAATGGGGTTCATTGCTGTACCATGTGATACTCTCTAATGAGTAACGTTTGTGCAGAACACTTATTTCCAATAAATATGGAATAGCACAAGATGACGTCAGTCACCCGTAAAAACGATGTTATTTCAGGAGTTTGCGACGTTAACGTTTTCCAGAACATTCCACACTAACGCCAAGAGGTATGATTCATGTGGTACAGCGATGTACCCCATTATCTTGACTGCCTTTACTTAATTAAAACTTGTGTATATTTTCAGAATTCAGAAAACAGAGGATAACTTTACCAAGAAAATAGTTATAGAAAAATAGTAGATAAGAGAAGGATTTATAGGAAGGAAGACAATAATTTATACATTCAGTGACATGAAAACGAGAAAAGGTCCAAAGATTTCAGCTGATAATGAGGGTGATTGTAAGCCAAATAATCAGGGTCTGAAACAACCAGAGGCTGAAAATAGTGAAGATTTAACACAAGATGATAATAAAGGAGGTCCATCTCTCCAGTCACAGGATATTAGAAGTGTTGAAGCGATTAACGTCACACCTACCAGAACGTCACAAAGATTGAAAAGAAAATCTGAAGAAAAGAGCAAAATACAGAATAATGTCACAGATAGTGAAAAAGAAAAACAGCAGAATGGAAAAAGCAAAAAGCGATTCAAATCTGCTTCCACAGAGACAAATGCCAAAGAATTTCAACCAAAAACATCTGCCGTGAAATCTAGCAAGGCAGGTAATGAACCAGAAACTAGTACCGGTAATGACGTAAAATTTGAAGAACAAAATGAAAATTTGTTGAATGAAAATGGCCAGAATAAAGAATATTTAAATTTCATGAAAGAACAAATACAGAGTTTTAATTTATTAAGTAGAGAAAAAAATATTGGTACAAGTGTACAGGATAAACATGGCGAAAACACAGAAATCAGCGGGGAAACAGAAAGATCAGATCACACATATCAGCTTATGATGAAGGGAGAGAAAGTTAAAAATGATAGCAAAATACATGAACAAGATGCTATATCTGTTAGCGAGAGTCAACCTGATGTAAAACCAGGACTCAAAAGTGTTGCTGATGAAGGCGTAGGAATAACAACTGCAATAAGGTCCGATCACAAAGAAGGTACAAGTGCTCATATTGGTATCGATAGTAAATCGACGGATACCAAACACGTGCCTGACATAGAGTCCAAGCCACAGAAATGTTATTCTCTATTAAAAAATGTTGACTTTGGAACTCATTTCACCTCAGTTGGATCCCAGAAGACTAAATCTGCTAGTAACTCTCTTCCCGTTGACAGTACTGTAGAGGAAGTAGGAGTGCCCTGTGATGATAATTCTTTTTATACATCAGATATTGTCCAATCAGAAATCAATGATGACATGGTATGTAACTAACTATTTATACATATAGTATAGATTAGTGTTGATCGCTTGATTGAATTTGTTTTTACATATAGGTCAAGAATAATCCAATTATATCCAGATGTCACCGGTTATATGGCTGGCCTCCTACATAGTGACATACAGTCAAACCTGTCTATAACGACCACCCAAGGGAACCAGTATATATGGGCATAATGGGCAGATGGCCTTTATATACAGGTTCAAATAATATGAATAAAGAACAATTGGGATACAATTCTAAAGGCCTTTATCAGCAGGTGGCCCTTATATACAGGTGCCCTTTAAGGCAGGTTGGACTGTATGTGGCGAACACTCTCCCAACTGAGCTACCATTGTAGTAGAAATTGGTAATATAGTGATAATCTGGAAGAATCCATAAGCAGCTTGTTAAAGCCTCCCGATTGAAATTACCTAAAGGCTATAATGTCTTTTCATAATTGATTAGCAGTAGAGAAAAGGTTACAAAATCTGTATTTCACCATTTCCATTCTGATGTTTACAAAGCTTATCACTTTCCAGTCTTCATTTGGGACATGGTTGCCCATTCTACATCCAATTGATAAATAAGCTAATTACAAAAATACACATTCACTTCCAACACACAGAGAAAAGGTCAAAATTGATCCTACCAGTAAAAGTAAAATCACATCAGGAGCACCAAAAGATTATCAATTCATGAATTTGAACTGGTGTTGCTACGTTAACACTAGAGCCTAAAAAATAAACAAATTTCTGCATATCTGACTGACCCAAAATTTTCATGTTTATGCGAAAGTTTTTATGACAATATTTTCAAAAACACTGTTAAAGTTTACTTCCTTGTCCCATATGGTCAACCGTCAATGTGAAAAAAACGAACATAGCCTACCGCCTACGTATTACCAGAAACACATATTTCTTTGAGTAATTTTTTGTGTTTTTTTAGTGTAAATTTTTTTCTTTAGATTTTTGGTTCGGTGTCGGCCGTTGTTAAACCAGCATGCAAGACTTTTATCGAAACTGTGAGGACAACAGGTGTAAGGGTATTAAACAAACATACTGATTGCACCGTCCTTCAGGGGAGTTTAAAATCAGTAATGAGAGCTAAAGCTATATTAAAGGTATGTATTCATGTATCTGTAAACTGTTATCTTCTCCAATGAAACCGTTTGGCCAATTTAAACAAAATTTGGGGTGCAAGGTCCATGTGTGGTAAAAATTTAAAAAAAATTGTATGAACATCATCCCATATGACATGTCCATCCGAAATTCAAGATGGCCACCATTACTATAAATAAAAAAAAACCCAACAACTTCACTACAGAGCAAACACAACCTAAGGTAAACAAAGGGATTCAGTGGTCTAAAGTGTTGTGTGACTACAGATCACAGTGCTCTCGCCACCTAAGTTCCAATCCCTCATGGACAAATCTTAGTGTGTCCCTTTGCTTGCTGAAGGTCAGGGATTTTAGTGGTCTAAAGCGTGTGTAACTACACATCACAGTGCTCTCGCCACCTAAGTTCCAATCCCTCATGGACAAATCTTAGTGTGTCCCTTTGCTTGCTGAAGGTCAGTGATTTTCTCCAGATAATCAGTTTTCTCCACCATTTCTGAATTGATCCCTGCATTATTAGTGAAAGAATCTTGACAAGGGCATAAAACACCAGTACTCCAATCCACTACCACATTTCAGGATTGAACAGAACACTGAAATTGTCGTATATAAATAATAAATTCATGTAATACAAATGTTGCATTTACAATATAAGCTGTACCACTGATTTGTATTATGTATAATGATACTATACAGGAACAACTGGGTGCCATCAATAACCACAATCAGGAAATGTCCACAGAGGATACTGTAAATGTGAAAACTGTCACGAAAGATAATGAAGAAGTACATGTTGAAATTCCTGTAAATGAAGTTGTAGTAACCAACGACAACGAACATAAACAGTCCATTACAAGCTTGTCTACCTCAATAACTGAAAACCCACATACATTTGGTGGTGAAGACAAAGGCACAGTTGGGGAAATAGGTCAGTGTTTTTTGTTTTTATGTGCCAGACCAGGCTTGATAGGTGACCGGGTTGCTCAGTTGGTAAAGCATCCCACTAGTACATGTATAGGGAAGGTCCTGGAAAAAACCTGAACAGCAATGACATATCTGACCCTAAATACCTTGATGTACCTTTGAATGAGGCTCAATTGGTGAATAAAGTTGATCAAATTTCCAAATAATTTCCCCAAAATTCTCTATGTACAGGAGAACTGAATAACAATGTTTTCATTTAAAATATAATTTGGTTAGGTCAGTGCATTTTAAATGCCTTTTATTGATAGTTAAATGGAAACATTTTCAATTAAAAGTAATAAATAATAAAAACCATGTGCACTGCATTTATGGAAATACAGTCGTTTAGTATATGGTATATAGTAAAAATTTGTGAACTTCAAAAACGAACTTAATTTATTGCAGGTATGAACAAATCCAATGGTTCTTCCGATAAACTGGCAGTAACTCATAATGACAGTGGAAATCAAAATCTCCCAATGCAAAAAGTGTTTAAGACACAGTATTTTTGCGAGAAGTGTGATGGTAAGTTTTGGAATCCAGACGCATTAAAACTTCATATAGACCGAAAACATTCACCCATTATATGTCACCTATGTGGTAAAGGGTTTGCTTTCAAACGATATTTATATATGCATATGAAACGGCATAATAATGTGCGTAAATTTGAGTGTGAAGTTTGTGGTTGGAAATTTATGGAACGGAATAAGCTAATGTTGCATTTAGAATCGCACAAATCAACCAGTGAGAGAAAGTTACCCTATAGATGTGAATACTGTAATAAACAGTTTTATAACAAAGCTGGCTGGAGTGACCACATGAATACACATACAGGTACTCGTCCATTTCAATGTGACAAGTGCGAGGCAACTTTTGCTCATCGGATTGGATTAAAGCGTCATGAAGTAGTTCACACCAAGAATAAGCCGTTTGTTTGTCTACATTGTAACAAGGCATTTCCGTTTAAGTCTAAATTAGACGCACATTTAACCATACATACTGGTGGCAGCAAGTACTCTTGTGGCTTATGTGGCAAGGTTTATACAGTTTCATCGTCAGTAAAGAGACACATGGAAACATGTCAAGTGAAGAACGCCATGACTGTGAAGGATGAGGAACTTGATCAGAATACTATAGACATTATAAATGCCACCGTGACGGATCCAGAGGCTGTGTACATGTGTGGTATATGTGGCAGTCTGTTTAACTCGCTAGAGAAAGCTAGCAGTCATACTGCCACACATGAACCTACAAATAACGAGGCACAGCCCGATCAGTTAGCGGATACTGCAGCTTATCATGAAATAGTCAGCGGACAAATTGATCCTTTAGAAACACAGACTTCCTGTCAAGTTATAGAAATGACAGATCTTACAAACTTATAAAATCGGTGTGTATATATTATAGTTTGATGTGCCAAAGAAACAATAATAATAACAAATGGGATTCATCAGCATGCAATGTGTTACTTGATAACGTCCATGTGGATCTGTTACTTCAGTTGGATATCGAATTGCATACTGTAAATATATTTTAGCAATGTACTAATTTTTGCTTATTTCGCAGCCATTTGTTTTGCATCAAAATTGAGCAAAAATTCTATAATGTTCTTATTGTTTTATAGTGCATATATAAAAAATGCAAAAAATTAACTACACAGATATGTCTAAATTTCATATACCTCGATCATTAATACATGCAAAATTAAATATGTTTACAGTAAGTTTATATTTTCCAGTAAAAATAATGTTATTCTGGGAATTTACTATGTAGGTGTTTTCAAAATCCTTCCACACAAATGTTAAGAGGTCTTGATCCCCCGGTGCTTTGGTAAATCTCATTATTGTAGGGTTGTTTATGAGTAAATGAGCGGATCTCTTGGTAGGATGGCCCCAGATTAACTTGGTCTAAATTGCACACTTATGGATGACAGTGCCTCTCAACACCTAGGTTTGAATCCCACTCAGAATAGATCCTAATGTAAAAGTGTCAGGTCACTTGCTGAAAGTTGGTGGTTTTCTCAGAGCACTCCAGTTTCCTTCACCATCTTAGAGCTGACTGCTTCAATATAACTGAAAGAATCTTGACAGGTTTTATACACCATTACTCCACACCTACAGAATTAGGTCTTGTCACGTATAATATTGACAACATTGTTTATTTTATAGAAGCTGTTTGTGTAAATGTTAATGTTACAATTATCTGACATTGATAAAGTTTTAATATTTAAGATTTGTTACTGATTTGCAATAAATTATAATACTATTTTTTTCAAACCTTTGTTTATCTAAAAATTCTTCTTATAAAAACTTTCCAAAACCAGCATAAGGCAAAACATTTAATAGAAGCATATTATGGATTATTTCAGTTGTATCTCGATATATTTAGCTTCAGGTGAAATTGAATTACCGGTATTTCACTTTTATTGAGGTATCACTGGCTTTAAGTGAAGTTGAAATATTTCACTTATATTGAGGCATCAACGGCTATTAGTGAAGTTGGATTATTTTACTTGTATAGATATAACTGGCTTTAGGTGAAAATAGATGTCATTTATATTGAGATATCACCAGCTATATTTGAAGCTTAGTTGGATAAATTTTGGATTATTTCACTTATACACGTATTTAAATATCACCAACTACAGACGAAGTTCAGTTGTATTATTTCACTTGTAATGAGTCACCAGCTATAGGTGAAGTTGGATTATTTTACTTATAGGGACATAACCAGCTATAGGTAAATTTGGATAATTTCACTTATAGTGACATAACCAGCTATAGGTAAATTTGGATAATTTCACTTACAGTGACATAACCAGCTATAGGTAAATTTGGATAATTTCACTTATAGTGACATAACCAGATATAGGTAAATTTGGATAATTTCACTTACAGTGACATAACCAGCTATAGGTAAATTTGGATAATTTCACTTACAGTGACATTACCAGCTATAGGTGAAGTTGGATTATTTTACTTATAGTGAGGCATAACCAGCTATAGGTGAAGTTGGATTATTTCACTTATAGTGACATAACCAGCTATAGGTAAATTTCGATAATTTCACTTATAGTGACATTACCAGCTATAGGTGAAGTTGGATTATTTTACTTATAGTGAGGCATAACCAGCTATAGGTGAAGTTGGATTATTTCACTTACAGTGACATAACCAGCTATAGGTAAATTTGGATAATTTCACTTATAGTGAGGCATAACCAGCTATAGGTAAATTTGGATAATTTCACTTATAGTGACATAACCAGCTATAGGTGAAGTTGGATTATTTCACTTATAGTGACATAACCAGCTATAGGTAAATTTGGATAATTTCACTTACAGTGACATAACCAGCTATAGGTAAATTCGGATAATTTCACTTATAGTGAGGCATAACCAGCTATAGGTAAATTTGGATAATTTCACTTATAGTAACATAACCAGCTATAGGTAAATTTGGATAATTTCACTTATAGTGAGGCATAACCAGCTATAGGTAAATTTGGATAATTTCACTTATAGTAACATAACCAGCTATAGGTAAATTTGGATAATTTCACTTATAGTAACATAACCAGCTATAGGTAAATTTGGATAATTTCACTTATAGTAACATAACCAGCTATAGGTAAATTTGGATAATTTCACTTATAGTAACATAACCAGCTATAGGTAAATTTGGATAATTTCACTTATAGTAACATAACCAGCTATAGGTAAATTTGGATAATTTCACTTATAGTGAGGCATAACCAGCTATAGGTAAATTTGGATAATTTCACTTATAGTGACATAACCAGCTATAGGTAAATTTGGATAATTTCACTTATAGTGACATAACCAGCTATAGGTAAATTTGGATTATTTCACTTATATTGAGGCATAACCAGCTATAGGTAAATTTGGATAATTTCACTTATAGTGACATAACCAGCTATAGGTAAATTTGGATAATTTCACTTATAGTGACATAACCAGCTATAGGTAAATTTGGATAATTTCACTTACAGTGACATAACCAGCTATAGGTAAATTTGGATTATTTCATATTGAGGCATAACCAGCTATAGGTAAATTTGGATAATTTCACTTATAGTGACATAACCAGCTATAGGTAAATTTGGATAATTTCACTTATAGTGACATAACCAGCTATAGGTAAATTTGGATTATTTCACTTATATTGAGGCATAACCAGCTATAGGTAAATTTGGATAATTTCACTTATAGTGACATAACCAGCTATAGGTAAATTTGGATTATTTCACTTATATTGAGGCATAACCAGCTATAGGTAAATTTGGATAATTTCACTTATAGTGAGGCATAACCAGCTATAGGTAAATTAGGATTATTTCACTTATATTGAGACATAACCAGCTATAGGTAAATTTGGATAATTTCACTTATAGTGACATAACCAGCTATAGGTAAATTTGGATAATTTCACTTATAGTGACATAACCAGCTATAGGTAAATTAGGATTAATTCACTTATATTGAGGCATAACCAGCTATAGGTGAAGTTGGATTATTTCACTTGTATTAAGATTTACTAGTTATAAGTGAAGTTGGATTATTTTAGTTATATTGAGATATCACCAGCTATATAGATGAAGTTAGATTATTTCACTGGCATTTAGATATCATCAGCTACAGGTGAAGTTGGATTTAATATTTCAGTTGCATCGAGATATCTGGAGATGAAAATCATCTCATAATTTCCAAGTGCCATGTGAGATTGGACCCCAAATTGAAAACCCTTGATCAGCAATAATCTGCCAGGTCTGTATGCATTTAATTCCAGGCAAGGTGGAGAACCATGTAAGCATTACTATTTTGGTTTTGGTTAAGATTTTGATGGACTAGATGTAATGGCTACACTGTTTCAACAGTTCTTGTAATAGCCATAATGTCTAACACTGAAACTGTTTTTAACGTTTATTTTCAACAAAAATAATCCATACATATATTATATGGTGTAATTTTAACACAATTTAATATCTCTGTTATCAAATTCAAACTTTTTTTCTTCAGAGTAAAACTGGAAATATTTTTCCTAGGAAAATCAGTTGACAGATAAATACAAGTTTTAGAAATATACTTTTCAGCCCAGCCAACAGTCTTATGCTGCTTGTACATGGTGCTTCCAAATTTGATTTAAAATGATTTCTTGAGATGATCTCTAGAATACATGTATATTCCTTAAATAGTGTGTAAATATAGTTTATACAGATTCAATACATTTCATGGGCTTGGGTGAATCAACTCCCTATAATATCATTACACAGTCTGTTTTGAACTAATATAGTTTACATAGTCAGAAATTTCATATCTGGGTTTGGACAAACCAACACACTGTGTAACTAATAGTATTAGCACAATGTATAACAAAAACTTAACAATGTCTTCAACACAGACGTCAGCACCTTACATGAACAATGGTCTATTTCAACTGTCAGTTTCTGTTGAACAAAAGGATCTTCGATTTACTGTTATTTTCTCACACCTTTATTTCTAACTTATCGGAGTACAGGATACAATTTTGCATTTGTCATTTTTACTGGTAAAGAGCTTAACAAACTTGTCACAGCTAAAAAAGTTTTGTACACAAAAGGCACATTGAGAACATTTCATCGGTCAAATAACAATTTTGAAGTTGTTATACAGTAGTGTAATCTGATCGAAATCAAAAGGTGGAGAAATAGCAATTAATAGAAGAGCTTCTTGTTAAACTGAAAACTGCCAGTGGAATATGGGCTTTGTCTTCCACACAAACATCAATATTGACTATGTGTACATCATTTAACCTCCATTTCCACATTTATGTTCATCGCTGCTAACTCTGCTATAAGATATCGGAACACATACGGCACTGTTATGATTCTGATACAGTCATTTCTCTTACAAGTAATACATGTCCATTTTCTCTGAGATTCTGACGACACTGCAGCTGTGGCTGATGGTGGCTTCTCTAATACAGGAGATAAAATACTGCCACATTTTGTACATATATGTGCCTGTAATGAAGAAAAAAAATCAAGAAATGATAGGTTCTGCTATGTGTGATGAGGGGTACTAGTAATCAAAAGTTATCTTTCAAATTCTAGTTGATGTTT
The DNA here is from genome assembly GCA_021292105.1 of Anadara kagoshimensis. Classification (NCBI taxonomy): domain Eukaryota; kingdom Metazoa; phylum Mollusca; class Bivalvia; order Arcoida; family Arcidae; genus Anadara; species Anadara kagoshimensis. The sequence continues at coordinate 18,456,987 of CM037870.1, read as the reverse complement.
CATGTGACTTTGTTCCTTATAATTACCTTATGATGTACATTTACAAAAATTCAGATTCTATAGAAAGATGGGACTTGGAAATTTTCTGAGATGGTTTTTATCTCCTGATTATACTAGAACTTTAAAAAGCTGGTTACTCAAAAGTCTTTCACATGAGACTCAAAACTGAGGTCCTGTGTCTCGGTGCATGCTAAAGACACCTCTGTAGAGTTCGACAAAGTGTAGGCCAGCTGTGGCCGCTACAGAGGACATTTACAATTAGAAGCAAGTGAAACAGACTGACCAACATAAACAATATGAGTTGAGTTGTGGTGTTTTATGACCTAGTCAATGTTGTTTCACTTATATATAAAGGTGGTCAGTTCTAGGATGATGGAGAAATCCAGAGTGCCCAGAGAAAACCACCAACCTTTGCCAAGCAAACTGGATACTCCTCACACTAAGATCTTCCCAGAGTGGGATTTGAACTTAGGCAGAGAGAGAGGTGCTCTGATCTTTAAGTCAGCATTTTAGACCATTCAGCCTCCAAGGCTACGCTTTTATAGAGGTCACATACCATTGATCTGTCAGAACAATTAAGAAGTCTGTCCTGTAACAGGAATGAGGTACCATGTGCTATCAATGCATCACGCTCCATCTCTCCAAACCGTATACCTCCTGCTCTCTTCCTTCCTTTTACTGGTTGATGTGTTAGCTGGTCTATTGGGCCAGTAGTCCTAACCTGAAAAGATGGTTATCCTTATCAAAATGCTTGACCAAAGAATTTACAATGGTTTCAACAGATGATTCAATTATTCACAAGATTGAAACAAGAGAAAAGTTAGCAAGTTTACATACCATCTGTCCATAAAATCATGTTCTGTTGGGTCCTCTTGATGGTCTTTATATACAAATTTTAATGTATGAAAGTATTGCTTTATAAATTGTACAATTATAGTCTCAAAAACATTTCATTTTAACATTGTTATAAATTTGTCTCTTACTTGAAATTTATCTGATACCATATGTCGTAAACGCTGATAATAAACAATACCAAAAAATATATCTGCTTCTAGTTCCCGTCCATTAATACCACTATATAATCTCTCTGTTCCATAATAATTATATCCAGCTAAATGTATAAAGTATAAATTGACATCAAAACTATAAGATTTAATTCAAAGATTTTAACTCGTGGTATACAGATATCAAAAGTAGTGTATTGGAGTTTTATACCCAAGTCAAGATATTTTCATTTATATCAAGGAAGTCCATTTAGGGGTGTTAAGGTAACAAGAGTGCCCGGAGAAAACCACCAAACCTCAGTAAGCTAACTAATAAACTCACTCATACTAGTATGTGTTAAAAGTGGGATTGGAACCTAGGTGGTGATCAAAAATGCATGCTGAACACATGTTCCTGTTTTGCATGAGTTTATGCAAATAGTTCTAATCTGCTTTGTTCCAGTTTGCCTTTATGGCAACCTTTAGAGTGCTATCCCACTTGCCTGCAATATTGCAGATAAACATTGTGGACCACTTAGTCCATTAATGATACTGAACCAACAAGAAAGATCTACTGCAAGAAACAATTCAATTTTACTGTGGTCGACCCTTTAATGATACTGAACCAACAAATAAAGATCTACTGTAATAGAAACTTATTTTTCACTGTGGTCAATTGGGATAGAAAACACAGAGTTGAGAGACTTATGGTTTGTAAGGTTAAAGTCTTACCAATCAGCCCCTACAATGACGGTGGCAATGTGCAATAAGGCTATTTATTTAACTATGCCTTCTGTGGAATGAAACTTAAAAGTCTCAATACTTTTATCTCTCGATACCAACTGTTTGGCAAACAATGGTTTCAAAATTGTGGGACTAAACCCTAGATTTACACGAATCCTTAAGAAACTGAGCTTATAATGATCAAACCATTAATTTCTATTTACATGTAAATGTTTATTAGATTGAAACTTTTACACTATGGATATTCAACATAATTATATGCCATACCTCTTGTTAACATTTCACCAAAATGATTTATAGCAGGTTCATCCTCCGAGAATGTAAAAGGTGTTGCATCATGACAGAACCCATGTAGAGCCCCAGACTTTCCAGCCATACTTTCAATCATCATACCTAAATAATACACATTAACAAAATATAAGTGCTTGTAAAAATAGGGAAAGATAATAATTTAAATTAATATGTTAGAGGAAAAAGATAATAATTTAAATTAATATGTTAGCTCTCAAAGGTTTTACTTTGCTTTTGGGATTTATGTTGTTAATTGAAAGTGACAACCATGGGCATAAGTGCCTCTAGTTACCAACAGAATCTGCTACTGGTAGAAAAATCTGATAACCATTATGTTAATAAAAAAATTTTGATAGATAATTGCAAGTAGATGAAATTAGATGAAAATTGAAGTTTGTCAGCTGCATACATTTACTAGTACTGTAAAACAAAACTATATATATATATATAAATGACAATCATGAATGGTTTGCTTGAAAACCAATGAATGAACACAATTTCCTGTCAGTGTCACTGGTTTAAATGTTTTTTGATACTGTAAGTGTAGTTTTATTTGTGGCATACTAATTTTAGCTTATTTTCATGGTCCAAATTCTGCAAAAAAATTGTACCATGCATAAAATAATACATATTCTTGATTTTACACCCGCAAAAAGATCGAAAATTAAAAAAAAAACCTGAAAAATTAGCTTGTGAAATTAAGTACATTTACAGAAAATTATGACTGGAATCCTTTGCATTAAAGAGATATTTTATGACATTATATAGCTATGAATTCGACTCTATTTAGTTCATCAAATCACTCTGAATTAAAATGGTAATAATCAAGAGAGAGTTGTTTTTGGTGGCAAATAAAATCTCATAAAACATCTCTTCAGCGAGACTTACCTATTGTCATTCTTGATGGGAAGCCATGAGGATTAAATATAATGTCTGGTGTCATACCACTCTCTGTAAACGGCATATTTTCTGTTGGCCACAGCATGCTTCAAAATTAAACACAAGTGAAATATTAAAGATTTAAAAACATTGAAAAATTAATGATTTGAGATGAGGAATAAACACAGACACTTTATATCCAATGGGACTAATGTTAACTTTGTGGAATTGCATTTTATAGGTTTGTATTTGTTGTTCACTCTCTAACAACCAATTTCTAATTATTAAAAATCACTTGTTTAAAAATCTAGTTGATAAATTCTTAATGGAATTCCTGAAAATATAATTTGTTCAAAATGACTTGGAAGAACTAAATCAGTCAGTAAAAAAGGCTATGAAGACTGTAGTTTTAGAAGATGGCAGGAAAGCTATTATATTTATGAACAATTCTACAGATATTTAGTTTTTGATAAATAACAAACAAGTCTTGTATGTGAAAATTACACACCTGCAAATACCTTTTTGACCATGTCTACTTGAGAACTTATCACCAATTATAGGATTCCTCTGTAAAAAGAATATAGAGTGACAGTACTGTAAATATATTCTTTGTGCCTCGGTGGCCAAGTGGTTTATAACACATAAGCTTATGGATTAAAACTAATCTCACTGCCTAGATTTGAATCTCATTCATAACAAAACTAATTTCAAGAAAGTGTGTTAGTTCACTTGGCAAAGATCAGTGGTTTCCATGTACTCCAGTTTCCTCCATCTTCCCAGAACTGACTGCTGTGATATAAGTGAAAGAATACTGACTATCCAGCCATTGGTTAGGTAAAATGATCTACATGCATTAATTCAGTGATATTATTTGAAATGATTTCTAATCATGCATATTATTCTGCACTCAAAAATCACAGAATTCACATGATCAGGCTTACAGACTTTAGTACCAAAATCAAAACAATCCTGTCAATAGTTTATTCAATAACTGAAATAAATCTGACTCTTACATGAAGAGAACATGTTTGTACCGAGACTTATAATACATTCCAATGTATCAAGCAAACTGACAGAAATAAATGTGCAATGTAAATGGAAGAGTCAAACTTATCAATCATTATGTACCAGTAATGTGATATTATTTACTTACTGTAATTCTCAGTACTATACAGACTTTCTGAAGGTGGCCATTACCCAGATCATTACCCAGTATTTTTATATGATCTACATGAGCTGGTTCTTGATGTTTGTATTTCTCAACTCTCATCTCCCCAGTTTGTATATTGATATAGCTAAAACATTACAAATGGTACATTGCTATTAATAAACACATGGTTATTTTTGCACATTTTTCTATAGAATGCAATAAAAACAAGTTTTACATGTAACTGAAATGGCATGCCATTTCAAAAGTAAAACCACTATGGTAGCTCAGTTTGTAGAGTGCTTGCTTCCAAAGTGGGTAGTCGTGGGTTCGAAACCAGACCAGGTCTGACCCAAAACTTGAAAGTGGGTAGTGACTGTTCTTTCACCAAGCACTCAGCATTATAAAATGGCAATCACGGTTCTTTCAGATGGGAACTTAAAATAAACAAGGTCCTGTGTCACAGTGGGCTCGGCACAATAAGGAACACTGCTGCATCAGTGCAACGCACAGGCAAAATTTTTGTACCTTCACCTATAGCTGGCGACATCTCAATATAAATAAAATATTCTTGACCGGGACGTTAAACACCATTACTCAACTCAACGTCAAAAGTGTCTCCCAAACAAACTCCAACTTGGAAATCCATGTTTTCCCAACCATGTGCATGATCAAAATAGAAATAGCCAATGGCACATATTTTCAACCCAAATATTGTTCCTGTGAAGTTTTAAAAAGATCTGTTAAAGAAAGTGTCCCTAAACAATCCCCAACTGAGAACTCCATGTTTTCCCAACAACATGCATGATCAAATTTAGACGAACCAATGGCAACATGTTTTTCAGTTGCAAATATCTTTCATTTAATTTAAGGCTTAATGACACAAGTATCCCAGTACTTGTCTACAGCCATTATTAAATAACTTCTTACTTGTAATATGGATCTCCCTCTTGTAGATAATCACCAACAGGTGGTAAACCATCTATATCTAATTTATCACCTAGCCATGTAATACTTTCTTACCTGTAATATGGATCTCCCTCTTGTAGATAAGCACCGACAGGTGGTAAACCATCTATATCTAATTTATCACCTAGCCATGTAATACTTTCTTACCTGTAATATGGATCTCCCTCTTGTAGATAAGCACCGACAGGTGGTAAACCATCTATATCTAATTTATCACCAATTCTTTTGTCTCCTGGTATACAACCTTAAATACAACATTTTGTATAAATAATGAACTGAAGCATTTTTCTCATTAGTAATTAGAATTGCATTTGACAAATGCCTAACAATTTCATTGGCTGAGCAGTGAAAAAATGCTTGAGGGATTTCTCAATGACCTGGCCACTAAATAGCCATGGTCACTCAAATGCCAAATTGTGTGGTGCAATAAATGTATCATTGTGTATTTATTCTTTATTATTTGAACTTGAAAATAATTATTTCATCTGTCAAACAGATATTAAATGTCAATTTCTTCTATAAGAATTGAGTCCAATTTTTATTTTATAATGGATACTTCACACTTTTGCTTTATTCACCTTACAACATTCATTCAGATTATTTATGAATTACCCAATGGAAATTAGATTCAATGCTTAATTGAAGTATTTAAATCATCCATTACATTATCTGCATATGCAGTACATGTTGAAATTGATAAAAAGAATTTGTTTAAAAAAAATTCAAAAAGAAAATGAATGTGACATTAAATAACCTCAAATAAATTTAAATTAAGACATACCAAATAATAAAACAGATTTACTCTCCCTGGTCATCTTCTGTAGATCAATAAACTGAAATAAAAAAGACACTTTATAACTGAAATGAAATACTATTTCAAAAGTGTTCCCCAAAACAAACCCAAACAAGGAAATCCCCAAACCATGTGCATAATCGATAATATGAATAGGAAATGGTACATCTACTTCACTAAAAGATTGTTCCTGTTGGTTTCTTTAAACAGTTTTCAAGAAATGTAGAGGACAAAATGTTGGTGGAATAACCACAATAATAATAATGGTCCATTAGCCTGACACTGTGAAGTCAGTAGCATTGTTAAATGCAGTAACTTGCATTGCTCTAATAACCAAGCAATATGCTTTCACTAAAAGCTTAAAATACAGATATGGTACAGGGCTGGGTAACTCGAAGCTCTCTTAGCAGTTACGAACACTTAATGCCTATATAACACAACAGAGTTAAGTGTTCGTAACTGCTAAGAGAGCTTCGAGTTACCCAGCCCTGTACTTTAACTGAATATTTGGTATGAATAAAACCATTTTCAGAAACAAATTCAGGGTGATTAACTTTTGGGGTTATTTTGTCCTCGCGAAACATGCGGAAGTTAATCACACACCAGTAAAAGTTGATTTACAGTACCTCTGACTTGTATACAGTTCCATGTCCAAATCCTCTCTCAAATGATGACTTGTTTAACACCATAGCATCTTCCATGTCATAACCCTAAACAACAAAATGTAAAGTAATTATGTATTATCATCAAAACTGTAATCCAACAGAAATGTTAAAATAATACATGACAAAATTATGTTTCTATACATTGGCATACAGCTTCAACATGAAACTTCACTACAAAGAACAATGATTGATATACTTAGACATTGTATATGACAGGCAAAACCATACTTTATTTTCTTACGTTTGGAATTAGTAAATTCAATTTCTCTTGATTTTTATAAATTAAATATTTAGTTTTGTTATTCAAGTGGAATGAAGTAGCAAATTGGTGAACCAAAAAATGGGGTTTGCCACTACAACTTGATAACATCAAACATTTGCGAAAAATATATTATTTCTATTGGATATGGAATCATATGGGTTCAGGTTTTCCTGTGAAAACAATATTATCCTTGGAAATTGTGATGTAAACGTTTTCAAACACCTTTCCCAAAAACTTTTAAGAGGTATTGATCATGTGGTACATTGGTAAACCTTATTTGACGCCATGCCATGTAAACAAATGATTTCACAGTAATAAGTCCATTAATTGCAAGATCTAGATGAAGATAAGAACTTAGGACCTAAACCAATCTCTAAAAGTTGAGTTATATACTTGGCATTTTTAGACCTGGATCAACAATATTGGATCATGGTTACCATGACAACTTACTGTATATGATATGACAGCCACTATAGCGTTGGTACCTAGTGGATAATTATCCATGTCATATTTATCATACATTACTGGTCGTACAATCGGACTCTGGGGTGTCTGTATACGATATAATTTATTATCTGACCGATGTCCAAAGGCATGAAGAGGTGTACCCATAGTCTGTTTACCCATCTGTAATACAAAATACATGACACAATTTAATTCATGGCATAAATAGCTGCCAATCTGACAACTCTAAAAAAAATAAATGAAATCAAACTTTGCAAATTGTAAAGAATTTTTAAAAAAATATGTATCGCAAGATTTGGTTTTTGTATTTTTCCATGTAAAGGTGTTGCCAAATTTAAACAAAAATAGTGTGCTTGAGTTCAAAGACTGGAATAATGTAAGTTAACTTATAAAGGTGTTACAAATTTAAACAAGAGCACCGCCGAGCGGAGCATTATACACCCGTGTAATATTGATCGAGTAGTACTATTTACTGAGAAGTATAAGTACAACTAGGATATATGTATGTAAAAATATATTACCAACTCCGTGTTCGGGCCATAACTCGTAACCCAAAAAAGTTGTAGTTCAAATTTGCACGAGATATTACCATGATTAAGGTGTAACTGTATAACAAATTTCATTTAAATCCATGTTTGTATTGTCTACTGAATGGAATACAAACCACATGGTCATACATACAAAAATTTCTAAGTTAAAAAAGGAGCATAACTCCTCCAAAAATAATCTGAAAAAGTTGTAATTCGAACTTGCACCAGATATTAACATCGTAAATGTGTATACCAAACGTATAACAAATTTCATTTAAATCCATGTTTGTATTGTCTACTGAATGGAATACAAACCACATGGTCATACATACAAAAATTTCTAAGTTAAAAAAGGGGCATAACTCCTCCAAAATATAATCCGAAAAAGTTGTAATTCGAACTTGCACCAGATATTAACATCGTAAATGTGTATACCAAATTTCATTTGAATCCATAAATAGTTGTAGGCTCTAATGATCGGAAACCACATGGTCATACATACAAAAATTTTTAAGTTAAAAAAGGGGCATAACTCCTCCAAAAATAATCCGAAAAAAGTTGTAATTCGAACTTGCACCAGATATTAACATCGTAAATGTGTATACCAAATTTCATTTGAATCCATAAATAGTTGTAGGCTCTAATGATCGGAAACCACATGGTCATACATACAAAAATTTCTAAGTTAAAAAAGGGGCATAACTCCTCCAAAAATAATCAGAAAAAGTTGTAATTCGAACTTGCACCAGATATTAACATCGTAAATGTGTATACCAAATTTCATTTGAATCCATAAATAGTTGTAGGCTCTAATGATCGGAAACCACATGGTCATACATACAAAAATTTCTAAGTTAAAAAAGGGGCATAACTCCTCCAAAAATAATCAGAAAAAGTTGTAATTCGAACTTGCACAAGGTATTACCATGGTAAAGCTGTATATTAAATTTCATTTGAATCCATAAATGTTTGTGGTCTCTATTGAACGGAATACAAATTGTTAACAGACGCCCGCCCGCCCGGACGGACAGCACCGTAACATAATACGTCCCGTCATATGACGGGCGTATAACAAAAATAGAGTGCTTGCGTTCAAAGACTGGAATAATATAAGTTAACTTGACGTGGACAGTGTTGATATTTTAAATAAGGATTGACAGATAAATAAGTGGAGTTTGATCTCTCTCTCTCTCTCTCATCTCTAGCTATAAACAAAAGACACTAACCTGACATTGGTACATATTACGTGGACTCTGATTAAAGTCAGAGAATGGTGTAAGACAAGCTAATAATGACAGCATACTGGTCTCACTAAGTTCTTGATGTGTTGTTACCTATTAAAATGAAGGCGTTTCATAGAAAGAACTAAAACAAATACCTGGTACATGTAAACCACCAAAAGTTGTTAAAAACCAACTACCCACCATTCAACCTACCCTCTCCCAATATCTATACAAAACATGACGGGTGACATACATTGAAATTAACATTTTAAAAATCACACTAAAATGTATGCAATAATATTCTAAACAAGTAACACAGTAAAACTGAGATGTATCACCACCATTTGACTTGTTAACCTGACAATAGACTGCTTGGTATTATAAAGGAGTTTGGAAGACTTTAGACAATAATGATAAAAAGACACTGTGGCAAAAAGTGAAGTGGCAAAGCTAGCAATAGGGATTATAATGAAGTTTTACTGTACAAAAACTACTATTTCTTTTTATTATACAATGTCATTAAAACATGTTGTAAAGTTGAATTCATGATATTCTAAAATATGCTGTTATTTTAAAAACATGAGAAAGATAATAATAAAATGTTTACCCCTTGATGTGCCTCCTCCAGTGTAATACATATATCCATGTAAACTTGTTCAAATGTGCCTATGTATTCTACCATGTCCAGAGCTAGATTTTTGACAGGCCTCACCATACGGGCTATAGAAGTATACAAGAACAGGCCTGGGTACTGACTAGCAAATTCTGACTTGGGCACCAGACATATCTCCATATATGGTGAAAGCTAAAAAAGTACAGATTTTATTAAAAGTGATCAAGCAGATTCATTGAATAAAGATTTCCTATCATTAAATATTTTTCTGTCAAGCACACCTAATGATGGTCCTAATTATGGAGGAATTAGGGGATTTCGATCACTTAGTGGATTTTGGAATAATTGTTTAGCTAACTAAATAATACTGAATCAAATGTACATCAGCGTAGTTAAAACTAATTAATCTGGATGCTTTTATACTGACAAAAACTCAATCAAAGCATTACACAGCATGTTTTATCTAAATCCCTACCGGTCCCCATTTCTATGTAAACAAAAATGGCAGAAAGGTGAATCCGATCACGTGATGTAGTGACGTATTACACAAGAAAGTAAAAGTGTTTGAGGCTCAAAACGGGCCAGTGTTAACATGAAACATGAACATTACATCTTGCCTCATCTAAATCCTAAGTTAATTAATATTCCAACAACCATGCACCCATTTGTGTGTCATCCATCGATTTCATAACAATTAGAAACCTTATATTGACATATGTCTATATATATTATATAAATATATATACTGATGCAACATCAATAGTTTTAACTGTAAAAATCTGTTGAGAATGTGTTGTGAAGCATGGAGCAGGTAGCGGTTATCACTTTATGGTGTTGAATTGCATTTATAGAACCAAGTGTTGTAAAATCTTGCTCCCGATATATAACAATTATGCTATAACACGTGGTGCCACTTTACAGCCTCGGTTTTCTTGAAACGGACTATAACTGGTGACGTCGCATGAACTGATATTTGTCAAAACGATCAGAGAGTAAACAGACGACACCGGATTGCATGAAAATGATTAGATCAAAAGAAATTGGACATATTATGGTACATGAAAAACGGGAATAACAAATATGGCGGCTTTTATCAACGTGGACAGAATGTGAGTTATCCTACCTTCCCAGAAAGCATTTTTGACTATTTGTTTACACTGGTAGAAAAAACGTGCTTCCATCGTTATAAATAGATTGTTTGGCCTAAAAAATTTGGCTGCGCATGCTCACCATTTGGAATTTACATAAGTGATCGGAAACACCCGGTGATCGAAAACGCCTTACGAGCCCATACTTCAATAAGTTTCTTAAAATTGTGATTCAAAGGTTTTGGAGAATTACTCCAGATAAGTCGGTGGATAAACAGACAAGAAAGACAGAAAGATTGAAGGATTGATGGACTGAACTTTGAATAATATCCCATTTTAGTTGAACAGGAGATAAAAATATCATCATAACATACGTAAGAAACATTTCTAATATTTGGAATGCAATTTTATTGATTGCTTTTATTCAAGTGACTTACATATTATTGGCATGACTGGATTGAAAAGCATAAACTTGAACATGCTCTATTTTGACCTTTGACATTAATTACCCTCAGCTTGTTCAAAATTGACAGTAGTGGATACTTACTCTATTTTGACCTTTGACCTTCATGACTCTCAGTTTATTCACAACATGCTTTGCAATGCTTGCATTAAGGTAACCAATATGTTTTCCATCGATGATAACAGGATAACAATCTTCCATCTTCCCAGGGGTAGGGGCATCACAAGGTGAAACGCCCATTGAATAGTAGTTTTGGTATATGAGCTGTTGACGGCTGTGTGTTTACAATCTACAAATATATGTAAGTACTCATGACTCGACTGTCAAACAACATTTAGGAATCACACAAAATAATCTTTTGCAAATTTTATTGATTGAATGAATGATTTTTTTAACCAGTGAAGAGTATTCCACTAATATTTAGATGTCACCAGCAAAACTTGGTTGCAGAAATGTTTTTCCTTTAAAGTGTGCTCAGGGTAATGACTATAGGGAGGTTTCTTAAGTGTACCATGCTTACTATGAGGGCATCAGTTTTTATACAGTCTCTTCCAGAGGAACTGTGACTTTAATTTCTAAATGCAGAATGCTAGGTGAAAGAACAGTGGCAACCTAATTTCAAGTCAGACTGAGCCAGGGTTTGAACCCTGACCTCCCACATACGAAGCAAGCTCTCTACCAACTGAGCTACCACAGCAATTACAGTAATATGAAGTACTGACTTGCTATGACATCTTAGATGTCTTGATGTAATGATACTCGACTTCTCAAAAGTTGTAACCGACAAACAAAAACACTCATCTCATCACATTTTCATCCTTACTCTAACCTGGTATTATGCTGGTGACCTTTCAAATTCATAAATTGTTACTCTAACTACTGACTTTATTTACTATAAGCTATAATTTTTGCCATGAGAGGGTAAGACATTGCAGCAGTAAACAGTTATTCTCAATAAAACTATGGAATCAAGAGGCATTATAAAGTTATATTTACTGTACCTGACAATGTGCAGCAAGATGATTCAAAAGTCCACATGGTGATCCATCTGGTGTGTGAACAGGACATAAAAATCCTACAGCAATAATCAATGTTCAAATACATGTACATGTATTAATGCAATATCATACTTTTAAACCGCTACCAGAAAGATGTCACTAAAATCTTTATTTAGCAAATATGGTCAAAACTGCCTTACATGTATATGCCATCTCTATATAAAGAACCACCTACTTTAAAAGGCCAGTAAAATTTTTCACAATTGGTCTTTATTCATATTACTTGAACCCGTATATAAGGAATACCTGCCCATAAAGGCCACTTTATTGGTTTTCTTAGATAGCCTTTATAAACAGGTTAAACTTTATATCATTTTGTGATATGACCTCGTGATCTTAAGTTTTGACCTACACAGACATCATCTCATGTTGATTCCAATATAAGTTTGATCAAAATCCATCTATAAATGTGAGAGTTATGGAGTAGACACAATATTGAGAAAGATGGATAAGCACATTGACAGACAGATGGGCAGGGTGATTCCTATACAACCCAAAAACTTTGTTAATGGATGGGTGGGAGGTATTAAAATACATCATTGACAATTCAACTTACCCCAAGCTTCAGGTAATAATTTTCTAACAGATGTTGTTCTCATCTCTTGAAAGAATGCTCCTCTATGTACACATCTAAAGTGAGACAGATATCGGAAGTAATTCAGCTTATCTGCAATCACTGCCAAACCACTGGCCTGTAAAATATCATAGAATTATTATATAGCAATATGTTCTTCGCATAGAAATTAAACGATAAATCTCGAGGTGTTAGCGTGCAATAAATATCGATATTTGCACGCTGACTTTGTTCCAGTCCGAGGTTTCCCGAATCAAATTTTTCATATCGCAAGCTCGTGCAAATGTCAAGTCAACTCGGAACAATATTTCACAATATCAGTTCAATAACCATATATTATAGTTCACTATATGTGGCAAATAAATATATCAAGAAATTATAGTTTACTTCATGTAACAAAACTTCAATGACTGAATGGTTACAAACTACCTGCAGGCACACTGCCAAAGTACTCATAAGAGCCTTGGTTGCAAGTGGTTTAAAGCATCAGCTTATAGATTACAGTGCCTCTCACTGCCTCGGTTTGAATCCCACTTGGGACAGAAAGATCCTAGTATGAGAAATTTTGACAGCAGTTTGCTTGCAGAAGGTTGGTGATCAGAGAACAGAAGGAAAACCATCAACAGAAGGTGAGTAAGTTGACAAAGATGTTTATAACTAAATGACAAATATGTGATATAAGAATTCCCCAACTATGTACCTGCATGAGTCCTAATCCACTCCTTGATACTAAATTCCCTGTAGCCATCAGATACTCCATGGATTTAGTAACACTTACAGTATGCTTCATACAGTCAATGAGGGAAGCTAAAATACAAATTATGGTGAGTTTATTATTAAAGCTTAGTCAATCATTACAGTGTCAAATCAATTTTGTATCAGGTTTCGTGAAATAGTGCTTCATAGTTTTGGAGAATTTGTGCAGACAAGAATTTCGGATGTACTGAAGAACTGATACAAACTCAAATTTAATATCCCCTCTTTCTTTGAAAGGCGAGGGATGATAAAAGAAACTAAATCCATAAGGTGTACAATGTGGTAGAGTTTCTTCAGGTGGATACCTTAGGTATTCGATAGAGTTCCATAATATGATTCATAAAATTACTCAGTACGTGAATCTCAACACATGATAAAACATTAATGGTAAAATTCATTATGTGGTTGACATGTTTTGGAAGCTATGCTATCATCATCAGAACTGGTTTTAAGATCCATTTACTGAGTAACAATATGAAATTTGAATTACATGTATGTCAAAACAACTTCATGTACATACGATCAATGATGATAAGAAACTATCAAACTAGAGCAGGCTCTTGGGAGAAAAATACATGACCCCTGACCATATCCCTAGCATCACTTACAAGACTTGATCCCGTGACCTTGACCTTTATCCTACAAATCTAAATTGGGTATGCAACAGATGACAGTTGAAAAACATTTGTGCTAATTTTCGTCAAAATCAATCCACAGATGTAAAAATTAAAGAATGGACATACAGAAACACAAGGTGATTCCTATATTTACTGGGGTAACAATTAAGAAACATACTAGATGTGTTAAAATATTTATATACCAGATGTAAGATTAAAAGTCCCTGTCTTCTTTTCCATTAATTTTGCTTTCCTTTCTATTGCTGCCCTTAGTGAAAATAACCAACTTTCTATTTTCTCCTGAAACATAAAGCACAGGTCAAGATTACCAGGCCATGTTAAAGACACATGTAATTCTAACATGACCTGTGTTTTTTTCTTCATAAAAAATATGTAGAAAGCTAACCAAAGTAAAACAAGCCATTTACATTTTGTGTACCAATGGCATTTTACTGAAATGCTCTCTTTACTCACCTTGTGACATCATGATATGTGTTGTAAACAATGACTGTGACACAATTTTCATTATAATAGAGTTTTCTTAACAGCTGAATTGTATCAGATTACTGTTTTTCAAATAAATGGTAAAATGAACTTCCCAGGAAAAAATTTATTTCATTGGATTTTGATTTTAGTCATGTTAGAATGAGAATAGAAGTAATCAAAATCTACGCATTGTACATCTTCAAATAATACATCAGCATTGTTCACATGCAACAAATTTATTGCCAGGCTTTCGTCACTTTGCGATATACAGTTGAACCTGTCTAAAAAGGTCACCCAAGGGAACCAGTAAAAGTGGACTTTATGGACAAGTAGCCTTTATATACAGGTTGAAATAATATGAATAAAGAACAATTGGGATACAATTCTACTGGCCTTTATAAGCAGGTGGCCCCTATATAGAGGTGGCCTTAAAGACAGGTTGGACTGTATTCTTCTGCACATGAACTCCAGGTTTTCTATTATTTGACAATATACCACCCCTAAATATGGATTTTGATCATTAACAAGCAATCAAACTACCATATTACACATGAACTTTATCAAGAAATGGAATGTGTGGATACCAGAAATTAGAACTAAAAGTTAAAATTCTGTTTTTTCTTTCCCCTGCTATGTAAAGTGAAACAATATTCCTAAATACAATTTTAAGGCTGTGGTTTGTTTTTCTTTCTTTTTAGTATACATGCCACAAAGGGAGAGAAGTATTAACTTACTTTTAGAACCATCTGATACAGTTGCCCTGGAAATAATACTTCTTGATTCATTGGGTTGTCTGCACTCTCCAAGGCACATTCTCCTTTAGCAAATGCAAATAACTTTTTTGTCATTAACCTGAAAAATAGGTAAGTCATTGACTGCAAATTAACTCTTCATGCTATGGTTCATTGAACAATTATCTGAATTAACATTGTGTTATTGTATGAATGATTTGCTTACTGAAAATACCGAAATTTTCATGCACAAAAACGGTAATTCTTTACTTTTACTTAGTTTTATCATCCTACTTCTCTCACAAATTTACATGAAAATAAAAAAACCTCGAAATTCCCCCGATATACAGTAATATCAGTGATCAATATATTATTTGAATACTATTAAAACCATGTTATAATGCCCTCCATAACTTTACCACCTTGCTTATCACCACATTTCTTTGCCATGGAAAATCTATTTCTACCATGTTTTCTTTATAAACCTGCCTTGATTTATTGCCAATCCCTTTTTAATGCTAAAATTTTACTAACAAATGCAGCAATGAATCAAGGTTAAACTGTACAGTAAAACATCATTAAAATACCCCTTGATAATCTTTGCAAAACCACTTATTGCTGCAAGTCCCAAAGTCTATTTCTTTTATGCACCTGTATTTTTTTATGAGTTTCTCTTGATTTAACATCAATCACCTTTATATAACCAAAGAAACAGTGGTAGTAAATAGAGGTTTTACTGTATAAATAATTTGTCATACTTACACAAGGATATTAAATTTATCTATGTTTGACTCTAGATGTATGCAAATACACTGTCTGAAATATAAAAATGTATATATAGATATGCACTGTACAGAGAACATGAAATAACACAAGATTATGGTAAAAGTTCTTCTCAGTGGAGACTTAGTCCTGTCCCCTGGATCTAAGACTAGATGCATACTCGATGCACAGTATGTACACTGGGCACATAATTCAAACTAGATAGATGTATTGGAAAATGCTAGTTCAAAACAATACTAAATCTTACATCTGAAATTCTATATTTTGTTCTGAATAAAGAATTTTCATTTCTTATGTATTTGTTATAACCAACTATTACCCGATTAATACTAGAGTAGATCTGATCATCAATTATGAAATCCAACTGATTTCCATTATTACTAGATTAAATTTCTCATCAGCATCCTATACACACAGATGCTAACTCTAACTTAGTCTTTTGAAAGTTTTTAATTAACAGTCTTTATGTGTATATGACTATCTTGAAGATCAATTTTCTACTGAGCAACTAAATGTATTATAACAAGAGGCCCATGGGCCTTATACGCTCACCTGATAACTAATGGCTAGCTGATAGATTTAAAGAAAACATAAATACTAAACCCCAATGAATTTTTTCTTTACATCAAAATGATCATTGCATCAATACCTACAACATTCTAATATACATGCCTATACAAAACTTTTATAGTTTTCAAGATAATTAACCATTTCAGTATTGTTTTCGCATCTGTGACCTTGACCTTTGAACCCATGACCTTTTTCTGTACGTCAAAATGATCATTGTATCAATACCTACAACATTCTAATATACATGCCTATACAAAAAGTTTATAGTTTTCGAGATAATTAACCATTTCGGTATTGATTCGCATCTGTGACCTTGACCTTTGAACCCATGACCTTTTTCTATACATCAAAATGATTGTTGTATCAATACCTACAACATTCTAATATACATGCCTATACAAAAAGTTTATAGTTTTCGAGATAATTAACCATTTCGGTATTGTCTCGCATCTGTGACCTTGACCTTTGAACCCATGACCTTTTTCTATACATCAAAATGATCGTTCTTTCAATACCTACAACATTCTAATATACATGCCTATACAAAAAGTTTATAGTTTTCGAGATAATTAAACATTTCCGTATTGTTTCGCATCTGTGACCTTGACCTTTGAACCCATGACCTCTTTCTGTACATCAAAATGATCGTTGTATCAATACCTACAGCATTCTAATATACATGCCTATACAAAAAGTTTATAGTTTTCGAGATAATTAAACATTTCCGTATTGTTTCGCATCTGTGACCTTGACCTTTGAACCCATGACCTTTTTCTATATATCAAAATGATCGTTGTATCAATACCTACAACATTCTAATATAAATGCCTATACAAAAAGTTTATAGTTTTCGAGATAAGTAACCATTTTGGTATTGTTTTACATCTGTGACCTTGACCTTTGAACCCATGACCTTTTTCTATACACCAAAATGATTGTTGTATCAATACCTACAACATTCTAATATACATGCCTATACAAAAAGTTTATAGTTTTCGAGATAATAATTATAATCAGAGGTAAAAAAAATTAGGTCACGACCTTCACAATTGACCTTGACCTCAATTTGAAGATACTAACAAGAAGATGTCAAAACTGAAAACCCCATGTCATTATCTGGCCAAATAGTCAAGTTATAACAATTTGAAGCTATTTTACGATTTTTTCAAAATTAAACGCAAAAACGCGTAACCTATTTTTTGTCCGAATTTCACAAAATGAACAAACTATAGGCTAAAGACCCTAGAGAAGCCAAATATCACATCAGATTTTTTCTCTAATCAATACTTTCGGAGAAGAAGATTTTTTAAGATTTTTGCACCCCTAGGTCACCTTGACCTAGTTATGGTAGCCATGGCAACACCACGAACAAATTTGAATTGCACCGACCAAGACATGCATCTGACCAAGTCTCGTTGAAATCTGCCCAGTGGTTCGTGAGAAGAAGATGAAAATGTGAAAAGTTTACGACGACGACAACGACGACGACGACGACGACGACGACAGACAACGGACAAATTGTGATCAGAAAAGCTCACTTGAGCCTTTGGCTCAGGTGAGCTAAAAACTCACTGAAACAAAAACTGTCCCATCTGTTCATCAGTGTACCACGATGGTAATGGCAGCTTTACTCGGAAACGTTTACCTATATACTGTAACACATCCTTCTGTGACATGATGTTCTCATTTAAGGCTTGTCTCAACATATATACAATACATCTAAAATATAACAATGGAATAGAGAAGAGTAATGGTGTTTTATGCCCCATACTCAAGGTCTTTTCAATATACTAAAGCTATCAGTTCATGCATGATGGAAAGAACTGGAATGCCTTCAGAAAACCGAACTGACAAACTTTTTGACACTAGGATCTGTCCCAAGTGGGATTCAACCATTTTAATTTTTTACATCTAATGTCAGAAAATGGATTTTGTATCTTTTAATTTCTCTTCAATTCTTTAAAATTTTATCTTGCCATTGTTTTGAATGGTAAATTGAGGTTTGTATATACATCTATATACTTGATGACATCATGACTGAAAGGATATTATGATGTCACTGTGTGTGAGGCTAGTCTTTATCTTTTGGCAAAACATAACAATTGTACACAGGTCAAACATGTGTTTTATTTGAGACATCCATGTTCTGTAGATAAAGATTTAATTAACCACTTCGGTATGTGAAAAAACAGTATTTAATATATATTGTATTCATAAGAATATCAGCTTACCCTTTGTAATATGAATCATCTTCTTTACCCTTCACAAGTTCATCATATATATACTTGTCTGTTACATTCATCAATCCCTGCAAATTATAAAGAAATTCAGAAATGGTTCTCAGAAAATATACAATTTTGTGAGGTTTTAAATTTGTATTTCGTGGCCTCCTTTTAAAATAAGTTTGTATTTTTATTGACATGTAAATTTGTGGGCAAGGGTGTCCATGAAAACAGAAAATTGGATCACCACAAACATTTGTGATTCTACAGTATATTAAAAGATTATCTGAGTTGTTTTCCTGTATCTCATGACATGACATGCAAGATACAGAAAGGCAGAGGTCAATAATGTTTCTTTATGTATGCCAATGTTTACAAAGGCTATTCTGATTAACTAAATTGTCTCCAAGAATTTCCATTTTGCAACTAATCCAAATAACAGGAATAAAGAGCAATTGGGATAAAATTTACTGGCCTTTAAAAGCATATTGC
The DNA here is from genome assembly GCA_021292105.1 of Anadara kagoshimensis. NCBI lineage: Eukaryota > Metazoa > Mollusca > Bivalvia > Arcoida > Arcidae > Anadara > Anadara kagoshimensis. Next base: position 18,437,583 of record CM037870.1, on the reverse strand, counting down.
CCTTATATAGCAGTAACTTTTAAGGCATGTTTGACTTTCAATATTGTAGACCACTTGAATAAAAGTAATCTAATTGAAGATACTAAAATGTAACAGAACTTACCTTTAAAATAAACATAAGGGGTACGAAAAACATTTCCTTCTGATGACTAAAACACAGTGTTACTGTACCGTTAGATAAATAATGTAGGATGTTGTTCTAAAAATAAAATGAAATTAGGCAAATAAATTCTATATTGAATATAACCATACAGTAACTAATTCAAAAACAGTTGTTATTTTTGTCGTTGACTGTGTTCCATAGGAGTTGCTTAGTTGGTAGAGCATCTTGCTAGTAATGGGAAGGTCACTGGTTGGTGTACTGGTTTAGGTACTGCACTGTTTCCTTTTTTGTTACATTTTGATATAAATGTATGAAAAATATTCAAAATTACAAGGTGTTTACAGAAACAAACTTTCTCCTAAGAGACACAAGGAGCTTAAGTCAAGTTCATATACTTAGTATGAGAGAGTTCGATAGAGAGTTTGAGAGAGAGAGAGAGTTCTATATAAACTCACAACAGTTCATATACTTAGTATGAGAGAGAGAGAGAGAGAGAGAGAGAGAGAGAGAGTTCTATATAAACTTACGACAGTAGTTTGGTCTTGTCTCACACACCTCATAGAGACACCATATTCAGTATACTGTTTACCTCTGTTTTTCCAGGAAGGTCGTAACATACACACAGGCTAAAAACAACAAAACATAAAACATTCTACAGTTTAAATTTTAATATGTAAAGGTGGAAAATGTTTTATTAAGTCTTTAAAATGTAAAGAATTACTGATGATCTAAAATTTTCAACTCAAAATGGATATGGTAAGAGTTCATGTAATTTATGACCAATTCAAATTTATAAATACAATGTACTGTAAATCAGGAGATTTTGTGTAGTTAATTTTCGCAAGAATTGTCATTTTTAAAGATATTTTCGTACCTTTATTTTGGTGTCATCTGATGGTGGTCAGTGAATATGCAAGTGAATTATATCAAACTACATGTAATATATTTGCACATATTTATTTATTCTCTCAAATTTACACAAAGATAAAAAGACACAGAAATTTTCCAACTTACAGTAATTAGATTGAAACACTGAACTTTATTTTCAAACTTATTATTACATCAGCTTTTTTGCTTTATGGGTTGCAGAATTAGAGATTTAAAGAATAAATCTACTTACCTGATTCCGTCTTGGCATAATTAACATTCTTATTATTTTTTCAATTCCATTTATAACAAAATATCCACCTATCTCCTGTTTTCAAAAGAACAGAAAAGTGAACTTTTCATGAGATATATGTTTGTAACAAACTGACATATGCATCAATAAAGAACGAGGCACACGCTTACAATGCGAATTAACACATAACTTAACAATATTTAAAACCATAACTTAAACAAAAGAATCAGTGATGTTTTGGATAATGACAGAGTATGGAAAAATCTTGAATATAATCAAAAGTTTGACTATTATCAAAGAAACTTATTAAGTAGTAGAATTTATTATAAGCTCATATTTAGAACCTTTTCTTTCTTTCATTTAGTAGAAATCATGATAATCAGCAAGTGTCAAATTTTCACCATTAGTTTTGGAGAATAAAGATCAAAATGTGAACTTGAAACACATAATGGAAAACAAATGGTAGTTTGTAACATTACCTCAGCCTCTTCTCCTCTCTTTATAAGTTCTGCAGGAGGTAGTCTGCTGATATTGCAAGCATCAGACTGAAAATTTAAAATACATTATCTTTTACTTAAAAAAAAACCAAACAAAGAATAAATCTTTAGGTTGTTAACAAAAATTATTGTTCTCCAAATGATGGAAAGAATAAACATGTAAATGTATTGCATAAGTACAGTTAATTATTTGTGACAATAATGAATTTATTTATTTTCAAAATTAAAGATCTAAAATTTATGCAAAGTAAAATCTGCACATAAAGACTACCCAGGGGACACAAAATATGGACAGGTGTTCTGTATATATAGGGCATTTTAGGTTGAAATAAGGAGCAAAGGGACCTTAAAACACTAGTCTCAATGGAGAGACGGCCCTTATACAAAGAGGTTGACATTATTGAAGGTTTTACTGTATTCATAAATTTCTTTTATCTTCAAGAGTACAGTAGGTCAAATAGTTTGAGTGGATTGTAGGGATGGAGTTCTATGCCTTTAATGAGGCAGTCACTTCTGGAATGATGGAGGCAACTGAAATGACAGGAGAAAATCGCCAACCAGTGGCAAGACAACTGGCAAACTTACTCACACTTGGATCTAGATCAAGTCGAATATGCGCCTAGGTGGTACCATGAACTGTGACATCACTATGACACCATTATGACATATTGCTTTAACTGAAGTTCGTTCTTACCTTGACCATTATAGGGATTTCTCCCAGCAGACGTTCTTCTTTCCCTTGTACAATACCATTTAACTTCCATAATAAATGTATCTGTAGACTTCCTTTGTATGTAACACCTCTCTCTCTACACTGTTAATATCACAACAATATGAAAAAAAGACCATCAGACATGTATGTACAGGCTAAAATGGGTAATAATTCATACATTTATGCTAAAATTACAACTAAAATGGGATGTCACTTCAAAAGTGTCTCCAAAACGAACCTGAACTTGGAAATCCCCAAATTATGTGCATAATCAAAATACCAGGAGCCAATAACACATCTATTCAACCTAAACATTGTTCCAATGAAGTTCCATAAAGATCTGTTAAGTAGTTTTCAGGGGAAGTGGCAGACAAAATATAGGCAGAAGAAATGAAGAACATATTATACTTTATGTCCCTCACTTTGTTTAGTAGTCATGGTTAAGGTTATTGTGACTTTGATTGAAGGTGAAAGTCAGCCAATTTCATTTTCATATTTTATATGTAGTTTCAAGCTTCGAGGCCTTGTGGTTCATGGTGAGGTGTTCAAAGTTTTAACTTTTGCAGGATAAAGTCCACTTAATCTGTAAATCGATCAAAAAACATCCCTGCCAAAAAGTGTAAGATTTTTTTAGGGTTTTTAAGGTCTCTTCTGAAGGACTCACAAAATAAGAAACAAACATGTAGCAAGAAAACAAACCTCTGATGGATAGACTTTTAATGTAGATGCAAAGTTATTTCCTTTAGCCACCACTGGGTTTGCAATATCTGCATCCTACAAAATCCATATAAAAACATTAACATTTATCTGGTAAGATATGTCCTGCAAGTCCATCTGATCATTCAGGTGGACTTGAAGGAATTCAAAATTACCTGTACAGTACAGTCAGTCTGGATGGTGGAGGAAACCAGAGTACCTGGAGAAAATCCCGACTTACATCAAGCAAATTGACAACTTTGTCACACAGGCTCTGTCCCAAGTAGGATTCAAACCTAACAGGTGAGAGGGTTTGTAATCTGTAAGCATGCACTTAAGACCTTTTGGTCTGGTAAATATAATAATGTCAGTCTGGAAAATAAAGGTGTGACAAGGAGACAATTCTTACTTCTTTACACTAATTTGGTTTTGTTGAAAGTTTTGCAGAATGTTTCATGGATAGTCTGTTAAAGATAAGTGCCTTAGAACCTGGCTAAATTTAATATTAAGGCTAAACTAACAGTTCCTGTGGTTAAAGCCCATGCCCATGTCAAAATCTGAGAGAGATAACTGATAAATCATCTCAGAGATTAAGATGACCTAGATGCAATAGTATTGTTTGCTGTCTTTCAATAGTACTCAGGCAAGCGCATTAAAAAGTACAAGCATAATTGTCCGACCATTCAGATTGCATTCCACATGACTTATTACCAGTAAAAATATTACAACAGTATCATATATACATGTACATGAAGTAGTTCATGTACAACTTACCAATACTGAAAAAGACACTCTGTCATCATTTGGCAAGGAAAATTCTAGTGCTGTTATGCCCTAAAAATAAAAAAAATAATTATAAATGCAAATTCTTGATAATACATCAGCTATCCTTTATATAAATATGACAGTGTAAGTAAACTTGATCTAACAAAACACTAAAATTACTCACTTTATAATTGGTTGCCAGAATAACTCATTACATTCAGATTGGCTACATCATCCATTTTACCTATGTAACTCACTTTTATTTTGGTTACTCTAATCACCCATTTCACCTTTGGTTGTCTGAATATCTCAATTTGACTTTGGAAATGCCTAAATAACTCACTTCACCTTTGGTTGCGTAAATTACTAACCTTACCTTTGGTTGTCTTATCACATGTGTAGTAACATTTTGCAAATAAAAAGCATTTGTTCCTTGTAATTTAAAGTATTTCTCTTACATTTTGATATCTGAATTCAGCTTAATTAGAATTTACAACATTAAGAGACAGATTGTAGCACAGGTGTACTGATTTATCTAGTGGTGTTCCGATTATCGGTAAGAATCGATTAGCGACGTGTTGAAGCTTCTGATTCCGATTATCGATGGTGTTTTTTCATAATCGATCATCATATGTTTCTGGAATCCGTGTTCAGTCCCTCACCGTTTCCATTCTGGTCTTTAGAAAGCCTCGCCAGGATCTGCATCTTAACAACATGGCGGAACAAGAACATGGCGTAATTTACCATAGGTACATATATAGAAACCAAAAGTATACAACTATATGCAAGTACAGTGCTACTAGTGAGTTTACATATAAGTGCTAGCGAGATTATATCTAATATTAATTATTAAACACAAAAAACACACATTCACTTCACAAACAAGCAGTAAAATTAGAAAAGCATGTAACCGATTATAATCGGTAAAATCGCATTGGAAGCAATAACCGATTCCAACCGATGATCGATTGTGATTTTGAACTGATGTCCCATCACTAGCTTTATCATTACCTGAACTGCTTTGGCTAGTCCTTCCTGTAGCATATAGTTAAATGAGTCCACATGTGGCCGAGTGAGATTCTCAAGAAGCTACAAATAAATGTATAACCAAGTAAACATAAAAAATAAACCTTAAAGAAAATATTTAACAGTCAAATTTAAAATGACTTAAATGAAGAAGAACACTGAACATACCAATGACTAACTGATTGAATGGGGTGAAATGTTTCAGTCAATATAATTCACTTATATTGAGACAAAACCAGCCAGACAAAATTTGCTGATTGGTTTAATCTTAGCAATGTTAATTGCAATATGCTGGTAGACTATGTCGAGGTGTTATCTAAAATATGTGACTAGACATTGTTATAATTTACAGAACAATATTCAATGCTGTAAATGTGACATAAATATCTCACCTGAAAAGTGCAAAACAGCAGTTATGTTGTCAAGTTGTCATCACCATATAGGCAACATTTCTTTGAAGTTTTTTGGAATGTAAAGTTTTGTGTGTCTACTTGGAATTTTAAAAACTGATAAATAACATATCTTCTAACATAATCCTTTAACACATGAAGTTTATAATTTTGTCCATTTTAGTGGATTAACATTCGAAAAAGGTTAAAAATTTGAATTTCTTCAGATACTGGTTGATAGAAATTGATATGTAACAAAGATTGTCTAGGCATTTTAAAGCATTAAACTGTTAAACTGTTTGGAGAAGAGTGTGTCAATTCCTTAAAATACATTGATACAGACTTATCTTAACAGATATTTAGTAACAAAATACCACATGATAAAAGTGTTTATTAAGGTTGCACATTTGTGTGGAGTTTAAAGGCCAATTAAGATACACTATTCACACAAGACTTGCAATATGCAGATATGTGGGCATCTTGTTTATTCTTAAATAGTGATCATGTTACCGATAATGTTTCTCACAATATTCGACTCCTGTGTATGCCTCAGGATTGTATGGTTGCATCTTCATCTTTGCAATTATTTGATGTGACAGAAATGTCACTGTGGAATTTTCCCCTGTCCTCCCCCCCCCCCCCCCCCCCCCCCTCTCTGTAAAAATCCATCTTCGATGTACAATGGGCCATCATTGCTTACAATGTGAGAGCACGTAGCTTATCTTTTATGTATAATTACTGATGGCAAATCGATAACATTTCGTTTCCCTTTTTACTGAGAAAACTATCAATAGTTGGGGGGGTGTCCAGGCCCCAAATAATTTGTAAATAAGTGTTCAAATCATTCTGACAAACTTACAACGCTTTGGTTGACTTTTGGTCTTCCATATTTCGTACTAGTCAGATGTTTAAAGGAAGGCTGAGTGATATCCACTGTCATTTTCACTGCATATTCCAAATTCCATCAATGTTTCTCCCAAACCATGTGGCGATGTTTTGATTCGTGATCATAAACACGCTTAATTCTGTATGTACATAACCATTACCAAAAGCGTTTCAGCGATCAAGTTAAGTACAAGTATTGTATTTTCCGATGTAAATCCCTTTTTGTCTGGAGCACCGCCAATAAACTCAAAGTGGTTAGCTGTTTATTATGCATTACATAAATGCTCAACAGATTTTTCCAAGGGAGAAAAGTTTATTCTGAGTTTAAGTTGAAAACTCAGTTTAAGTTGTTTTGTACTAGGGGACCTAGTTTGTGAAAACAAGGGGTTTAGCTCATCTGACCAAAGGTGCATATGTGTACTGTTAAAACCAATATTCAACTCCTCAAATTTTACATTTGAAAATGGGATCAAGGTCAAGGGTCATGACCTAATAAATATTTACCTAACCACTAATATTTTTTATCATATTTCAATGTAGATTTTAATTTTTGAATTTTTGAAGCATTATTTTTCTGTATGAAGACAAGTTCAAAGCACAGTCACTTCAGTGGCCTGTAGCAATTTCAAAAAAAAAAAAAAAAAAATGTATGCCAAATCGCTATAAATATGTTGTTTTTCCTAAAAAAAATTGTTACAGGCCCAGGTTACAGGTCATGACCAAGTTTTTATATTTGCACTTTTGCTACTACGGTACTATTTTTTGGAAATATGTTTGATGTTTTGAAGCATTGTTTTTCTACATGAAGTTGGGGTCAAAGGCATGTTATGACAGTATTCATGAAAAGCTGTAAATTGCTATATCTTGACTATAAGTAAAGTTTGTGACATGGGGGTTTCAGTTTTCAAGAAGCATATCGACTAGACAATATTTATCTGGTGGGCATATCAGACCCATTGAGTCTAGAGATTTGACCTATTGACCTACACACTTGTCCAACATGACCCGTCTATGACCTTGATCTAGTTTTTGTCGAGGATCATTCTGATTGATGTTTGATGAAGATTGAACTAAAATTGGGGTCACAATAGTATTAACAAGTTATTCTATGACATAACAACATACACCCACATGCGCCGACATACACATGCTGTATTATGTCATAAGCTTACATGGCCTTTCTGCCTGGTGAGCTTAAGATTAAAACAAACTTAATATGGCTTCCAATGTGTGCTAGTACAAGGCAGATCATTAAAACACACTGGCACATCTCACACATACACAAGCTTGTTATTAGATTAATCTTGAGATTAATAAACTTTCTCTGAATTCCAAATAACTGAAAAATTGCTGATGCAATGTATGCAACATTATCAGAGTTTTCCCCAGTTTCACTGACACACATGATGTGGTAGAAAGACAACATGTTGAATGGTAGATACGATGTATGTGGAGGTGAAAATAGAAAACTCTACAATTGTTTCTTCAACAAGCGTGGTCTAAAGCAACAAACTGATCACACAACCCTTCACTGCCTAGGTTCAAATTCAGCTCAGGAAGGTCCTTATTTTGGGAATCTTTTAGTTCATTTGATGAAGGTTGATGGTGTTTTCTCAGCATAAAACACTACCGCTCCACTCCCTTCTCCAACAAAAAACATTTATCTTATTAAGTAAAGAAGGGTTGAAAAATCATGCAATAAGCAACAAATAACAGTGACTAAATACTAGCATATGTATTAGATTTATTTATATATTACCCCCTATCAACAAAAACAATAACATTTCAAAATAAATACATCTAGTAAATGCTTTGTCTGAAAAGTACATCTCTCACATTGGTCTCTTCATCTCATTTACCTTCCATACAATATACATGTATATACTTCTAAAAATCAAAATCCTATCTAAAATGACTAAAATGAACTTTTTAGACATTTTTATTATTTAAAGATCAATGAATGGATGTAAACTGTATATGTTTACATTGTACATTCCTGGAAAATGTTGTTTTATGAAAAAACATTGAATATGGAATTGCATGTCATATACACATTCCTGTTCGACAAAGTCGCCAATGGCTACTAATTTCTGAGAAATTCTTTAAAAAACTTACCTTTCTAGCAACATAGTGAAAAAATACTTTAAAAAGGAATATTTTTTCACCATTTTTGCAAATTTGGCTACTACTAATTCTAAACTTGTGGAAACCTAGGTATGTTACATAAGTTTTAATATGTTTCTTCAATTTGAATTTGACATTCAAAGCAAATTAAGATTTTTAATAGGAAAGTTTAAAATAATTTCCACAATGAACATAATTATGAAAGTATTATGTACATGACCAGAATTTAAACAAATACATGATTGTATCTAGCACTTTTCAGACAGGACATAAAGCATGTATATACACCAATCAAACTTATATAATTCCCCCGATGAATGTCTATAGTATATACACATATCAATGTGGCTATAATTATTATTCTATAAATATAAACTCCTTTACACATGATGATGATAATTATGATTAAACTCCTTTACACATGATGATGATAATTATGATTAAACTCCTTTACACATGATGATGATAATTATGATTAAACTCCTTTACACATGATGATGATAATTATGATTAAACTCCTTTACACACGATGATGATAATTATGATTAAACTCCTTTACACATGATGATGATAATTATGATTAAACTCCTTTACACATGATGATGATAATTATGATTAAACTCCTTTACACATGATGATGATAATTATGATTAAACTCCTTTACACATGATGATGATAATTATGATTAAACTCCTTTACACATGATGATGATAATTATGATTAAACTCCTTTACACATGATGATGATAATTATGATTAAACTCCTTTACACATGATGATGATAATTATGATTAAACTCCTTTACACATGATGATGATAATTATGATTAAACTCCTTTACACATGATGATGATAATTATGATTAAACTCCTTTACACATGATGATGATAATTATGATTAAACTCCTTTACACACGATGATGATAATTATGATTAAACTCCTTTACACATGATGATGATAATTATGATTAAACTCCTTTACACATGACAATGATAATTATGATTAAACTCCTTTACACATGACGATGATAATTATGATTAAACTCCTTTACACATGATGATGATAATTATGATTAAACTCCTTTACACATGACGATGATAATTATGATTAAACTCCTTTACACATGACGATGATAATTATGATTAAACTCCTTTACACATGACGATGATAATTATGATTAAACTCCTTTACACATGACGATGATAATTATGATTAAACTCCTTTACACATGATGATGATAATTATGATTAAACTCCTTTACACATGACGATGATAATTATGATTAAACTCCTTTACACATGATGATGATAATTATGATTATCTTAATTTTTTGGTAGTTTGATGCATTTCATTACAAACACAACTATTACATATAAAGAAATTGTCACATGGCATGATGACTCAGGTGAGCTAAAAATATTTAAATGAGGCATACATGATCATTAATAAAACACAATACAGAGTAGTAATTAACACTTAATTTTCAATATTAAATTGTCTCAAGGCATGATAGGAAAGTATTATGAGAACCAAAGATAAAGATGAAACACCTTAACATCTAAGCACCTATTGTATGCTCATCAAAGAAGATTTTTACAGAAGCCTCTCTACCAGTCTCCCCATTTACAGCCCCACAGCTTTGATTTATGGAAATTAAAGCAAGGCTGCAAGATATGAAATTTTAATGGTTTAGCACTTATCACTTACACTTGATAAACAAAATTAATGAAAAGATTTCCTCTATTTCTGATCTTTATTTTTATCTTAAGGAGACCTACCTAACCCCTTCATTTTGGGCAAATCTGAAAACCCTTCACCCAAATGAATGCTAAATATCATCAAATTTGGCACAATACAATAGTTTACGTGGAGAAGATTAAAATGTTCAATGACAACACACAATGAACCATTGCAATAGCTCGATCATATGAATCTTAGACTCAGGTGAGCTAAAAATAAATAAATGAGACATAGAGTCGTAAGTCGATTCATTCATCATTAAATAGTTGGACCTGCTTCATGTTTAAATAAATATGTATTCTACAAAAAACGTTATTAAAAGTATTCTATAAAATTAGAAAGAGCTAAAAGAGATGTTGACTAGATAAAGAACTTATAACTAAAATGGGATGCCATTTCGAAAGTGTCCTCCAAACAAACCAAAAATAAGGAAGCCATGTTTTTCCAACAATGTGCTTGATCAAAATATGTATTGCCAATGGCATATCTATTCCACCCAAAGATTGTTCCTGTGAAGTTTTATAAAGATCAGTTCAATAGTTTTTGAGAAAAGTACCAGACACAATGTTTGTGGAAGAAATAGAGTAATCACTTTATGTCCCCGCTTCGCTTAAGTCCCAGATCCCTGCTTCGTTTTGGGGACATAATAAATCCCAGCAATTATACGACATGATCAGTAAAACAGATAGACCACATGTACTCAATAAATATTTAACACTTAAATGCATGTAATGTATTAAAACAAATGTTCATATAGGCAAACAACATTGACCTGTTCGTTTGACCTTTCATAGGAATATTCACATAGATGGATCTATTCGGTAAATAGGTAATAGTAGGATTTGAAGTTAATTAGGTGTATATGAGGTCTTTAATTTGCGTTCCCAATATGTAGACAAAAATCCACATAATCCCTATGCATCAATGCACTCGTTCCTAATAAATATTTGAATGAAAGGTCAGGCGGACAGGTCAAAGTTGTTTACCTATACTATCATATTGGTCCAGATAACATATAAACATAAATTATGAGTTATTTCTTAAATCCAACAATTAATATCAGTCATAATTTAAATGAAAAACGGTATATATTAATTTTGTCAATGACATCACATGGTGCATGTATTATCAACTTATAAATATTTCTTATTTTCACACGATAACATCAATCAATAGTTAATACTTTGGGAATTATTAGATATACATGTCTCGTCAAAAACAAGAGGCCCAATTATGACCCTTCATGCTCATCTGCTTACATACACAAATTATACAATTTCAAGTACCAGTATACATTTTTGGCAATAACCCTGCTCATGCAAGTATATGTACGTAGACAAATGGTAGTTTTTTTGCCCAGGCCTATTTGAAATCCCGAGAAGTGCTTGCTATTTCTTATTTTTTAAATTCTCAGAGAGATGTAAACAGATAGTAACATTTAAATGTATTGTTTAACAAAAAACCTGAAAAAATGCATATACATTTTTTTTGTATATACACCACTGGCCAATGAAGACTGCTGTTTTATAGTTTAATTGACATATCCCCGGCCATGCCTTGATGTTACAACACTGGAAGTCATCATGGTATCAAATCAGTGTCACTGCCACTAATGACATACTAGTGTCAATGACGTCATTAAATGGCACAATATCTGGCAGAGATTTCATTCTTTATGTGTGTAATTCAAGCATGCTGGTCTTTTGTCGGAACATTGTGGGCGTGACCGGTGATATGTCAATTCCTAAACCAAATTCTCACTTAAGTAGAAACAATAAATAAAATAAATCAATCCTTTTATATAAAATATCAAGAAAAACAAAACACAACCAGCACAAAAAACCGATTCACATCCAATACTACAATGATTCAATTCCTCGTAGCCAACACTGCCATTGGCTACTAATTCATAGGAAATTCTTTCAAAAAGTTATTTATTTAAGCAATTTTATGAAAAAATAAATTAACAAAAACTATGTTTTCACAAGTTTTAGAAATTTGGCGACCAACAATTTTGATTTGGTTGAAACCTAGCTACTGATTATCATGATTATCTCACCCTACTTATAATTAGAAATGTCAAGGGTCAAAGTTCAAGGCCACTTCCTATCTAATGCTGTTTTTATGCGAAAAGATAAATTGATGCAATTTTGTACTCAATGGAATTTATTGTGCAATTTTTAAATTTCCTTTAATTTTAAGACACTTAAGAATGAAACTATTAAAATCCATTAGGAAACATAGAAGGGTTATGGTAATCTTCAAAATAAATTCATTAAAATTTGTCCATGTGCAATCTTTCTCTCATGACATCACTCATTTGTTTCCCTTGATGCCGACGAGACAATGGGGATTACTGACAGTGGCATCATTGGCAATTCTATTTTTAAGTGCTATGCTAATTCATCATTACAAGATTCTCACGTTTTATAATAAAAATTCAAAAGATTGTAAATAAAAAGTTTGAACTTTGGATGTACTGGATTTATTGGGGGATAATTCCACATGCAAATCAAATGAATGGCGAAGTATTGCTTTTGTTGTTTCGCAATTAAACAGAATTATTTGATAACCTTGACAAGATTAAATAATACATCTATAATATATATATGTACAATTTTAGATTTTCATACTTAATTTACAATGCACATAAAATAAATATAAATGTATTGTTGATTGTCAAAAAAAAAAAACTTTTTTAATTAACACTTTTAATTAACACTATTTCCTGTAATTTACAATGTGAATGATTAAATTACACTAATTTTTTCTGAGACAGACCACAATATATGTAACACACACACATACACACACTCTTTCTCTCTCTTACACCTGTGCGTTCTTACATCTGTGCGTTTGTCATAATAGCATGTACATGATCATGACGATGTAGTTTAATCAATATGTCTGGAAAGAAGAAGCAACATGCAGGAAGACAATTTCTTGCACCCAAGATCCAAAAATTGAAAAATCCATAAAAAACATTGTGAAAGATAACCTTCACACTCTTTTTCCCCACCGTGATTTACCAATTAAATCAGAGGTATATAGATGGTTGAGAACATGTTCAAATGGATTTTATTGAAATTTATGCATTTTGTGGTGCAAAAATCAGAATCAATCACTAATAGGGGTGCCAAATAGGAGAATCTTAACCCTTATTCTAATATATTTGGTCCAGAACTCTTTCAGCCTCATGCTGGACCATAAATATTAGAACTCAAGTTGAAATAAGTCATTTAAATTCCCCCTGCTCTTTGTATAATTTTTTGAAATGCCTTATAAATTCCATTCCACTAAGATGAAATATATGCATGTAAAATTTCCTCAGGACTAGAAAATAGATTACATGTAACTACAAGTCTACATAAGATTACATGTACAGTACAGACCTGTTGAAAGTTTAACACTACACCAACAAATTATTGCCGAATAGACGGCTCATTTCTGCCCTTCAGTAGATATATCTTGATAGACGTGATCTATAGTCATTTGACAGATTTTCGACCACTAGGTATTTATACCTCAACCACTCGACAGCAGAGCGTCGATTCCTGTTCGTAAGCTCAGTGTTAAACTTTAGACAGGCCTGTTAAATTTCCACAGGACTAGAAATGACTACATGTCTACATAAGACTACATGTACTAACAAGGGCCTAAAAGGAAAAATAAAATAAAAATATACCACATTGCACATACAACATGTTACGAATGCCTATAAGGCTCATGAATGAAAAAATTAAAAGATGTAATAACATGAAATAAAGGCGTTATAGCGCGAAATAAAGGTTTAATAACGCCTTTCACTTCCCGTTATTACGCCTTTTAGTTCGAATTATAACGCCTTCCATTTTACATTATTACGCCTTTCTAAAGGCATTATACATGTAATGCCTTTAATTTGCATTATTACTTTTTAATATTTTTTTTATTCCTGAACCTAATAGGCGTATGTAACATGTACAATGTATATGTAGATATAAAAATTTAACATAAATATCTACATTACATTAATGTTTAACAAATCATAAAATGAAATGCAGTACATGTATTGTGCGTTGAGTAAAACAAAACAGTTGCTAGGTGGAGCAAGACACGTACGTTTACATTATTGCCACTACACTGTTGGTAAAGATATGATATTTTTGCCATCAAAACTTTTAGTAAAAATCACAAAAAACATCACTGAAATTTCAAAGCAGCAAAACTCTTTGAGAAATATGATGGGAATAAACATGATTAAAATTTCAAAGGGATATAACTCTGAGAAATTAATACAGAGTTACCTCCTCTTCTGATGCATACAATGTCATATCCTGATAATCATGTATACAAAGTTAAGTCAAAAGATATTGAACAGTGTAGGAGGATAAACTATTTAGGACAGACAACTCCTTACCATAATGCATTCCATTTTTAGAAACGGGTCTATAAATTTAAAAGATGAGTGTACCCTTGATCATTCAGCTATAGCACTTTTATCAAAATCATTCTATACATGTATGTAAGTGAATATAAGTGTACATTCTAATGATGATCAATGAAGAATAAAATAAAAACTCATTATTAAAGCCTCAAACTTAAAATTTAGACCATGATTAACATACATGTTATAAGCCATATTGACTAAACCCGGGACCAGTTATGCAAAAATGGATTAGCTTGATAAGTTGAGTAGCCAAAATTTGATTTTTGCATGATTTCAGATATGTGTTGAAATTAATGTTGAAATTATCAAAAGGGAATTTCATTTCACGCCTTAAAAAGGTTCGCCCGAGGAGGAATATTAAGTGAATGGAATTATTTCGATGTATGCATGCTAGACTAATACTGCCGCTAAGTTGAATTTTGTGTGATATTCTGGAAAAATGTCTGCAATGCATGTATATTTGTTTTAAATGGTAAAAGTTTAAGTTTATGATAAACAGAATAAAACATGGTGAAGTCCATATCATATG
The DNA here is from genome assembly GCA_021292105.1 of Anadara kagoshimensis. Lineage (NCBI taxonomy): Eukaryota > Metazoa > Mollusca > Bivalvia > Arcoida > Arcidae > Anadara > Anadara kagoshimensis. The sequence continues at coordinate 18,422,570 of CM037870.1, read as the reverse complement.
TCATATCAGACCTTGACTAATATCAAACCTTGGGCTAAAGCCCTCGGTCTGATATGAGGGTGTCTGTCAGATATGGCATATGATATGGATTTCAACATGTAAAACTCTGTACATGTATGTATAATTATATATGTAAAACAAATGTGAAAATTTTTCTGATTTACAGTATTTATTTGTCAACAAGCACTTTATTTTATTCACAACCTTGTGTACATAATTATGTTAAGGGGCATCAGTTCTGAAAAGCGGCTACTCAAAAAAAATCCCAGAAGCACTGCTGATGATCAAACAATTTTATCATTGAAACCACCGATATCTTTCAAAGAAATTCTTCACATAGCGATTGTTACAATTCCTAACATAGTGATTGTCAGTGTACCAGGGTAATGGAACTATTATCATAAATCTGCCAGCATAAAATAAACAAACCAGATGTTTAGCAGTATAAGGGAAGTAACTCTTACATCCAGGTGGTAGACCTTCCTCATCTGATTATGGTAAACAAACATGGCAAAAAGGGTGACACATACATTATAAGACATACATTGCAATATTTTTGGTCGGTTACACAGCCCTTGTGAAAGATAAAGATACACTTAAGACTGCTGCTCACAACACATATTTAACAGGATAAATGGGCTGTTTAACCAGCCAAAAATCTGAATAATTTATGATGTGACTAAAGCATCAGTTTCAACAGACTGGATTTGTACATGAACAGGTAGGGCAATAAGTGCCAAGCTCAAAATTCAGCTTAACAATTAAAAATATCAGTTCTGAAATGCAGTACATTTTTTGGTGAAACCACAACGACACCCTGGAATTAAATTTGTAAAAAATAATTTATTGTAATAAAGCTAAATGAAGATAAAAGTACACTTTTTAACAATACAGCACCCTATAAGAAGGCATAATGAAATATTTTACATGTAGGTCTCTTAAATATTCCCAGTGGAGTGGAGTAATGGTGTTTAACAGCTGAATCAAGATTCTGAAATTAAGATATACATAAGTATAAGTCTGATCATTACAGCACCCTTCGAAAAGACATAATGAATATTTTATGTCTTTCAAATATCTGAGTCATCTGATTATTGGTAGATGATATAAGAATCAATGAGACATTTAAAAACTATACAAAATACAGAGAATCCTGTGAAAATAGAACAATGAGTAAACCTGAACTTAAGACCTGCAATAAATTGAACAAAATTCTTAAGACACACCATTGATACATGTATATTTTTGTTAAATTATTCTGTGTAAACCAGATACCTGACTTATAAATGTCTTTACTTCATTAGGTATTCAGATTTAGAAAGGGTCCAATGTATTTTATTTTTACAAATATCAAATGCCAGTGCATGTATTTTGAAGTTCAACAATATTCAAAATTTTTACCAAATACATGTACTTGTATTTCAAAATTTTCATAAAATATTTTGAATTTCACCAAATGTTTTGAATTTACAACGAATACCAGTATTTTAAATTTCCACATTAATTTTAATTTTTTAACAAGACTTCATTATACAGTAGAATAGAATTTAGAAAAAAGAAGTATTACCAAGAGGAAGATGAGTATTGATTATTTTAATAGTTTTTGCCTTAATTCTTCCCACTTCGAAATACAATGTACCCAACAATTGTGAGTCTAGCACCAATAAATACTTATATTTTTACAAATATAATGCAAAAAAAATATTTCTGCAATGTATTAGGTTGATTGTTGTTGGCATGCATACTTTCCACAGTGAATAACCCATGAAAATGAACCCAAATGTATAAGTTGATAAAATGGTTACATCAAATCTGATATCATCATTGGTTTTCTTTGGCCTTTAGCCTTGAATATTGTAATTGATTTCTGTTTCATTTCTGACAAAATCAACATTTGTTGTTAGTTTAATTAAGTCAATTGGTCAATTTACCCTGGATTTTGAGGCAAAATAATTTTTCTAAAACTGAAATCTGATAACTATATTACTGGTAATTTTATTCAAACTGCACAATTTATACAAAAACATATTTTCAATTTATTCATAGGTGATGAAGGAAAACCAACACCCATAAGGTACAATATATGGTATAGTCTTTTTAATTTAATTTTTATAATTCAAGTACATGTATTACCCAAGTATTTTAAAGACATGATACATAATTCTTAAATTCACAGTAGAACATTGTCCACAGGTTTACAATCAAGACCAGCAATCCATGATAGAAAACTAGCATGACTTGATCCAAATCAAATAGCAGATTATACATGGCATAATGAAAATCAACTTTACATGTATCTCTGTCATTATAGAATGTACATGTACTGATATGTCATATAAAACTTCTTGTCGTCAAGTAAAGTGCAACCTGTCAAAAAAGAACCACCTGTAAACTGAAATCTTAGGCTTACATCATCAAAAACTTCAATCAATCACAATTTGAATGGCATTTAGACCATTAAAAAATCTGATCTAAAACTTTTTATCAAAGACCATCAAAAACAATAATCAAAGACTTTGAAGAGTGTTTAAACCATCATCCATAAAAAATTTGGACCATTTTTTTTTTACTTTGAAGGGGTGTTTTTACCATCAAACACTTGGGTATACATTTTTGAACAAATTTTCATAGAGCTTTGATTGAATAGAACACCCTCCTATTTTTCTGAAACCTTTAATCAAAGTTGATTGTATTTTATCAATCACAATTCAGGTAAAATTAAGTCCCACCATCAAGTGATGCAGTTTTATTTTAAGTGCACTAATGTTTTGTGTGCAAATCAAGTTACTTATACACATTTACTAAATTAAGCAAAGTTTTATTTTAACAGAAACACCAGACCACAAAAAGTGCTAAATAAAACTACCACTAAAATTTTCCAGTTTACAATATCATTCGATTAGACCAACTCATCAGTCCAAAATGGGTTCAGTTTTGACAGGTTCCAATCTGTATGAACTTATTATTAACTAGCTAGTCTGGACTAGACCTGTTTGGGTCCACTTTCTGTCGGATAATGCTGCTTTATTTCTAGTCTATTATGGTCAATATCTTTAGCTTTGGTGTAAAGTAAAACACCGATTGTCACAGTTAAGGTTCCTACACCACTCAGGAATGTAACAGGATTTCCAAATATAATCACAGATATCCATATAAGGAATGCTCTTTTTACTGTATTAGCAACACTGAAAAAGAAAGTAGAAATAGCATATTAAAACTAGATATATCTGTCTGAATAGGAATTAACCCCACCCCAACCTTCCAATAAAAAGATAAATTGCAACAGGAAAACATCTGGTGAATAATAAGAGGGTTCTCTGTCTTAGGACAGGAAGTGGCCATTCTCTGCATTTAGCATTGAAAGTCATGAGAGCTCCAGAGCTCCAGAAGAGACCTTAAAAACTATTGCCCCATGTCAAGATGGATGTGGAATGCTTCCCTACACATTGCCATGAGTACACTGCAAAGGCAAACATTTTTGCCATTTCACCTATAACTGGCAATGCCTCAAACCTTTGACTGGGATGTAAAACTCAAATCCATCCATCCATCAAAACTATCTACCCACCAACCAACAATTTATCAATCCATTATCCACCCATCCATTCAATCACACATCCATCCATGCATCCAGCCACCCATCATTCATCCATAAATCAAAACCATCCACTCAACCAACTCTCGTCCATCCATCCACTCCTAAGTCAAGATGAGACAAAAACTATATACATTGAATACAAACCTATGAGTGACTGGTGATATATAGCCCATTAAGACATAGGCTGATATACTTTGAAAATGAAAGAAAATCCCATTTGAGATCAAAGCTAATAACATTGTCATATCTAATGATTTCTGGGCTACTGGTAAGTCTATCAAAAAGAAACATGCTGGAATTTGTATAACTACTGATGCAATACTGGTATAAAACTGTAACTCTGCTGGCCTGAAAAAAAATAAAACAACAAAATTGGAAATACTGATACTTTTTTCGAATCCAAATTTGAGTCTGGTGTTATACTTTACAGTGAAAGTCTACCTCTTAACATTCAAAGTTTTTTATTCATTTATCAGCGTTCGTACAGGCCTGGAAAAGTCCTTAAATATTTGCCCTAAAAAGACCCTAAAAACAAGTCTGACCCTAAAAAGCCCTTGAATTTATCCTGATGGCCCTAAAAAGCCCTCGAATTTGGCCAGTTGGGAATCTGTATTTTGATATTAAGTTGTTGCAAATACATGTAGACTGATTTATATAAATTAATTAATGAATAAGTTGCATTGAAATGAGCAATTTAAAGGTACCTGGCCTTTCCAAACATCTAACTTCAACCTCAACTTGAAGTGTTGTTACTATGGCCACGTAACTGTTTTATTGATTTAATTGTCTTTGCACTGCTATTTTTTGCTTAAAATTGTTCCTCTAAATAGGCCTTAAATGCAAATAAGACTCTAAAAAGACCCTAAAAAGTCCTTAAATTTGGAGTCCAGGGCTCTACATTAACTTTTTTTGCCACTTGTCCTGTCGGACAAGTAAATATAAAATGCACTTGTCCGAACAGAATATTCACTTGTCCGACAATCAGAAATAAAATTTATTTAATTTTCATATCTTAGTGTTTATATTGCTTACTTTTCTGTGTGTTTTTTAAGGATTTGCAGTTATGCTGTATTTATTTTTTCCGTAAATGTGCAGTAGCAGGTAGAGAAAATATGAATGAATTAAATTCAATAGTTTTTTTTCCACCTCTGTTTTCTGTTTTTTGCTTGAGTTGGGGCCAGTAAACCCAAACTTGGTCAGATCCGTGATGAACCAGATCGCACTGCATCATGTTGTTAACGTAACTTGTCTTTAAAACGTTTTACACAAGTGTATCATATTGTCGTTAATTACAAGCGTTTCAATGATTTTGAATATTAAGTGATTCTATTAAGGTGGGATTTACCGGCACCTACCTAAAAGTGTAACCTGCACTGCTGTACCCACACTATATATGAAGATATCTCGATTCTTTTCACATTAAAATTTATTCACTTTAAATTTTAACTCGTCCCGTCGGGCAAGTAACATGGCTGTTGAACTTGTCCGACGACACTTTTGACTGGTACCGGACAATCGGACAAACCTTAATGTCGAGCCCTGGAGTCCAAATGTCTGTACGAACCCTGTTTATAATCAGATACGCTACTCATAATTTTGCACAAGAGAATATGGTTTAACATTCACCTTTGTGTCATTACTCAAGCATAGTTACCGATAATTATTCCACAGACAGGTGAATTAAATAACTGTCCATAATAAGCCATATTCATTCTTTACTTAGAATTGGCCCGCAAAACAGTAATTAGCCCATTTACAGCGAAACTCAAAGTAAACCAAATTACAGCCCTCCAACATGGATTTCAAAAGAAAGTGACCAATTAAAATTTTTAGGTTGCCAGTGGAAATTCCAAGCGATCAGTAACCTTTTCTTCTAAATGAAGGAAAATTAAGGCATCTTTTAGGTATGGAGAACAAAAATACACATTTTTGACTTACAATCACTTACATACATCAGTGTTATCAATAACAATAATGATGATGTAAAGTGTCCATTATATTGCCTGAAATGTCATCAGTATCATGAAAATTCTGTAATGCAGAAATAATATATTGTCACAAAAGTTCAAATTTAAAGTGGACAAGCTAGCCACCATTTACAAATTTTAGGTCGCCAGACACAATTCCAGGTCGATTTAGCCACCATTTTAGTTGACAAAATTGAGGGCTGCAAAGAAAATTCTGTTGACCATACACTTAATTTGCAACTAAATTTAAAAGGGCCTACATTTTGACAATATTTACAAAAGAAAACTACTTACGTATATCTATATTTTTCATCACTGATCAACAGCTTAGAATACACATTTTGTAAACTATAAAAAACAAAAATACAACAATCAATATTAAAAAAGACAATCACAAAAAAGTAAGAGTTAAGTAATGGTGTTTACGCCAAGTCAAGATTCTTTCACTTATATCCAGGCAGTCAGTTCATGGATAGTGGAGGAAACTGGAGTGCCCAGAGGAAACAACTGACCTTTGGCAAGTAAACTGGGAAATTAGAATCTGTCCTGGGTGGGATTCAAACCTATAGGTTGTGAGAGGAGCTGTAAACCTAAGTGTGGAGTTTAGGCCACTCAGCACAAAATGAGAGAGGCAAGCAGTAAAGTAGTATGCAGGCCACTGGTTTGTTCCAATTCTAAATAACTTCATATTTAGGATAGGTCAACTCACAAAGAGAAAAAAATCACCATGGTCGAGACTAACAATTACTGATAAATGGAATGAAAATTTGCACATTTCAAAATTATCTCTAATATGTCACTCGTAACTTTAAAATATACTATAGTCATGTTAGTATCAGCTTAGTAACAGGTATAATGTACTAATTTTACTTATACTATCTTCAACACATTTTACTGCATGTAACACCAGCATACATCACATATCCACAAATTCCATACTTTAAATTATCATTGTTTAAAGCTAAATGAAAACTGAGTGAATACTGTACAAATGTTTTTGTCAAATTTAAAAGTCTGAATGAAACATTATGACCTTGTGTTTGTTTTTGTAAAAATTAAAAGTCCGAATGAAACATTATGACCTTGTGTTTGTTTTTGTAAAAATTAAAAGTCTGAATGAAACATTATGACCTTGTGTTTGTTTTTGTAAAAATTAAAAGTCTGAATGAAACATTATGACCTTGTGTTTGTTTTTGTAAAAATTAAAAGTCTGAATGAAACATTATGACCCTATTAAACACAAACATACCGGTCCATGTCCAAATCACAATCCTAAACCCAAAGTAAAAGTTTTGGAAACTGTCAAATTAAGTAAAACATGTGAACTTCTACGAGGGAAGAGAGACTGGGTGCTCCATAAGAGTAAGCACCTCCTGTCTAGCTAGCTATATCATCAAAATTAAGAGTTTTGAAATGTTTTGATTTAGTGAACATTATATACATACCATTCTGTTAAGTTAGTAGCTAGTGCCGCTACAAATCCTTGTATATTAAAACTAATTTCATAAGCTGAGCATAAAGCTAGTCCTCCCATGATGGGTATTAATGATAAAAATGTGTAAAATCCTGTATATTCCCCTATTAACACTTGTGATATAAATACTGTAAACAGTGGAGCGGAACTTTTAACCGTCTCTGTAAACGACACAGCCACAAACTTCAAAGCTACTAGTCCTAATACCACTGTAGAAAATCTGAAACAAAAATAGAGCAAAACCTTGATTCACTGAAACTATTTTGGTGCTATAAAGAGGTATGGCATTAAATAAAGGGAGGTTTATGAAGAAAAACCTAGAGAAATAGACTTTGGACCTTTAAATATTGTTGCAATAAGTGAAGTTGCAAAGTTATAAAGGTGCATTATAATGACACCTTATTCATGTTATTGTACATGTACATGTATATGAAAGACAAATACTTCCCCAACATCAACTACAGGTGGCAAATTAAAAATGTTTCTATTTTCTATGCAACACATAATCTCATAATGGTATACATTTGTGCTTAAGGGTCATCTAAGTAGGAAAATTCAAGTGAAAACCATTTGGTTAAAAAGCGTAAAAGAGGGGTATACTTATGAAATTACCTACACAAGTGTGAAGATTTATGAATAAAAGTAAAATAGGAATTGATAATTTAAGAGTTTATAAAATATTTGTTGCATTTTTTAAAGAAAATTGTGCAAAAAACACGTGTTGGGGAAAAAAGCTTACACCTTGTATAACGAATTATTTTTAAAAAATGAAAAGATATTAAGATGGTCAACCTCTTAGAGCAGTGCAAAGGGGCCAGAGTTTGTTAAAGACATACGAGGTTTTTGAAAACTCGACAATTTACGGTTGAGGTTATCTACGATTTATTTTCCTTTTAAAAATGCGTGTACCAGGTGTGATATTTATATTCTAAGGCCACTAATAATCCAAAATGAAACAAGTCACTAAAAGTGCACGGTCACACAATACTGTTCTATTTAAATTGAGGTGAATATTGTTTGGTTTCAACAATAGTGAACTATATAAAGCCGAATATGCCTCAACAATAATCAAGTAATATACAAGCTTAGCTTTTATAATCTTCCCTTGGATCGTTGGTAGCCTTAGAATATGAACTATCACGCCTGGTACACACATTTTTGAAAGGAAAACAAATCATAGAAAACCTCCACCGTAAATTGTCGAGTTTTCAAAAACTTCGTATTTCTTTAACAAACTCTGTCCCCTTTGCACTGCTCTATGACGTTGACTATCTTAATATCTTTTCATTTTTAGAAATTAATTCGTTATACAAGGTGTAAGCTTTTTCCCCCAACATGTGTATTTTTGCACAATTTTCTTTAAAAAATGCAACAAATATTTTATAAACTCTTAAATTATCAATTTCTATTTTATTTTTATTTATAAATCTTCACTCTTGTGTAGGTAATTTCATAATTATACCCCTCTTTTACGCTTTTCAACCAAATGGTTTTCACTTGAATTTTCCTACTTAAATGACCCTTAAATTGATCAAAATCCATCTACAGATGTGGAAGTTATAGAGCATAATTTAATTGTTGACAAGGTATCAAGCTATTTCAATTTTAAAGATTCCTGTTCTGTGTAATTATTTTTAATAAATAAGGTTAAAAAAATATGGTGACACGTAAACTATGGTAACAGGGCATCAAAATATTGTAATCAATAAAATATATAGCAACTGTAATGTTTTAACTGTAATGAATTTGTTGCCTTGGTAACAAAGGTACAAATTTTCAAAGCATCATGATAACATGGAAACCATGGTAACAGGGCATTAAAGTCTGTAATCAATACAATATATGACAGCTGTCATGAATTTGTTACCACAAAATAAGCTCAGTAAATAAACTGGTTACCATGGCAACAAGACATCAGAGTTTTGGAATTAACATGATAACAATTTGTTTCCATAGAAAAAAGCTATTAGTTTATGTCAAGTGAAATGGACATATTCCATGTGCAATTGTTTGTCTCCATGGAGACAGTCATTAGCCAGTAATTCAAAACCACTGAATCATACCTAAATTAATTTAATCAAGTAAAGTTTCTAACCTCATGCACCCCACCAACACCATATTCCTCCAAAAATTAGGTGGCTTTCCTTCGCGTTTTACAGGCTTATAAAATCCTAGTGGTAAATACATCTGTATAAATCCAAATGTTGCTGTCATGACCATCTGCATAGCACCTAAAATAAAATAGATCACATTATAAATACATGTATATAAAAACATTTCAAAAGCATATAAGTTAACCTTTATGAACCAAACATCAACAAGACCTATTACAAACTAGGCAATTTGAAAATTATAGTCAGATTTCAATACACATGTAACAGAAAATAAAATGATGAAGTAAATGAAATAATGTTCAATGTCACATCAGCATTTTTGCAGGTATTCTTGGCTAGAAAGTGTAAAAGATACAAAGAGTATCAACAAAACATTAACACAAAAATAAAGCAGAATACAACATCATATAAAAACAATGTTAAGCGATTATAACTGAAATAAGATGCCAGTTCAAAAGTGTCCCCCAAACAAATCCCAACTGGTAAATCAAAGATTTCCGAACCAACATGATCAAAATACATATAGCCAAATTTAGCCAATGGTACATCTATTCCAACCAAAGATTGTTTTTGTGAAGTTTTATTAAGATCTGTTTAATAGTTTTTGAGAAAAAAGGTGGAAGAAATGGCGTAAACACTATATTCCACCACCACCCCTACTTTGTTTGAGAAACAAATACCTTCTATCTACTTACCAAGCAGAGCAGGATCTCCCTTTAAAGTAGCCAAGATGTACTTATTCAAAAATAGTGTAAATGCACTGAAAATATACCACAAAATGAGAAAGAGAAAAGCTCTGACGTTGAGCAGACCCATTTTTTCATCGTCATCCATTTTCTTCACAATATGTTTGTTTGCACCAGGTTTCAGTTTAACCATGTCCAATGACATGTCTACATGTGCATTGTCCATGTGATTCATCTTTAGTGAGTCTGACATCTTTACTGATTACTCAATATATACTCAGAAGGAATGGTGTTGTATCCATAGCGATAAGTTTAAATCTGATGAGTGGCAAGTACCATCAGTCTCTGAAATTAAAAAAACACTACTTCTATTATTTTCTGAAAAAAGGACAATTATACAAGTTTTTTTTTCAATATGTGCCTGTTCAAGAGTCCCTCCCCAGTCTTTCACACACACACACACACACACACACACACACACACACACACCACATAATAATTTTTTATATATATATATATATATATATATATATATATATATATATATGACAAACACTATTATTAGCCAGATGATGTGTTATACATAAAAAACTAGACAAGTTTCCCCAATGTGCAAAAATATAAAATGACGGGTGGGTACTTTTGAGATTTTAGATTTACACCCCACCAAGATTTTGTCCCCAATTCATTTACCAAGGCAGTCATGTCCGAGATAGTGAGGAAAATGGAGTAACCTAAAAAATACTGACACAGTTTGACAAGCAAACTTGACGCATTTTTACAATAGAAAATGCTAAGCAGGATTTGAACCCAAGTGGTGAGAAGTGTTGTTATCAACCAAGTATCTTTTTACTAATCACCTTACCATCGATTCTGATATTGAGGGGGCAAGTTGGCAAAGTCAAGGGGGGCGAGTTGGTAGAGGCAAGTTGGTTAGGGGCGAGTTGACCAGTTATCTTTGCTCAACATAGGCAGTGCCAACAATCAAGTTGATGTAAATCATGTATGGACATCTCATTGTCAGTAAATCACAACTACATGCCTTAAATCCAAAACTTACAAAAATATGAGATGCAGATTACAAAGTAAATCTCAACAATTGGAGATATGATACGAGACAAGGCTCAACATATAAGATAGTTCATAAGGTTTTTATCACACCAGGTTCATGCAAAAAAGGTGGGGTTGATTTTCAACAGCCCTGTAAAATATTGTTGGACGAGAATTTGACATAGTTTATGACTACGATTAACTTGAGTACATTTATGCGGTTGATGAAATTCACCTTGGATTTTCTTATTTTTGTATTTTCTGTAATTATTTATCTTGACAGGTGCCAGCGTACACGTTCTGCTGGCAACATAATCAACGTCTTTCACACGCTTTGAAAATTATGATCATTCCTGCAAAGTGTAGCAAGATGATTAGGGACTTTTTTCGAGTTACTGTAATATCCTTTAAGAAAATATCACTACTGTATGAAAAATTAAATTAGAACAAAATTCTACACGGTAAACTTTAATGAATTGTTTGGAATAAAATTTCATCTAGTTGTCAATTTAATTAAGTTTTTCTCAACTTAAAATTTAACAATTTTTGGAAGTTATTTTTGAACTACTATGATTTTAACTTGAACATTAATTACAAAATATTTTAAGCTGAAATGATCTTCAATGTCACTTTAAATTCCTGAATACTAGTCAATGTCTTAAAATGAACAAAATTCTAAATATTGATTCAAATTTTGCCAGGTTTAATAAGTTACTGGTTAAGGAAAATCTTCGTAAAAGAATGATTTTGGAAATTAGGCCTCTTTCTTTCGGAAAGAATATAATCATTTGATATTTTTTCTCAAAATCTGATGAGTATCAACGTAACTCTTCCAAAATGACGGGAAAAAGACAATTATTATTTGAGATTTATGTCAATGGCAGAAAAAAATGCGTAAACATGCGTAGTTGATGAGGGGCTGACGACAATTTACAGATTTCTACATGTATATGTCAAAAACAAACATACTTATCCATGCCCGAATCACAATCCAGAAGCAAAGTAAAAACTTTGGAACTGACAAGTTAGGTTGGACACGTGAACTTCCACCAGGGAAGTGAGACCGGGTGCTCCGGAAGGGTAAGCACCTCCTGTTTAGCTAGCTACAACCGTCACGTGTGTAATCAAAATTGTGTGAAAGGAACATAGTTGTTTCACGTGTTGTTTCCTTATATTCAGTCGGGATTCTAGTTTTCATAACTATACTAATAATCATGATTTAAATTTTTTTTATTTTTTTTAATAAATAAATTTATCATTCATATTTGCAAGGTTGATACCCAAGTTGTACACCGTCAAACGTTGGTTTAAAAACTAAATGTATATCCCATATTGTGCTACACTTCTTTATTTTTCAATTTAAACCGCATTTATACGTACTTAACTAAATGCATGAATGTACGTTTTTATGTTGTTTATAGAGCGTATGGCTGCTATCTGAATAGTTTGATTAGGTCTTGCTTAAAGAAAAGAATTTAAAAAGTTTCATCGTTGCGAAATTCACAAAGAAAAATAACATATTTTTCATGTTTCTTACTGCATTTCAAGGGACGTAACTCGTTTCGAAAAAAATCACTTTGAAGACGACGATTCTTCAAGGGATTTTTTTTCTTCTTCCGTTTTAAATCTACTGACGTCATATGCAATGGCAGCTCCCAAACAAGTGCTGTAATGCTGGAAACAAAAACACAAACACTTTTGTCCATTCGTCTTCAGTTTATATAGTTCAATCAACTGAAAACTTTCATTACAAACATGAGCGAGTTAACGCCAGATGAGGTATGAAATTTTACAATGAAACATTTTTTGTAGAAAACTGGTTGTCATCTTCACAGCTGAAAAAAACAATGTCATTGTTTTGTTACTCACATTCATATGGCCATGTGCCTGGTTCTAATCAAGCATTTGCTTAGCATGATAATGATGAAAAAATAATAATGTTTTTGACAGTAAATGTATATTTGGATTTCAAAGCCCAGACTTGCCCTTTACCTGAAATATTTTTGGTAGAAAACTTTTATCATATAAATGTCGCAACTTTACAATTGTTTGCTCATAGCCAGGTATAGCCACATCATGACACCAACAGACTATAGACCATGTAACATTCACTTTTGTACTTCAAACGCATCTCTTTCCTAAAAGATTCTGAATCTTGTCTACAAATAATTTAAATATTTTATTTGTTTGAAATCTAGATAAGAAGAAGACGGTTAGCAAGATTAGCCGGGAACCAGTCTAGTCCACCAGAGGCATCATCATCGTCATCGCCACCAGTTCAGAATCAAAGTCCAAGTCAATCACAATCCAATGATGGCAGCGGTCCTTCAGCACCAGTCAGAACAGATAGTTCCAGCCAGATGTCAACATTGAGTCAGACTCCATCTTCACAATCATCACAGTCTTTTAGAACTCCGCCTAGTAAGTAATACCCTTTTAAGATCTCAGATAAAGCACTTGGCCACTTGTACTGACCACAATTTTATTCACACTTGGTTTTATGTGGTAAATTCCTTAGACATCATCCTTGATTCTAGATAAATTTCTAAAATGTAATGCTAAAATTAAAAAAAAAAGTACATTTAATAAAATTTAGACTTTTTCTAATGCCAGGTCACACTACTTGGTGCAGCATGCACAGTACTATAACGTTACTTTGCAAGGTGTCAAAAAATCTGCCTCTTGGTTGTTTCAAGTCCAGAATTGTTTAAGTGCAATGTTTTAATTCCTAAATCAAGACAAAATCATATTGCAAGGACAATAAAGCATGTAAGGTTTTTAGAATGACAAGGTTGAAATATTTTTCCAATGGCCATCCAAAGTAAGGAATTGTTTATTCAAGATTTTTATTGTGTTGTTTTTAATGAAATAAGTAATTTTCAATTTTGTCGTGTTAACCTGTGTCTTTTAAAAAAAGAGATATTATCCTGTGCCTTTGGAAAACAGGGATACCGGTATATTAAATTTGGAGTTATGTCCACCCTCCTGTATGCTCATCCGTCTGTTCAACCCACTTCTTGTTTCATAGCAGGATTGTTTCCTTTTGCTCTGCTGTTTAATTCAATTTGAATTTTTTTTAAAATAATTATTTCTTCAATGTTACAGGTAGTTTGAGTGTTGATGCAGTCACACCTGAATCACAGCAGAGCATGGACATTGATTCTGAATGTTCTGAGAAAAAGTAAGTGAAGAATTAAGTCTGTGATTTTAAACTTAGTTTGATTGATTATTGCCACACAAAACAAACCATTATTTTTGGCTGCACATTTATTGTGTAAGGAAGGATATACAGGTAATTAAATATAAACTTTGATTCATCTCCACTATCCATTCAGTCAGATTTTGACATTTACATTTAAAGTGACAAACCCCCATAATTTTGGTTAAGCTTGTATATCTTTATAGTATGGTAACCTGCATTTACACTTATGGTCGGGTAATGTGCAAGGGATCAACTCATTTGAAAGTAAAATGAAACAAAGTGGTACACATAGTTTTGTTAAAAGATTACATATTAGTAAGTCGGAGTATTTGATTTTTTCATTTTTCCAAAATTTGGATTCTATTAATTTATCCCAATTATATTCAGAGGAAGGTTTCCTAAAATGCCCAGAAAGACTTCTCAATTATCAAATTCTTAGAAAAAGTATTATAATACATGAATCACACATGAGTTAGCTCATAACTGAAATCTGTACTAACAGTATTATTTTTTTGACAGTTTTCAGTCCCAGATGGATGTGGATTCCGGGATAGAAACAATGGATATTGATGAAGCTGAAATGAAATATGAAATAAAGAGAAGAAGGGTAAGAACATTTTGTATGGCAAACTTTTTGTTTTATTCCCAACATGACTTAAAAATTGTCAAGTTTATGCCTGTTATTTGCTATTAAACGTTTGGAAGAGATTAGTGAATGTTTATGTATGACATCAAAGATTTTGTTTGCCTCAAATTACTACGTGTTCTGAATAAAGGAAGTTTCTCCTGTGGAAAGATAATTTAATTTTCCCAATTTGGTCTCTTAGAATTTAAAAAAAACCAGTGAAAACTAGAGATAGAGGGATTTAGTTTTATATTGGTGATATGTATTTTACTATGTTTTATTCTGTACATATACATAAACTTTTGCGACCAGGCACATGCAGTCTGTGATACGAATCACATGATTTTAGCATTATGTATACTACTAGCACATGTACAATAATATAAAACATAGTAATAGACTGGAATCTTGTCTAAAAGCATAGTCAAACCTGTCTATAAATGCCACCCAATGGAATCAGTAAAAGTGATTTATGGGCAGGTGGTCTTTATATACAGGTTCAAATAATATGCATGAAGAACAATCGGGATACATTTCTATTGGCCTTTATAAGCAGGTTACCTTTACATAGAGATGGCCTTTAAGGTAGGGTGGACTGTATTTAATATGTACATGTATTAACAAATTGTTAGCATTGATTATCTCGCGTGTTATATATGTATTGTAGGAGACAAGTATAGGATCAGAAGCCAGTGAAGAACAAGTAGTTAATGCTTTACAGAGAGTGTTCTGTGTATCATGGAAAGAACAAAATCAACAAAGTTTACATTTACCTGATTTATCTGATTGTGTTCAAGAAGGTCAGTAATAATCCTGTAATTACATGTATCTCACCTTGAATATTAGCAAGAAAGAAACCAGTTCTTAATTCAGTTGTTCTGTCTTTCCTTATTCATTGAGGAGTTTTGATGGCAAATGCTGTCAGTTTTGCGATGTTAGAGGAAACCGAAATGCCCAGAGAAAACCGCTGGCCTTCGGCATGCAAAATGTCAAACTTTCTCACACGAGAATCTGTCCTAAGTTAGGTTCTAACCTAGATATCGAGAGGTTCTGTGAACTATAAACAAATTTAGACCACTCAATCATCTAGGCCCCCTATTTCAAAAATGAAAGCTTTGTTTAACATATAGTATGCCATGAATTCATGATAAAATAAATGTTTTACGTGATAAGGACCACACTTCACCCAAGTCATCATCACTGCACATTTTCATTAGTACATGATATTTGGTTGTAAAGTTCGATGTCTTTAAAGAAATATTGTGAAGTTTTAATGTATTGGAAGAATTTTAAAGTTCTAAAGCATGGAATACTTTGCCTTGTCAATCAGTCTTTATGTTTAAAAATAAATTTTGTATTTGCTCATCTGAGCTAACAGCATAAGGAAGAACTTTAGAGAGGCCTATTGATTTATGAAAATTACTTAACTGTAAGAGATAGATGAGCAATAAAGCCCATGGACTTCTTGTTCTTTATTGAGTTATAAAAAATGATTTATTTGATTTTGTCATTACTCTTAAATTGTAAATGTTTTTTGTTCTACAGGAACTGATTCTAAGGAACTAGTCAATGTTGTACTGATGGAAGTTCTGATGCTGATAGATAACAGTACAGAAAATCCAGTCCTAAAATTACGATCTCCTCCCCGTGTAGTGTCTCCAGTCAAACCAGGTTCTAGTCCAAAAGTGTAAGTACCAATTTGGTATTAAATATTGAAATTTCAATTTACAGTGAGCCTGGAGGAAGCCAAAAACAGTTTTCACATGCTTTAAGCTTATTGGACTTCAATTAATTTACCAAAGTCATTGAATTAATTTTTATTATATATAAAAAATAGATTTGGTTATCATTTTCTATTATTATTTATATTTATACCCCTCACCCCACCATCTGCAAACTAAAGGAATCACCATGTTTGTCAGTCTGTCCATCTGTCATCTGTGTAAAATCGTGTCCAGGCCATATCTCAGAATTGGATGACTGTCCTGAAACTTCACATGAATAATGTTCCTGGTCCAAAGATGAACCAATGTCATAAAGGAAAGGCTAAGGTCGCAGGAATACATTCAACCCTTGTAAATGTTGGGGGGGGGGGGGGTATTTGACTCTCAAGAGACAGCTCTAGTTTCTTTTGTTATTGTTTTCAGGGCAAGTCCAATTTTTTCTCAAGAATCGCCATCTAAACGAGAATTTTCATCAAAATATCAGCCACCAAAGTGTAAAGAGATTGACATGATAAATTATCTGTTAGGTTGTTATGATAGGGTAGCGTTAGAAGAACGAATCTCACCAAAGGTACGTATAAAACACACACAAACAAACATACACATGCACACACACACACACACACATGCACACACACACGCACACACACACACACACACACACACACATAGGTTGACAAAGATAAAGTGTTACACTGTTTATAAACACCAGGAATTCTAAACAACGTATACACTTAGTAATAGTATGTTTATGTTATTTATACAATCACGCTTTCTCATGCTTTGTTATATTAACCATCATATTAAAATAGACTCATATTGATTGCTATCAGATCATGGACAACCTACATGTATATACACAAACACATAAGTACACACATATACCCACAAACACATACACTTTTATATATCATTTTGATCATGAGATAGAACTGGACTTTCTAAGACTAAAAATTTGGTCCACAGACAGTATTTTTTTACGACAGAATTATTTTATTTATTTGGCCGATGGGTCAAATGCCCTTTCCAGATTTAACACTGCATTACAGTCATTAGTACATTATATAAATTGTGTTATATTTATCACCATTTACTTTCAGAAATCAAGTATCCCTCCAATGAGTACAATGTTATCAACTGCCAGAAATCAGTGTGTTTGTCATTCATCTTTAGTTTTACAAGGTGCTCTGACAGAGAATAGGTAAGCTGATTTGTTCTGGTTTATGCCATGTGACATTTAGTGAAGTCGTAATCAATATACATGTAAAAGTCACATAACATAAACCTGTGAGGAATATGGTGTCATCATGTGGGAGAATGGCATCCAAGTCTCTAAAATTTAGAAATTTTTAATGCATTTTAAATGTCTGTTGTTGATCATGTCATTAATTTTGGTTTCAGTTATTGTTAACCACCTACATACATAAGGGTTGCAGTTTGTTACTATGTTGATAAATTGACAAAATTGGCCATTATAATATTCTTTACACACAAGATTTAAATGTTTCTATTTTTATTTCTTTGTACAGGTCTGTTGGAAGTACATCATTATTGTTGCCGTATTTATTATCACATAATTTACCACGGGGCTTTCTATCAGAACTAGTACAGACAACATGTCATGATAAAGATAGTTTTACAAAGGTAGGAGGATGTAAACACACAAACTCTTCTTTCTTTTGAGAGGTTATGGGTTCACACCCTGACTGGGTCGTACATAAGACTCTTAACATTTGAGATATTGCTTCCTCATCTGGCGCTCAGTATCAAGAGAAATGCTTATTGACTTGTTCACTCAGTGCGAGTATAATTTCCATCTGTAAGATGAGACCTTAAAGTCACTCTGAGAGTGCACTTGTACATGAAGACTATAAAACATGCTTGCATATCACTTGCATACCCGAACTAGTTCTTAGGTTAATCCTCAGAGATTTATAAACTTGTTCTTGTAGTGAATATCAGTAGTTGAAAAATTGCAGATTCAACATAAGACAACATTACAACCAGCCAACCAGTCTCTCTTGATTTTTTGACATTTTTAAATAATTCTGTATTGTATATCAATGTCATATTTAAGAATATTTGTTTGTAATTTTGTAATTTGTGTATTACAGGTGTTTATTCCAGTATTACAGGGATTAGTCAGAAATATCCATTCCATGTCACTAGACACCGATGATTATAGGGAACCTTTATCTATCCTGGCTGAACTTTGTGAAATTAAAAGTGGAAACAGCAGACCTATATCTACACTTGTAAGTAGATTGGATAACGATTTTGCTATCCCTCACCACTGGAAATGCAAAAGGGGGGGGGGGGTCATGATGATATCTTTTGTCCAGTCTGCCATATTAAAAAATACCAAACCTTTATCTGGGTCCTTTGTGGCAGAATCAAGTGCTGGCTTACAAATCACTGCTTAGGTAGCAGACTGATTGTAGTCTAAAATGGTTTGTTGGTTTTCTCTGGGCACTTCACCATCTCAGAACTAAACTCAATATAAATGAAAGAATTTTATATAGGGCTCCAAACCATTACTTGATTATTAATAATACAAGGCTGCCTTCAAGGCCACCTCTATATGGGAACCACCTGCCTTTGAAGCCCAGTGTTATTCACATTAATTGAACCAGTATATAAGGTTCACCAACCCATACATTTGTGTGTCTCTTTTACTGTTTCCCTTTGATGGCCTTTATAGACAGAGTTAACTGTACATGTATGTATAAAATTGTAATTAAATACCTGTTATACATGTATCTATTTGTGTATTTCAGATTGTGGAACAAAGTAACTGGTTACCTAAATCACTGTCCCAAGCATCTGGCATGGAGCTAGAAAAGTTGTCTTTCCTTGGTCCATTTTTAGGATTATCAGTTTTTGCTGAAGACAATGTAAGTATATATATATATTGTATATTGTACATCTTATTTAGTGTACAGTAAAAAATAAAGATCATGTCACAATTTATGTAATATTTTTAAGAAAACTGTATTTTATTAAAAAAAACTTTCAGCTTCATTCATGGAATCATTAGTTTCAGCTATGTAATTGATGTAAAACTACAGTGTAGATAATATTATTTTCTGTGATTTGAAATGTTTACTTATATAAAGACCATATTCCAGAATTTGTTAATGCAATACATATATTCTTCATCTTAAAAATAAAGATTTGAAGTACAGTAAAACTTTGATTCATTGCCATCAGTTGTTCAGTCAGATTTTGGTGTTATAAAAAGGGGTTTGGTGATAAATTGAGTTACTTTAGAACTTATTAAGAAAATAATAAAGAAATTGATTTCTAAACTTAGAAATAGTGTGACCATTAGCGAGGTGTTACTATAATTTAATGTCAGAATAAAGTAAGAATTCTCTGTAAAGATATAGAAAAATAGAATTAAAAATCAACAGAATAAAATTTTTATAATAAATGTTATTTTGAATTTGTTTAAAAGTATATAAATACACATAAAATTGTTCTTGAATTGTTTCAGACAAAAGTTGTGGAGAAGTATTTTTCTGGTCATCAGCTAACTCCAGAAAATTGTCGCCTTGTCAATCAGTCATTACAGCATGGTTTAGAGTATGTTCGAGTAAGTATAATATTCATTACATATAAAATGTTGATTTGTTAAGGAAGATACATCAAATAGATTCCTTTCTGAATGTTGGAGGTCCTTGATGACTGAGAGGTCTAAAGGACCAGCTTATGGATCACAATGCCTCTAACTGCCTAGATTTGAAACAAACTTGTGGTAATTCCTACTGTATAAAAGTTTGTCAGCTTGCTTGTTGAAGATTTTTAAGCTGAAATGTACATGTACATATTACAGTGCATCTAACCACCTAGGTTTAAATCCCACTCAAGGTAGATACCAGTAATTATTGTAGAATGTGTTGTACAGAATACTTCATCTTTTGTGATAGTGTATTTATATGAGTTGTAAAGAATGTTTCATGTTTTGTAAGATAAGTTGTACATTTGATCCATGTTTTGTAATACTTGTTGTAGAATGAGTTGTACAGATTAATTCATGTTTTTGTGATATTTATTGTAGAATGAGTTGTACAGAATAATCCATGCATTATTACTTAATGCTGACAGTCGAGACATTGCCTTAACATTTATTGCTACTTCACTTGACAGAAATATGAAAAAATGTCAAATTCAGGTTTGTAAATACATTTATAATAAAAATAAAATTGATTTCCATATTTAGCGCAAACACAAACTGTATCTATATTATTTATGTTGTAGTGACCACTTCTGGGTTTTTTTTTTCAACCAACCATTCCATGTCCACATCAGAATCCCAAAAGCAAATAAAAACTGGTAAAATAATTTAAACGTGAACTTCTACTGGTAAAGCGAGGCCTTGTGCTCCTTAAAGGTTTAGCACCTCCTGATTATCTAGCTACACTATTGACTGAGATGTGAAATCATTCCATAATATTCAAATCTAGGGTTGTCACAATTATCCGAGTAACTGATGATCAGGAAGGTTGTTACATCATATATATATGTATATATTTTAAGCATTATCCAACATAATATTTTCTCTGAAAAATGACCATATACATACATTTTGAATTGTCTTAAACTATGACACATTTAGTAAAAAAAACCCAGTAAATATTGTTAATTGAGAGTGTTTCTGTGTCTTTGTCAGATTAAGTAGATACCTGTGTTTTTATATTTGTTTAGGTTGATGAGAGATTTGTCGCTGGAGATGGATTTATGTTAAATCTGTTAACAGTTCTACAGATGTTGTCATTAAAAGTTGTATTGGATAAGGTAAGTCTGAGGAAGCATCTTTCGGAATGATACATGTAAATCAAAATATCCCTATTTCAGGTATATCTCTTGCCACATACTAATACTGAATATGGAGAAAAAAAACTGTCATGAAAAACCAAAAAACTCTCTTATTCTGATTTTAGTCAAAACCATTCTTACTGAATATTCTCAAGAGGAAAACACTATACTTTTACAAAAATAGAAAGGTGGTTATGTCCCCCTAAAAAGGAAATTTTGGAAATCCTGTTGAAAAGTCTGATTGAAGTTAGCTGTTACACATGAAGCATCTTTCTGGTATGTAGCTTGTAATTTGCACATATCTTGACTAAAAGATCCCAAATTGAGAATTGGTTAATTGGGTTGCGTCTCAATCTCAAGGTACATAACTTTGACATGGTATATGGGTACATGTAACCTGCTAAAAAAATAAATAATATTAAATAATAAATATGTAAATAATATGTATTTCAGGTTGACATATATTATCCATTTCATCCTAACACAAGGATAAATATAAAATCAGAGACCAGACTAAGATCTCTACCTAATGAAGCTGATAAATGGGCAGACACTCTAAGTAAGTACCATTGTGCATGTACAATTCCACAATCTGATAAACAGTATACAGTGAGTCTGTTTTGATGTTACTGTTATTATAACCAAAAAAAAAAAAAAAAAAACGTGATAAGGGGTGATTATATACAAGTGATTATTTGGTCTTTTCTTCAAAAAAATTTACAAAATACTACATGTAGTATTTTACAGTATGTAAGAAAATATTCATCAATTAATTTAACTAATCAAGCTTTGAACTAATGGCTCTTGATGTTACAAGGTAAGAAATTTTGAAATAAAAGATATTGAAAATGTTTCAAAAAGTAATCACAGTAAAATCTCATTTTAAAGTCCCTTGATAACTTTGCCCATTCGTACATGCTATGTTGGAGTAACAAAATCTATTTCTTCTAAGTTTTTCTTTATAAGCATCCCTCAGTTTATTTCCAAACTCCTATATAAAGCCAAAAAATGACAGAAGACATTGTGGTGATAATTGTAGATTTTACTGTAGTTAAATAAATATTTCCTTAATATTTACAGAATCAGCAAAAACTCCCCCTTGGCAAGATCCCAAGTTTCCGACGGAGTGTTTTTACTTGACTCTTCACTGTCATCACTTATCAATAATTCCTGTTACACGGCGCTACCAGCGTCGACTTCGTGCAATAAGAGATGTAAATAGAATGGTTGAGGAGATGGAAGCTGCTGAATCTCAATGGGGACACTTACCAAACGCTGCCAGAAATAAAGAGCTACTTAAAAAATGGAAATCACAAGTACAGGTAAATAAAGTATTGGTTTTGTGGAGTGGAGAGAGTAATGGTGTTTTACAACCCAGTCAAGATTCTCTCACTGACATGTTTATCAAGGTGGTCAGTTCAAAGATGGTGGAGGAAACCAGAGAAAAGCATTGACCTTCAGCAAGTGAACCAACAAACTTTCTGACACTAGGATCTGTCCAGGCACTTGGATCTGTAAGCATGTACTTTAGACAACTGCCACCATGGCCCCCTAGAGTATTTAGTAAAATTAGATTACAATTAAAAATCAAATTCAAACTGTAATTAATTAAATAATTACTCGCTACATGTAGGTCTGTTACTGTATTACATAATATATTTACTGTAAACATGTTTTAGCATGATCCAATTTCAGCACAAATGGTAATTTTGGAAAATTCACATGGACTTGAATTAGTGTAATTTCCATGGATCACCTTGTGTATTATGATCATGTGTAATTCGGCAGTGGATTTAAATAGGCACCATAGTATTATTGTAAAAGTCACTAAAATTAGCACACCAGCTCAGATTAATATGTCTACAGTAGTAAAAATGACCTATGAACTTTCAATAAGGAGTTTTACAATTAGCAGTCTGTATTTGTATCATTGCAAAAATTGCTAAAATTGGTATACAACTAAAATTAATATGTTTACAGTTTCATCAAGTATTCTTTAGAATTCTTGCTAATCATGTCTTTTTATTTTGTTTCAATAGAGGTTACAAAAGAGTAAGCTATGTGCTGATGCAGCGGTGTTAGATGAATCTCTATTACGACGTTGTTTACAATTTTACGGGGTTGCTGCCGAATATTTATTGAAAGTAGCTGATCCAAAGCATTGTGGGTAAGTTGTTCATTCTTGTTCATTCTTATAATCAAATGATTCATAACATGTCTATTTTTGTGATTAATTTATAATTGTTCAAAATGCTTGAAAGTTTTAGGCTTTACATCCATTTTGAATATCAGTGTTTCATCGTTAAATTTATTGGTCAAATTATTTAAAGGTCAAGGTATTGGAGGTTGCAGTTTAAAAATGTTATGGAAATTATTCAATTAAATTACAGTAAAACCTCATTAAAATGCCACAGTATTTTGCAGTCCCAAAGTCTAATACTTTTGTACTATTTTCTATAATTCTCATTCAATTAATTTCCAAACTTTTCATAGCACCAAAATCAAACCAAAAACATTTTGGCAACAAATCAATATTTTGCTGTACTTCATGAGATATTGGATAAACTTATATCCTCAGATAAGCAATAAGGCCCATGTTTCTCTTGTTTACTCATAACATATTTTTCTATTATCTGCAGATCAACACTACCGTTACCAGATGATGTTCCTATGGAGTTTGCTGCTCTACCTGACTTCTACGTAGAAGATATGGCTGATTATCTGTTGTTTGTCCTTCAGTAAGTTATTATACAGTAAATGTCAGGATTGATTGTGAAATTTTAATATTCTTAACTAGTTTTTGTGTCTGAGCAAGTTTTGTTAAACTGGGCATTCAATTTTGATAAAATTGGTTTGAAGTAGTCAATAAACAGGAAAACAAATTATGAAAGAATTGCCACTTCTAAAATATTGTTTATACCCGTAAACCACAACAAATAGAAAGTTATTTCTTATATTCACAATATGATGGTTGAAATTTCTACTTGAGTTTGCAAAAGACCAATCATTTAATATCACTAAATACTGGTTTCCATTTCTTATCCGCTGATTTTGTCAGTGAACGGAACAGCACCATTTATCTTTTCAGTGCCTTTAGCTCTGTTATTTTTGATGTCAGGAAACTTAATTAAAATGTTTGTGGTAGATAATTGTTATTTGTTATAGTTTGTTGGGCTCTGTCTTTTACCAGGTACATTTTCCTCTCATTCAATATTTTATTTTTCGTTCCAGATTTATGCCAAATGTGTTAGATGATCCGGTGACTGACCGTGTGTTACAGATGTTAATCGTCATGGTCTGTAGTAATAATTACCTAGGTAATCCATATCTAACTGCCAAATTGATCGAAGTCATCTTTGTCATGAATCCCAGCATACAACAAAGGACAGGACCTCTCAATGAAAGATTCTTGATGCATCCACTTGCCTTACAGAACCTTGTTCCAGCTCTAATGAACTTCTATACTGGTAAGTTAGTTTGTTAACTCTATTTATCCAATATTGGGAGTTAGAGGGCCCTTGTAGCTGAGCGGACTAAAATACATCTTTGTGGATCTCATCTACTAGGTTCAAATCCCACACTGAGATCCTAGTGTCAAAAAGTTTTTCAGTTCATTTGTTGAAAGTAATTTTTTGGTGTCTGATATAGTATCCCATTCACCTTGTCAAGGTTTTCTCAAGGTACCTCTGGTTTCTTCCACCATTCAAAAACTGACCTGTCTCTATATACTGGTAGGTGAACAAATCACACTCACTGGACTCTCAATGCAGTGTTCATTAGTGGAGTGGAGTAGTGTAGGTTTATGTTCCAGTCAAGATTCTTTCACTTTATTGAGGCTGTCTGTTCAGAGATGGTTGAGAAAACAAGTGTACAATGAGAAAACCACTGACCTTCAGCAGGCAAATTAACAAATTTTCTCACACTAGAATCATCTGACCTAAGTGGGATTTCAACCTAGGGGTGAGAAATGCTATGATCCTAAGTGCTGAGACAGAATTTATACAGACTCATGATTAACAAGTTTTGCACATTAAAGTATATAAAAGGTTCAACTTAACTGACATATTTTCTTATATTTTCAGACATTGAGAGTACTGGAGCCAGTAGTGAATTCTATGACAAGTTCACTATCAACTAAACTAACTTATTTTTTATATTTTCAGACATTGAGAGTACCGGAGCCAGTAGTGAGTTCTATGACAAGTTTACTATCAGATATCATATCAGTATTATCTTCAAATCTATGTGGTTAATGCCAGCACATCAGATGAAAATGATTGAAGAAGCAGGGTAGGATATTTTTAAAAATGTTATTTGTAGTCATTAAATGCTTTGTTAATCCTGCCTGACCAATACATTCAGTTATGGTATTTTTAAAATGCAATACTGAAACTTTCCATGATCAAGCTAGTTGTTAGATAACTTGTGTCATCTGTGGGAGGTCAGGGTTTGAATCCTGGCCAGGGCCTGTCCAAGACTTGAAAATAGGTAGTAACTGTTCTTTTGACAAGCACT
Organism: Anadara kagoshimensis; assembly: GCA_021292105.1. NCBI lineage: Eukaryota > Metazoa > Mollusca > Bivalvia > Arcoida > Arcidae > Anadara > Anadara kagoshimensis. Next base: position 18,396,797 of record CM037870.1, on the reverse strand, counting down.
TGGCATTTAGAAATGAAAGGCATGGGGTTCTTTAGAAAAGACTAAAAAAAAACCATGCTGTGTCATGGCTGGCATCACACATCACACCTTCTCTGCTTATTGTACCACAAAGATAAAAATTTCTGCCACTTTACCTGTAGCTTGTGTTAACCTGAATACGTAAAATATTTTTGACTGGAACATACTTCCCCTCAATCAATTAATTATGTCCCCCAAATGAAGTGGGGGGGGGGTTATAGTATTATACCATTTCATTTCTTCAATTAACATTTTATCCTCCTCTTTTCTGATAAACTATATAACAGATCTTTATGAAATTACACAGGAACAAACTTTGGTTGGAGTATATGATAATGTCATTCGCTATATGTATTTTGATCATACACATGGACAGGAAAATATGGATTTCCCAGTTGGGGTTCCTTTGGGGTATACTTTCAAAATGGCATCCCATTTCAGTAATAAACTTTAATGTCATCTAATACAATAAACTGTTAATTTGTTATTAGGAAAGGCAAACAGTTTGTTAAGTTTGTCAATATGCTGATCAACGACACAACATTTTTACTGGATGAAAGTTTAGACTGTCTCAAGAGAATCCATGAAATACAAGATGCAGTAGAGAATTTAGAAGAATGGACAAAACTTCCTAAGGTATTGTAACAGAATTAACCATTGTTTAATGACTCATTTCTAGGACATCACAGTGATAAATATACAAGTACATGTAAATCTTTTTACATGTGTATTTTACATGGTCACTATAGCAAATGAAATTTAGGAAAATGATAAGTAGGGCTGGGACTATACAGACATGCCACATACACTGTTTGTGATATGATGTGCATCACAATATATATTGTTATTACATATATACATGTATCAAGACACTTAATTAAATATTACAAAATTAACTTTTACATCACATTATGCTACAATATCTCTTATCAACCATGTATATCACTGTTATTATATCTATTACTTGATCAACAGTAGCCATGTTGTTGATGCTTGTCACATTTTCATCACTTTAGGTGTGTGTATAAAGTCAAACTAAAAAAAATCTGTAATTCAAAGCGATGTTATATCAATTTTTTCACAGCTTATCATGTTACCGCTATATCAATATGCATATCTTAATTGCTTCCATCAATTTTAATCTATTATCGATAATCATACCAATCCTAAAGATATGCAATAATATGATTTTGTTGTTATAGGAGGAACAGGAGGCTAAACGTCGCCAGTTAGCTATGGATGAGAGACAATGTCGTTCATATTTAACATTAGCTACAGAGACAGTGGACATGTTTCATTACCTCACAGAAAAGATAACTCGTCCATTTCTTATACCAGTAAGTCCTCAGATATTAAATTTGAGTTTGTTTATAGTATATTATTTTGGTTTGATAAATTCGTAAGTACGCATTTAAATATTGTTTTGTCATAAGATTAAACGGCAAAAAAAAACATGTGAAACAGTAAAAACCTCATTATAACACCCCTTGATTACTTTGCTACCTTGCATACAGCACTCCACATATTCTTAAGTCTTAAATGTGTTAAAATCCATTTCTTCTTTTGAAGCCTTCTTCAATTTATCATTTAAGTTCTCTAATGATTGATTGTGACTGCATTAAAATAATAATGGTAATATCCATCTTGTACCAACATGAAATTTAACAAAAACGCTTAGCAACTGTGAACATACCATGGGAATGTTTACAACACTGTTACTTTCAAACGTAGAAGAAATGTTGATTTTGGATTTTGGTAGTAACTGATTGTAAAATTAGATTCTTTTGGACATTTTTGCTGTAACAGAACATTACAAAATTTGAGCCTTGTGTTGTGGTAATGAATTAGAAGCAGTTTTACAGCAGTTGGTATATCTTTACACCTCTATGCAAATGTGCTATGTTATGTTTATATGTAAACACTTTATTTTGTAGGAGCTAGCTGATAGATTAGCAGCCATGTTGAACTTTAACCTTCAACAATTATGTGGATCTAAGTGTAAGAATTTGAAGGTTAAGAACCCAGAGAAATATGGTTGGGAACCAAAACGACTGTTAAATAGCTTAACTGATATTTATCTACATTTAGACTGTGATGACTTTGCTCAAGCCATGGCCAATGATGAGGTAGGAGGGTATTGTGTTTTATTTTAACATTGTAAAACTTGATTGTTTTAGCTTTTACAAAATACAGAATTTTTCTTGCACCTCAGAATGAAAAATCCATAAAAAGCTCAGTAAAGCAGTAAAAGATATCTCAACTTATTATTATTTTTTTCCTTCAAAATTGTATGGCAAGGGGATGAATGACCCGAAATTTCAAAAACTGGGGGGAAAAACCTTGACATTCTTCATTCAAACAACTGTTAGAATATTTTGTTGAATGAATTGTTTTGTTATCTACTGAATAATTTGAATCGTTTATAAATGAATAAGCAGGTTTTTAGCAACAGCAAACCGTTTTCAGACTTTCCTGTTTAAACAAATCTAATTTTAAATGATATACCTACAACTTTATTTCCAATTCTGTGAAATCATTGATTTCATGGTGTCCGGTTTTAATACATGTTATTCTGAAAAAAGACATTAAGACACAATGAAATTGAAAGACTTTATAGTATTGATTTAATGAATTTCAGAGATCATATAGAAAGGAATTATTTGATGATGCTATCAACAGAATGAGAAGAGCTAGGATTAAAACTGAAATGGAGATAGAAAAGTTCAGAATATTACAAGAAAAAGTGGAAAGTTTAGTCATACAAAAACAACAATCAGAAATTGATTTTGGTGATATACCTGATGAATTTAAAGGTAACAGCACATTTGTTGTCGTAGGTTCCTTGAAATGTCAGTTATTTTGTTTGCTTAAAATTAATACTGAATACAGGTAGTTACCCCTGAGAAAATGTCTAAAGTTTCCCCAATTTGACCACTAAATTTGTGAAATAGTGATGTACTAATACTTACCCACAAAATTTTGAATACTGTCACAGTATAACATCTTTGCAATGAAGATCCTAGATATTGCAAGCATGTCATAATGCAGTTCACTATAGCTCTGGAATTTTTCCACCTTACAAGCAGATGGTATTTTTTGAAAATATAAGAAAATCACCAAATGTATGTATTATCATTTATGTTGTAAAAATAAACAATGACTAGAGTCACTATCTATGTTTCCATTCCCCATTGCCAAAATTGCTTTTGGTTCCCAGTGTTTAGTTCTTTTATAAAGTAACCTACGAGTATTTCAACATATTTGTGAAAAATGCTTTAAATAGGACTATTTTGAAATTTTTTGGAAATTTGGCTTTAAATAATTCTAAAATTGTGGGATCCTATAATATCATCTGTTGTCAAAGAGATTTAAAAATGATTGTTTTTGTTTTCAGACCCATTAATGGATACTCTTATGAAAGAACCTGTGATATTACCCAGCGGAACTGTGATGGATAGGCCAATTATTGTACGGCATTTATTAAATTCTCAGACAGACCCGTTCAATAGACAGCCTCTAACAGAAGAAGAACTAATACCAGGTGAATTTTATAATAATTAGAACCAAATTTGTGCATGTATTAAGGTGTTGACATTTTTGTGGACTTTTTAAAATTTGAATATTGTGACACATTGATAATGTAACACTGTTTTGGGATTTAAATACAAAATACAAAAATGTATGAACTTTGCCCCATTCAAGATTCTTTCACCTATATGAAGACAATCAGTTGTGGAATCCTGGAGGAAACTGGAGTGCCCAGAGAAACACCAACCTTCAGCATGCAAGTTTGCAAACCTTTTACACTAGGATCTGACCCAAGTGGGATTCTAACCTAGGCAGTGAGAGGTGCTGTGATCCATTAGCTAGGGCTTTAGACCACTCAGCCACTGATACTGTAATGACTATACATTTGTTCATTCAGGTTTTGGCATTATTAAATGGTTGTGGATAAGGTAAAGGAGACTTGTTAAGGAAAACAGAGAGAAAAAAACACTTTGGGACTTCCAAATAAATACTTTTGTAGCAAAGTTTTTTTGTAATTACATGTAGCTATATGAATGAATACAAAGATTTTATATATGCCAGTTATATAGTATTCTTGATTTCTAATGATTTTAAATTTATTTTTCAGATCATGCACTGAAGGCTAAAATAGAAGCATGGATGAAGAAACAAAGAAAACATTAATATGTCTGTGTTATGTGTATAATTATTGATGATTGTATTTGTGTTTTTTGGTTTTGTTTGTGAATGATGGATGCCAGGTTTGTTGTGTGGTATGCATGGTAAACTCACCCACCCACCCCCATTTTTCGCAATCATGTTGGTTCATGTAAAATTGTGTGACTTGTTTTACTTGACCATACTTTTTTCTTTAAAAAGATCTTTCGCATGTATACACAAACAAAATTATATGCAAGGCGTCAAGTGAAAACCATACTTACATGATTTTGTGTCATTCTGAGGAAGTGACATCAGAAAAATGTGGTCATTTTTGTTATAATTGAAATCATCTTCGTAATTGACAGATCAGCCACACCCACAATGTTCCGACAAATGCCTGGTATGCTTGAATAACAGTCATTTAATAAAGAAAATTCGGGCTAAATTGTGCCGTTTAATGACGTCACTGACACTAGTACGTCATTAGTTGCCATGATGCTGCTTTGGTACGGTGATGGCGGCCACTGTCGGAACATAAAAGGCATGGGCGGTGATGCATCAATTATACACAACATTTTATGTTAGATTTCATTATTGAAGCACTTACTTATCTGAATTTCACAATGAAATAAATTTAATTGTAAATGCCATTAAAATAGAATTTAGTCCATTATTTTCTCATCAGATGATGTGATGTAGGAAGCATAAATAGTGTATACTGTCAAAAAGTTTTTCTGTCTTGGTACATGCTCTTTCAATGATGATTCTGTGAAGATTTTGTGTACATTTATGTCCAGTGTCTTAATTAGAATCTGATATAGTTTGAGTAGGAACTAAAATCTTAAAATCAATCAAATAGCCCTTAAGTATGGTTTTTGCTTGAGATGCCATATATAATTTATATATTTTCTTAGGAGTACAACTCAGATTGAAATCCCTCTCCTTCTTCAGAATGAATACTGTCCAATCTGCTTTAAGGGCCACCTCTATATAAGGGTCACAAGCTTAGGCCAGTAAAATTGTATCCCAATTGTTCTTTATTCATATTATTTTAACTTGTATATGAAGGCCACCTGGCCATAAAGGTCACTTTTATTGGTTCCCTTGGCTGGCCTTTATAGACAGGTTTCACTGTACTTGAAGTATGTTTTCATTATATAGGAAAATAGAGTTTATTAATTACTCTTGAGATATCAACATATGTCATTCTTATTGATATCAGATTAAAGTTATATGTGTTTTAAAGATCTTATGGATAAAAGATTAATTTAATCTGAGTAAAATACTATCCATACCTTTAATTCTTTTATTAAACACAAAAATACGATAGGAAATTGAACTTCTAACCTAAAATGTTTGTGTGTTTTAAAGTAGTTGTGAGTAAAAGATATTTAATTGGCATCATCGTCATTATAGATGTATATGTACACCATTGAGGTAACTAACTTTTGTGCAATGTCCGGACTTAGTATCACACAAATTGTTTCACTAAAATGTTTCACTATTTAGAGTTTTTTTCTACAGTCTTAAAATAGTACTGAAAATAGATATTTATTTGATAAAATTTTTCATATACATGTATTTATTTCTTCAGGCCGAATTATTTTTTATTACACCTATATTTATTGGCTGTATTTGACTGGTAGTTATCTGTAAATCAAAAGGGTCTTCTATGGTTAATAATTTTCACATTCATTTTGACCAGTCAGATCACAGAATGCTATTTTTCATTTGCCATTTAATTAGTAAAGTGTTCAACACACTGTCACTTCTAAAAAGACTTGTTCATAAAACACAGATTAAGAACACTTTACCAGTGAAATAACCAATGTAAAGATGTTGTCCGTGATCCAATTGTTCAAAATTAAAAGGTGAGGAAATAGCGGTTCGTGGAAGAACTTCTTTTTCAAGGGAAAACCACCAGTCAAATACGACCATTGACATAAACAGCCTGTTGGGCTGAATTACTGAGATGCTTGTGTAAAAATAAGATCATAAATATTTATTGTTTAACATTGTTCCACTATTTCTAAGTGCAGAATGCACTTTCTTGTTATGAATTTAATTTATTAATGTTAAAAATTTTGTTATAGCCAAGCTATTTTAGTTCAAGCATGATCCTTAGAGATGGGTAATACAGTTAAACCTAGATTCATTGCCATCATTTGTCATCAGATTTTGGTGTTATAAAGGGGTTTTACAATAATTTGAGTTTGAGGGAGGCTTGGTCCTAAGAAAATGTACAATACAGTTAAACCTGGATTCATTGCCATCATTTGTTCTGTCAGATGTTACTGTTATAAAAAATAGCAATAAACGGAGTTAGAAAAACCTACAGGAAATACATGTAGACTTAAAAACTTTTAAAATACTTTGGCATTACGAGAGATTGCAAAATTTTATGTATTATAAAGGTGTTTAGCAATAAATAATGGGAGATTTATTAAGAAAAACATAAAAGAAATACACAGTTGAAGTTTAAAATACTGAAGTGATGTGTGAAGTGGAAAAATTTTTAGGGGCATTATAATGAGGTTTTACTGTATGTGTAGTCTAGCAATGTTTAACTGGTTGTGTAGCTGGTCAGTAAGGTTTCGCTATTTTTCTATCGGTCTTCAAGTTGTCAGCTTTTGTGTACTGCTGTCTACTTAACTGCAGGGATTAAACATTGACTTTATTTGTTATGTTGCTTAATACTGTAAATGAACTTTTATTTGCATGGGATTAACTTTTGCTGTGTTAGTGAGGACAAAATAATCGCAAAAAGTTAATGTGAAATTGTTTTTTTTGAAAATGGTATTATTTATACCAAATATTCAGCTATAGTCAATATGGCAAAAGTAAATAGTCACGAAATTGTTGTTGCAAGATTATTGAGAAAGTTCATATCTGCGAATGAAAGTTGGTTTACAGTATTTAATTTGTGCAATACCATGACATTTGTGACACGTCAAGCAAAAAACACACAGAGAAAATAATGGCAGAAAAATTGGCGACATTTTCTTATGAATAAAAGCACCAATGACAATAATATTGTATGGTATTTATTGTATGCTGTGCATACTTATTGGAAATTCACAGAAGACTTCAAGTAAAATGTCTTATCCAATTTTTCTAAATTGCTCATAAGTATGGTATTTTCCCAATGTTTCATATTTATAATCAGATTTACGTACTTGCAGTTCAATATATGAAGAAGACTTTTGTATTTTGATAATTCTGTAATCCAATTGTTCTTGACCATTCTGTATTAGTACTCTGTTACATCTTTGTCACCTCTTTATCTCTCTGGTGAAAACATAGATCAATTTTAACATATCAGTTTTCAATTTTCGTTAGGTGATGTTATGTATATTTTAGGCTGTGACATTTGTGTATCACATATTAAGGGTTCAAGGCTCTCACTGGTCCATCTTTAGAGCCGATATTAGGCTCCATTCACAATTAAAAAGTTAATGCATTTTTTTTCAAACAGCAAACTGGTTTTCACAATTTTAAGAAGAAAAAAACTAAAAAAATATTTGAAATTTTAAAATAGTTTAAAAAAATCAACTTGTAAAACATTAAATCAATATATTAGTAATTAAATTTATTAAACATTTTTTCATTTGTATATTTTAGAGGGTTTTCTACTCATAGTGTATTTCATTTTCAGTTTTGGCCATTTCTCTGCTAATTTTTACATTTACAAGGTGACCATGGCCTTGGCACCAAGTAAAAAGTAATTGTCTGCCAAATAGGGTTGACATGATTGTCAAGAAAATGTTTTGATTATGAAATAAGAGACTGTAGATATAAAATCATATCAAATTTTCCTGTTATGAATAGTTTTATTTTTGTCTCCAAATACAGCTGCTAGTAGTAAAAGTTTATATACAAACAGAAATTTTCTTTTTATTCTTTTATTGAAGTAAACTGTATGGCAAGTTTAAGTTTCAGGCTTCAGTTTCAAAAACATTTCTTAATTAAAATTTTCCTTAACTTAAATCTGGCAAATTTGAAATCTCAATAATTTTATTAGTATTCAAGATATTCATGAATTTCAGGTGTCATTTTGAAACTCGCTCTAAGCTAACTTAAGGTATTTTATCGTTGAAACGATTCAATAGCAGTATCATATAGTAAAATATTGCCAAAAGTTGCAAGATTTAAGTTAAGGAAAATCTTTGTCAAGGATTGGTCTTGAAACTAGAGCCATATTTGGTCTTCTTTGTCTTAAGGTGCTTTCAAAGTATTTGTTTGAATTGGACTTTTCACATGTTAATTATTTTTTATGTTTGAAACATTTGTTTAATTAAATTGTACATAATCTGTGTTGTATATATATACATGTACATATTATATATATATATTAAAAATAAAAATAAAACTCATGTCAGTTTAAATTGTGCAATTATGAATTGCTCATCAAACATAGTTTTATTTGAATGTTTCAAAATAAAAATAGAAAAAATTCTCACTTTTTGTTTTAATGTTTTGTGAATATTTGTTTCTAAAGAAAATTCTGTAGCTTGTTTGTGACTTTTGTTGTATTAAGGACAGCAATGGTGGACAAGTAGTAGAACATCCATCTCGAGAGCAGGTCATGGGTTAGAACTCCTATCAGGACATCATATTAGGGACTTAAACTTATGCTAGGCCGCAGCTTACTGTTTGAGCTAGCACTAAATGTCTCCTTGAGTGCACAATAGTACAACAATGTACAAGACAGACCATCAAACACAATGCACACCTCGCACATACACAGACCTGTTTTTAGATTAATAATTAGAGATCAATAAATTTAACCCTCTCAAAAAACTTAAAATTGCCGAGGCAACATTAAATAGTACTACAAGGTTTTATTAAAACTTTAATCACTAGACCCTCAGCAGAATTGTTATACCCTCGCAAACAAAGTAAGGGGAGGGGCTATATAGGAATCGCCCCGTCAGTCTGTATGGCCCAATACTGTGTCAGCTTCATATCTTGCACGTATTTGGATGGATTATGATCAAACTTGGAACAAATGTAAACCAACGAGGCAATGTGTTGCATACTAAATTTAGATGCATAGGTCAAGGTCACAATGTTTAATGGTAGAAATAACAACTCAACAATGTTGGGGACGGGGATATTCGTCAAAAAAAAGAGTAAAAATACCCTAACCAACTAGATTTGTCAGTAAGGACTGACAAATACCCCCACAAGAGTTAATTAGAAAATAGTATGGAAATTATTGTTAATAAAATGAATTTCAACTTTTTAATATTGTCCAGCTTTGCTAAAGGAGGCAGGTCATTGTTGCCATGTACACATTAAGTAAAATAAAGTTATCCAAAATAGATGGAGAAAAATTACTTTTATTTTACATTCTGGCATTAATTTGTAGACTACAAAACTCAAGGTGATTTATATCATATAATAAAAAATTGATGTAGATAAATAAGCATCAAATTAATACATATAATAGTACATTAATCAATTTAAATGTCGGTACAAATTCAATGCAAAAACTTTGACGTAGCACCTATTCATTGAAATACAATTCTAAAAAGATTTGACATTGCGACCTTGACCTTTGACCTACCATCTCTTAATATGGTTTAAGATACATCGTTTTGTGTTTGGACATTAGTTTTGTCAAATTCATTGAAATTAAGTAGATACAATACTTACGGGAAAATCAATGCATACATTCTAAGATCATAGTTTTACCCTCGTGACCTTGAATTTTGACCCACTTAATACTAGACAACGCACAGCTGTAATAAGATTTGTTAATATAAATCCGTCGAGAAATGTAGGAGACACATTAAATTGAAGCGAACACGAAAACAATACAAAAAATAATAGACTAAGATTCGACACAAGTGAATTTGACTTTTGATCTCATAACCAAACTTGATTCATGACACACCATCTTATACTGGTGTACACTTGTACCAAGTTTCGTTAAAATCCATTGAGGAATGAATGAGGTATATAGAGCCGGCACGAATAATGATATAAACATTCTATTTAATTTCAAATTCCTTGTTTTTGAACTTTAATTTTTGCATTTCCGTTTTACAACATTGCATAGACATGTATGGGGTTTTGCCCGTGACTGCATAAAACTTAATTATGCAAAAAATGGATATGTACTCAATATCTTGTGTCTTATTTTGATGAGTTTGTAACACAATTGCACTTTTATATATGAATAAAATCGAGATACATCCAAACTTTCTTAAAAAAATGAAGTTGAATAATAATGGCAGTGTTTTTATTAAAGCTTCTTTAGTTTGTGGAATTCCAGCCAAATTGCATTGATTGACCCAGTCATTAAATAAATGGAAAAGATATATTAATTAAGCCGGCAATACCTAAAGTTACTTAAGATAATACAGATTTAAATTTATTTAAATTATTGGTGTAATTATCAAGATAACACGGCCTAAATTGATATAGAAAGATTAAAAAATAACTTATCCGACAGTATGCTGGAATTTGACCTTTGACCGTAGCCAGCTTACATGCTGTTTACAATGGCGTTAGGTCTCGTGTATACAAGTTTTATAGTTGGTATAGCAACGTACATTATCGTAAAACTTGTAATTTTCATCAAGAATTACCGGTCAAAATGGGAATTCTTCAAAGATGTACCAGGACCAAAAGATTTTCATTGGCTATACGGCAGTTTACACTTGGTATGTACTCAGCATACAAGAGTTGTCTTTCTTTAGTAGTTTTAGTTTGCTACTGGCATTGAGTTGAGTAATGGTATTTAACCTCCCAGTCAAGAATATTTCACTTATATCGATACTTCGCCAGCTATAGGCAAAGGTGCAGAGATTTTGCATGTGCGTTGCGCTGATGGCATTATACAACAGGATTATTTATCGTGTCATACCCACCGTGACACGGGACCTCGTTTGTTTTGAGTTCCCATCCGAAAGAACCGAGGCTGTCATTTGGTAATGCCGAGTCGGAGTGCTTGGCGAAAGAACAATCACTACCCACTTTCAAGGCTTGGGTCAAACCCGGTCGGGACGTCGGACCTTCCACTTACGGGATAAATATTTGAGACTAAAATAACCAAAAAAATCTCAGCTTCGAAGAACTGCACCGGGTCCATGATATGAAATGATTTTAAATCACACCTACCAAAAACATTAAAACATTACATTAAATAATATAGTATTGGTCCACAAAGTGTTTTTGTATTTTAGGCAGGGAAAACAGAGGACGAAAGATTTGGATTTTTTGACAAATTGGTCAAAGATTACCCCAGATACGCCTGTATGTGGATAGGTAACCTTAGACCTTGTGTTGTACTGATGCATCCTGAGACAATTAAAGTTGTGTTAAAAACCACAGGTCGGTATAAATCGTATAACTATTAATTACTATTAACCTTGGACTGGACTCTCACGCGCCAAAAACGGCAACCACAGCAATCCCGCTTGTGAGACTGTATGCTGTGGTAACACAATAAGATATATCTATATCTGTAATTTTGTTTTAACGTCGCATCAGCAAACCTTCAGCTATTCGCGGCGAGAACAAGTTTATTAATCTCAAAGATTAATCTTACAAAAAGTTCGTGTACATGCGTGAGTTGTGCGAGTGTGTTTTGTGACCTGTTTTGTACTAGCACGCACTCGGTGCTACCTTAAGGTTCTAGCGAGTTATTGTGTCACAGACATGTGCACTACTTCCCAAGTCACATTGTAATAACACCGGGTGAACCTGTCGATACTCCGCCTTATTTATACGAGCGTTAGTGGAAACCATAACTGGATTTTTATGTATGACCCTGACGGGATTCGAAGCCGCGACTTCCGTTGTCGAGGTGGACGCTCTACCACTTAGCCACAATAGCTGTCATCCACGTTACACATACATGACCATGACAAAAGGAAAATAAATAAAATAACATAAATAAATTTTGGGAATGAACATTTGGATGTGTCTGAAGTGTAACTATTTTCACCCACTGATTACGGGTTTTGTCATAACGTTCAAAGTGACAGAGCTGCTATAAATTCGTCGCGGAAGATCAAGAATCAATAGGCATATACTATTTATCTAATTTTTATGAAATAAAGTATTCAAAGATCAAAACAACATTGTGCAATATTAATGATTGTGGCACGACTATGCAGGTTTTCTTTTGTTCTCGGATGTTCTATAAATCCCCGAGTGGTATGAATTACCAAATTCCGCTTGCAAAGAAGAATGAAAATGCATATTTATGTAAAATGGACGTTCGTACGATCCAAAATATGAAATTTCAAATAGGCCTATACTTTTTGTTAAGTTACGAGTATTTGAACACTTTTTAAAAAGACAAAAAGGTCCAATTAGGATAAAATGTCATCAAGCCCTCTGTATCTCTTTCTCTGTTTTTATTTTATTTGTGTTGTTTCTAAATTTCGAGTTTTAGATGTATTCGAATAAGATAAGGAAAAAAAACGGTCAAAACGTTCGCTCAAACTTGACATGTTTCAGTATGGCATTTATAAATTGATAAAGTTCTGCCATTGATATGCCATTATACCATCTTTTTCAATGTGTTTAATGATAACAATTTTAAAAAGTGTGTATGACAGATACATTATCTTTTTTGTGTTGAAGTGATTTTAATTTAGGATCTGCAGTAATCAAATAAATATCGCATTAGAGTTATCCATGACACTTTATAATGATGTTTGAGATATCTAAACTTCCTGTTTCTGCAAATTCCAATTCTATACACTTGATATGATAACGTTAAATCTTGGTCAATATATTAACAATGCATTTTTCTGTTAAACCATAGCGTTCATCGCATTCATGATAATGAACCCAGTGGCGGATTTAGGGGAGGGGTTGCGGGGGTTGCAACCCCCCCTTTGAAAAATTTAAAGAGAGAGAAAGAGTGAGATATTGACTGATTAAAATTATTTTCTTGCCCCCATCGGGGCTCTGCCCTAGACCCATTGTCTCTGGAAGCTCGCGCCTTTGGCGCTTGTATCTAGCATTGATATAATTCTTGTCCCCCCTTTCAAAAAATCCTGGATAGTTCTCACCCCCCCCCCCCCCCTTTCAAAAAATCCTGGATCCGCCCCCTGGAACCTGTTCAGCAATGCTTCGTTAACGTGTCTTAACTCTTTGAGTAGTCTCCCTTGGCTTGTTCAGTAGCGCTGCCATGTAATTTCGCGTTCAATACGTGCCTGTTTCTGAGTCTCTTGTTGCAAACATTTGCAAATTATGGTAATACGCCCCTGTCCTTGAACTGTGTCTGACTCCCTTGATTTGTTCAGTGCTCAGCGTTATTGTTTTCTTTCTCTGTGTGGCCGTCTCTGAGCTTTGCGTTGCATGTCCTACGTTGCCGTGTCGTGGGGCGGGTTTTCACATTAATTACAACGCATTGTGTTGCTCAATAGTACAAGGGTCAGTTGTTCGAAGCCTGATTAGTTTAATCAATTGATTAGTCAAAATTTGAATTTTGTATAATTTCAGATACATTGTTAACTTAAAGTTGAAATGTCAAAAATGAATAAATATTCCATCAAACTAAAGACAATTGTTATAAAACAATCGATTCAATAATGATATTTTGATTTTATTCATGTTTTAAATTTCTGTTAATCAGTGATTAAACTAATCAAGCTTCGAACAACTGGGTCCAGGTGTTTGCTATGCTCTTGACGTATTTTTAAATCACAGTGTTTTCGTCTCTGTATTACAATTCTCTTCTCGACAACGCCATGACGTATTTTTTAATTATTGCGTTTACCAGATAAGAAATGTATCTGTACCACAATTCCATGCCCCGCTTGTCTTAACTATTTTCAACTATTTTCAAATCTCTAGGTTTTCCGAGATAATAGAAGTACCTTTCCCAATCAATTTTTAGTCTAACATCACCGGGTTTTCCCGATTTACGTCATGCTTCTCTGCCAAGTTTCTATCGTGATTGCTAGAAACACGAGTTTTATATAAAAAAATACTCCCATACTGAAAAGACATATGTATTGTGTATTTCAAATATTGTAGGTAAAAAACCACGGACTTTAGGATCGCCATATAAATTTTTCCTTGATTGGCTTGGTGATGGATTGCTTTTGTCAGGCGGTGCAAGATGGGCTAGATCAAGAAGACTACTGACTCCGGCCTTCCATTTTGATATCCTTAAACCTTACGTTCAAATTTATAACGATGCTACTGATTTACTTGTGGTAAGCATTCAGTATGTTGGCCCCTGTTTTAGTTAACGCCTGTATGAATAAATGAAGCCAATATTTCCATCTTACAGACACCGATTTAGGACCCCAATAATTCGTTCCCGTGAATTATAATCTTGTGGCAAACTACAAAATACATGCGACAAGAAATTAAATCCTTGATAACTAAGTTTGGAAAAATATGTTTTGGTCCTTTTCAACACCTTGAAATTTTTAGTTTCACAATTTTGGTCCAAGCGGTCGTCTAGTGCTGTAAAACTAAAACTGTATTATTTAATTGACAACGAGATATAATTCGTGATAATTCATTATTACGAATTTATTATTCGTTCCCACAGATTAGTAATCCGTTCCAACAGTTTGAGGGAACGAAGTGTCAGAAAAATATTCTAAATGGCCCCAAATCACAGTGTATGAACGGAACTGTACGCAAAAAGGTAGCTACTGTTCGTCGAAGCGAGAAGAAGGTGTATCGGGAGACACGAGGTTGTTGATTATCTATCTTTCTAGCTCAGTTTTAATGGATTTAGTTTATCACTTTTATTTAATCCATCTTCACTATATAAAGCTTTAGTGGTAGCCATATGCTCTCAGAAAAGTGTCAACTTATGTAATTAAAATATGATGATGAACATCATCAAACGTCGAGCCGTGGGCTTCTCACTTCTAGTTAAATGATGTAAAATACGTATTATTTCACATTGTAAGTTCCATTATCAGTACCTATATGTAGAAAAATATTCTTAGATCCCCTAACTCATGTACAGAATGTTACAAAACTCGTATTTACACTGAAAAAAGCAAGTTTTCCTTCCGTGGTCGAAAGTTAGAACTGTACCGGTAGTTTTCAACATCTGTATTGGTTTCTGTACCGGTAGCTACTTTTCTCTTCCACGCCATCCATGCGAGTTAGATGGAATTTTCAGTTGGATACTAGAAATTTTTGTAATTCAATTATAAATTATAAATCATGCTTTTCTATTGAAGCAAAATATGCTTTGGACAATATTAAAGACCAATAGCCCCTTAATTATAGTGCATTTTGCAATTGCGTTAAAATATATCGCATACTGTAGCATGTTTTTGGCAATTTATTACTCAAATTTCCATATTGCAAGAACTGAGGTGGTGATAGCTATAATATAGAAATATGATTAAACGTAAGCTACTATTCGCGACGAGAACAAGATTATTACCCTCCGAGAATTAATCTATGTGCGTGAGATTTGCTAGTGTGTTTACTATCAGTCATTAGCAAGGGATTTAGCTGTATGGTCATTGCATGGATTAAGACAGGAGTGGACAAGAGACTCAGGAAGGAACATGCAGGATTTAGACCAGGGAGAGTAACAACAGACCATCCTGAGAAAAATGCTGGAACAAGCAAATGAATTCAGAACTCCAATATACACATACTTTGTGGACTTTGAAAAGGCATTCGACTCGGTGCACAGAAAGAGCCTTTGGACGATAACGAAGAGCTATGGGATTCCAACCAAAATCACTAATGCTATAAGAGGGATCGATGTAGGAGTGATTCGAATGTGCTGTCATTGAAGAAAATGAAACATAAGAGTGGTTCGCTATTAAAAGTGGTGTAGAATAGGGATGTGTAATGTCAGGGTTTCTTTCTAATAGTTATAGATTGGATGATAAAGAAAACAACAAACGGGGTGACAAGAGAAATAAGAAGTGACTTTACAACATTATTGTTAGGTCTTGGGTTTGCGGAAGATATAGCACTTTTATCCTCCAAATTCTAAGACCTGAGTGATAAGACTAGGAAAATGACTGAAGATGCATCAAGGATAGGGCTTAAATTAAATTCAAAGAAATAGACTTAGAAGGATTTGGAACACCAAAAATATTAGAAAAAATACAAAATGCACCTATTTAAGACCTTAGTAGGACCAGTATTGTTTTATGAAAGTAAAACGTGGAAAAGAACGAAGAAAGATGAACACCTCTTACAAACAGCTTCCAAACATATTGCCTCAGAAGGATACTAAGAATAAGATGGCAACAGAAAATACCTAATGAAAAAAATATTGAAAACAGCTAGACTTAACAACATAAGCTATGAGACCAGGAGAAGAAAGTGGAACTGATTCGGACACATACTAAGGAAAGAGGGAACAAATGACTGAAAGACAACACTAGGGTGGCAGCCAGAGGGAAAAAAGGAAGACCTAAGTCCACATGGAGGAGAACAACGAAAATGGAAAGAAACGCTGCTGGATGGAGTAGATGGCCAAAGCAACAACGAAGGACAGACAAAAAATGGAAGGATAGCGTTGAGGCCTTATGCGCCTTCTGGCGCAGAGAACGTTAAGTTAAGTTTATGGTTTTCATTGTTCTAGCGCACACTCAGGGCGACTTTAAGGTGCGAGTAGTTTTAAACTTAAGTTCAAGCTCAATGTCGTAAAAATAAAAATGTATGAAGACTATTTGCAGTAACAAAAATGGTAAGAAACTTATTTTTGTAAATGAAAGTATTTTATTTTACGACAATCTTTTTTGACCAAAGCAATATCACAAGTTTAAGAGGAGTTGAGTTGAGTAAATGTGTTCTACGTCCCAGTCATGAATATTTCACTTATATCAAGAAATCGCTAGCTATAGGCGAAGGTGCATAAATTTTGTCTGTGCGTTGCACTGATGGCAATTTACAGCAGGGTTCTTTATCGCACCAAGCCTACCATGACACGGGACCTCGTTTATTTTAAGTTTCCATCCGAAAGAACCGCGACTTGCATTTCGTAATGCCGAGTGCTTGGCGAAAAAACAGTCACATCCCACTTCCAAGTTTTGGGTCAGACCTGGTCGGGCTTCGAAGCAACGACCTCCCACTTACAGAGCAAGCACTCTACCAACTAAGCTACCACAGGGGTTATGTTTAAAAGGAAGTGGTGGCTGTATTACCATAATACTTATACAAGTAATTAGATAAAATCATATGGTAGCATAATAAGCATAAAAGTACTAAACATCTCTGACTGGAAAAAGAGAAATTTCCCCAGTATCCCAGAGAGACTGAAGTTAAAGTATCACAATAAAAACTACCGATACAGTGTTTCTGTTACTAGAAACTCACTACCGGTACAGACAAAATATAAACTACCGGTACAGTAACATCTTGTCAGTCATGTCGTTTGAATCAATATTTTGAATGTTTCTGTGCCAAAGTAGATTTTGTAACTATATAGACTGATTGAAAAAAGGTTTGTTTTCATCATGTATTTTAAAATTCTCGGATATTTTCGATTAAATGAGCATAAATCTACATTTTAGATAGGTCAGGCGTTGCTCAAATACGTGTTCATGACTGTTCTTAATGGGATATTTAATTTATTTTGAGATTCTAAAACATACAAATACGCCCAAGAAGAAGATAGAGAACAACTGCTTATTTACCGTATTTGATTTGAGTTGCTATTTACTCAACAAGAAAATAAGAAACAATTTACTCGTTGACCTCATTGTCTCTCGCTTCGCCGAACAGTAGCTACCTTTTTGCGTACAGTTCCGTTCATGCACTGTGTAAATGTGCTTTTGTATCATCTATATTTTTGCAACGTGTTTATAACTTTTAACCTTCTCCGATATTAGATTACTTAATACGCATTGATAACTTAAAAAAGATATTAAGTTTAAACAAGTGTCAAGCATTTTTTTTAAACTGGCACTGACAAGTATTCTTAGACTGACATTGAGTTTTGATAAAATGGATGAATTATGGTATTGCACGCCTCTGTCAAAATCTTGGAGACACGAGGATATCCGGAGAAAACCACCGACCTAGGACAACTTTGTCATGTGCTAATTATGAATTTTTATGAAATAATACATTCAAAAGGAACACATGGCAACTGTCATGTTACTTTTGAATGTACATTTGTATTATTTCATAAAAATTCAAGAGGAACATATGGCATGACAACTTGGCAAACCCGACAAACATTTCACAATAAGCCTAAAATTAGATCCATATAGGACCTGGCATGAAATAATACTTATTGTAAACTGTTTGAATTGTTTTTTTTTTATATACAGAAACAAGTATCACAATACGCAGATACGGGGAATTCGTTTGAACTGTTTGAGGTCATTAGTATGTGTACTTTAGATATTATATTAAGATGTGCGTTCTCATTCGAGTCTCACTGTCAAAACGGCGGGTAAGTAATGCGTAATCAATAAAGTACAAAAATGTATTCTTTATCACATTGGCGTCATCATGCTATACTGTAGTGCATAGCTTAAGTGGATAGAGTAATGAAGTTTTACGCCCCAGTCAAGATTCGAGGCGGTTAGTTCTTGAATGGTGGTGTGGTACAGAGTAATGAAGTTTTACGCCCCAGTCAAGTTTCGATGTGGTTAGTTCTTGAATGGTGGTGTGGTACAGAGTAATGAAGTTTAACGCCCCAGTCAAGATTCGAGGTGGTTAGTTCTTGAATGGTGGTGTGGTACAGAGTAATGAAGTTTTACGCCCCAGTCAAGTTTCGATGTGGTTAGTTCTTGAATGGTGGTGTGGTACAGAGTAATGAAGTTTTACGCCCCAGTCAAGATTCGAGGTGGTTAGTTCTTGAATGGTGGTGTGGTACAGAGTAATGAAGTTTTACGCCCCAGTCAAGATTCGAGGTGGTTAGTTCTTGAATGGTGGTGTGGTACAGAGTAATGAAGTTTTACGCCCCAGTCAAGTTTCGATGTGGTTAGTTCTTGAATGGTGGTGTGGTACAGAGTAATGAAGTTTAACGCCCCAGTCAAGATTCGAGGTGGTTAGTTCTTGAATGGTGGTGTGGTACAGAGTAATGAAGTTTAACGCCTCAGTCAAGATTCGAGGTGGTTAGTTCTTGAATGGTGGTGGTGGTACAGAGTAATGAAGTTTTACGCCCCAGTCAAGTTTCGATGTGGTTAGTTCTTGAATGGTGGTGTGGTACAGAGTAATGAAGTTTAACGCCCCAGTCAAGATTCGAGGTGGTTAGTTCTTGAATGGTGGTGTGGTACAGAGTAATGAAGTTTAACGCCCTAGTCAAGATTCGAGGTGGTTAGTTCTTGAATGGTGGTGTGGTACAGAGTAATGAAGTTTAACGCCCCAGTCAAGATTCGAGGTGGTTAGTTCTTGAATGGTGGTGTGGTACAGAGTAATGAAGTTTTACGCCTCAGTCAAGATTCGAGGCGGTTAGTTTTTGAATGGTGGTGTGGTACAGAGTAATGAAGTTTTACGCCTCAGTCAAGATTCGAGGTGGTTAGTTCTTGAATGGTGGTGTGGTACAGAGTAATGAAGTTTTACGCTTCAGTCAAGATTCGAGGTGGTTAGTTCTTGAATGGTGGTGTGGTACAGAGTAATGAAGTTTTACGCCTCAGTCAAGATTCGAGGTGGTTAGTTCTTGAATGGTGGTGTGGTACAGAGTAATGAAGTTTTACGCTTCAGTCAAGATTCGAGGTGGTTAGTTCTTGAATGGTGGTGTGGTACAGAGTAATGAAGTTTAACGCCTCAGTCAAGATTCGAGGTGGTTAGTTCTTGAATGGTGGTGTGGTACAGAGTAATGAAGTTTAACGCCTCAGTCAAGATTGGAGGTGGTTAGTTCTTGAATGGTGGTGTGGTACAGAGTAATGAAGTTTAACGCCTCAGTCAAGATTGGAGGTGGTTAGTTCTTGAATGGTGGTGTGGTACAGAATAATGAAGTTTAACGCCTCAGTCAAGATTCGAGGTGGTTAGTTCTTGAATGGTGGTGTGGTACAGAGTAATGAAGTTTAACGCCTCAGTCAAGATTCGAGGTGGTTAGTTCTTGAATGGTGGTGTGGTACAGAATAATGAAGTTTAACGCCTCAGTCAAGATTCGAGGTGGTTAGTTCTTGAATGGTGGTGTGGTACAGAATAATGAAGTTTAACGCCCCAGTCAAATATTCATTCACTAATATCGAGGCTGTCAGTTCTAGAAAGGTAGAATGAAGTGTTGAAGTTTTATGCCCCATTAAAGGTTCTTTCACTTTTATTGAGGCGGTCAGTTTCAGGGATGGTGGAGGTAATCGGAGTACCCGGAGAAACCCACTAACAATCGGCAAGCGAACTGACAAACTTTTTTACACCAACATCATCTGTCCCGATCGAGATTCAAACATAAGCGATAAGAGGCGTTGTGATCTGTGTGTTTGTTCGTCCGGACTCTGTGTCCATGCATTGTATCCGAGTGGGTTCGGACGTAATTTATAGTCTTGGCAGAATCTAACGTAGGATTGCACGATGGTACTGTTTCAGATTCAAGCTGGCCATTGTTACTGAAATAGAACTTTTATGTATACTTATGTTTTGGTTTCAGGGAGAGCCACCCGTATGTCAAGGCTGTACACTATTTAACTGCAGCAGGAACCGATAGGGCGTGGTAAGTATCGCGAATCACCGATTATCATTGAATACTTTGCTGAGTAATTTGAGGTCAACATTACTGTGAAATAATTTCATGAATTTATTTTGGCGATTTCCAGCTTTTCTTGGTTCGAAAACAAAATACTTCATGTGGTGATTTTGTTCTTTTTGATTAGTTTTGAGTAAGTGTGTTATATATACGTTGTATAATCATTTCCGGACATGTAAATTCGTAGGCCAGTGTCCACGAAAACAACAACCGTTTGGGCACAACAAACATTTTTTTCAGTATGCCTAGTTCAACATCTTTGCATGGATACCGTTTAAGACAGTTTGCCATACATACGCTTTCGTTGGCATGTAAATTCGCAGACCAGTGTCTAAGAAACAACAAGCACGAAAATTAATTGTTCCATAGTGGATGTATATAACCTAGTTAATCATAACACATTAAATTAAAATTCAACATTTTTACATTTACAATAGGATTCTTATATAATTATTTCGTTGACATGTAAATTCGTAGGAACAACAAAAATATATTAATTGGAACACCGTGAAAAAAATTAATGATGTCACAGTACATGTATATACATGTACATTTTTAAAAATACATCAATGTATTTGACAACTTTCATCCGAGGCCATAAGACACCGTTCTTCGTTTCAACAGTTTACAGTAATTGGATCGCCTTAACATTTTGGATCAGATTCGTAATTATTTTTTAGTTTCTTCTAGAAAAGTGAAGTGCTTTCTAATTAGTAATTATCTACAAATATAATACAGTAATTTTTACACCAAATAACAAATGATGACACTTCACATTGAGTACAGACCTGTCGAAAGTTTAACACTGAGCTAACGAAAGGGAGTCAATAGCCACCTGCTGAGTGGCCGAGATATGGAAAGTTGTTGATTGAAAAGCACAGAAAGACGAATAACAGCTGCCGAAAAACATTTTGCAATTTTAGGAGCCGAGATTAGCTGCTAGTTGATCGCTAATTTGTTAGCATAGTGTAAAACTTTCGACAGGTCTGTACTGTAGCTCCATTTTCCTGACATATGAGGATTTTCTTACCGCCTCCTTACAACCTACTCACGGCCTTGATTAGATTTATCTACAGTTTATTATAGCAAGAAATATTTATATAACGAGCGTTTTCATTGATTGGAATTTTATTACCATATAGTTTAAGATTACGGTACAGGTCTGTCTGAAATTTAACAATAATCTAACGAATTCGTGCCGATATCTTTTTCTGCGCGCAGCTGTTACCTAGCTCTCGGCAGCTATTCGACCATTAACTATACATATCTGAGCCACTTGGCAACCGAGCTTCGACTTTTTAAATGTTAGTTTAGAGTCACACTTTTGACAGGTCTGTACTGTACATATGTAGTCACCTAAATCTGCAAAAACTGGCAAATGACAGATAAAAGTGGAAAGACTTCGTTGCTGCCCCACACGCCATAGGGCGTAATAGACTGTAAGTAAAAGTAAGTAAGTAGTCACCTAAATAAATCTCGGTTGCCAAGTTTACGGATCACAGTGGCTCTCACTGCCTAGTTTCGAATCCAACTCGGACAAATCCTAGTGTGAGACGGTCGGAGGTTTTCTTCAGGTACTCAGTTTCCCTCCAACATCGCAGAACCAACCACATCGATATAAGTGAAAAAAATCTTGACTGTTCCGAATATATGCTTTAATTGATGGCTAAAATTAAGAAAATACATCGCCAAAACATATGAAAATCTAACATTTTATAGAGGTCTTTAGTCATTTATTTGTAAATGAATTCCATGTTATGTGGCCAGGGTCCTGTGTGGTCTAAAGCATGCACTTACGAATTCACAGTGCCTCTCATCAAAAAGGTTCGAATCCAATCCGGGCAGGTCTTAATGTGAAAAAATTGGTCAGCTCCATTGCCGAATGTTGATGGTTTTCTCCGTGTACTTCGGTTTCCTGCACCTTTTCAGAACCAAACAACTCGATGTGAGTAGAAGAATCTCAGACATAAAACACAATTACTCCACTCCACTCCCCGTGTCATTTGGTCACTACAGTAGCTCAGTTGGTAGTGCTGGCTTCGTTTGTGGGAGGTCTGACCATTGTCCTCGGAGCGCATTGCAAAGGTCAAAGTTTCTCTCACTTCAAATGTAGCTGGTGACATGTCGATATAAGTGAACTATTTTGACTGGGACTTAAAACCCGAATCAATCAATCAATCAATCAGTCGATCAATCAATCCCTGTGTCATGAGGTGAAAAAATGCTTGATGTACTGCCGTTATAATAAAGTACTATCATGAGAATGTTTTACCTTTCAGGAACCCACTCCTGTACTCCGATTCTATATTCTATTTGACTCCAATGGGGAGAAAATTTTCAAAGAGTTGTAAATGTGTACACGATGTTGCTGAAGAAGTCATTGATAAACGCAGAAAAGTCATTGTAAGTATAAATATCTCGGAGTATTTTTCCAATGCTAGTATTTAATACAATAAAACTGAACTCTCTTTTGTGGGGGATCATAAACCACCTGTCCGTCTAAAATTAGACAGTTTATTCATTTTTATCAATTTATAAGTTCGTATTTTTGTTTTTACTTTTAATTAATAAATACTTTTCTTTAGGCTCTATAACGCAAATTGAATGGCAATAACGCTAATTAAAAGGGTGAATTCTCGTAATTACCCTTAATTTCGAGTTATGTGGCCTTTCAATTCGCGTCATTACGTCTTTTAGCGCTGTAACGCATTTAATTTAATTATTTAGTAGTTTAACGTCTTTTATTTTGGCTTATTACGCCTGTCCGTTCTTGCTATATAAATATATTTTTTTTACTTATTTCGCGTTGATCCTTAACGCCTTGCGGTTCACGTTGCGTTATTGCACCTTTATTCGTGTTATTGCGCCTCTGAATTTTCTATTCACCAACTAAAAGCGACACAATAATTTTCAGTCAGAAGTTTAACACACTTGATAGTACGAAAGCTCGTTAGTGCCATTTTTTCAAAGTAAAAAAATAATAAATCGTACTAACGATTTTAAAAATCGTTTGTACGATTAATTTTTCGTATGCTAGACTTCATTACCATTAGACAAAAACAAATTGCTAGATATTACCAAATATTTCAAATAGACCCTGCTTCAATCAAGAAAATACATTTTGAATAGATTACAAATAAATGTATATTATCACTGTTAAAATATAATCGGTAAATTTTCGTGTTCGTTTTATTTTGCGCGTAATATTTAGCGAGATTAACAAGACGCTAAAAAACTTGCTCGGAAATTAAATTTTAATTTAATTAACTGACAGTTGCTCTGATTTTCACCCATCCAACTACGCGAAAATTGAAATGCGCAAATAACTTGTCGCCAATCGCAAAAATTAACGGTGGGGAAAATTCCCCAATTTACAGTATGACTGAAGAATACAGAATAGAATTTTTTCGCCATTGCTTAATTTTCCTTCCTAATTTTATTTTAGGAAAATAAACAGTTTGAAAACAGGAAATACCTTGATTTTCTGGATATCCTTCTCACTGCTAAGGATGAAAACGGAGATGGCTTATCAAAACTCGAAATACGGAATGAAGTAGACACGTTTTTATTTGAAGGTATGTGTCTTATTTATAGAGAACAACTTCGGTAGCTCAGTTGGTAGAGTGCTTGATCCGTAGGTGGGAAGTCGTGGGTTTGATTCCTGACCGGGTCTGACCCAAGACTTGAAAGTGGGTAGTGACTGTTCTTTCGCCAAGCACTCGGCATTACGAAATGAAAGTCACGGTTCTTTTGGATGGGAACTTAAAATAAACGAGGTCCCGTGTCATGATGGGCTTGGCATGCTAAAGAACCGTGCTGTATAATGCCATCAGCGCTTCGCACAGGCAAAGTGTCTACACCTTCGCCTATACCTGGCGACGTCTCGATATAAGTGAAATATTCTTGACAGGGACGACAAACACCATTACTCAACTCAACTCTTGTTTATTATTGTCTAAGTAACGGATGGTTGATTGAATGGGATTTTAAGTTAAAAATATTTCACTTTTCTGGACGCCACCAGCTATTGATGAAATGACAGAAATGTTGACATTTGCATTGCGCTCAGTGTCGATTTGACGTTCCAGGATCTTGGTTGGACTTGACCCGGTATGTTTGTGTTCGATTTGATGCACAACTTGTACTTGTGTCTGCTCTTGACCAGTTTAAATATTGCCATTTCTATGCTTTTTTTTTTGTTGTTGACCGAATTGTAATAAATGGTTCTATATTTAATTATTTCAAGGTCATGATACAACTAGTGTGTGTATATATGCTTTTTTGACCGAGTTATAAAAAGTGGCTCTATTTAATTATTTTAAGGTCATGATACAACCGCCAGTGGTATAACATGGACTTTGTATGCATTAGCTTGTCATCCAGAATATCAAGATAAAGTATACAACGAGATTGATAATATAATGAGCCAAAAGGAACACCCAGCATTAGAATGGTATTACAGTAAAAACTTATTTTAATGCCCCTAAACAACTTTACTTCTTGCTTGTTGTCCCACTATTTTGAACTCATAAAATAAAATCCATTTCTTTTGTGTTTGTATTTGTCAGTCTGCCTCGATTCAAAGCCAATCCCTTTATTATGCCAAAATCTTATAGAAAAAAATCATGAGGATGAATCGAGGCTTTTCAAGTAGGTAACAATAAGGTTATCACAAGGATTGGCCGAGAGAAGGAGACGGCTACCATGTCAGTTAGCTTATTCACGGGGGTAATCGTGATACACCGTATTTCATTTACGTCGGAGTATTCCGTCGGTTTTAATTTACGTCCGAGTAAAATGATGCATTTTTGGTCGTTACGCTTTACGTAAAAGAGAACATATGACTATTTTTAATATAACTTCATAAAAACGAAACTTTACCAGAAAGCAAAAAGTTGGTCACATAATATTTGATGGTATTTAACTGCCTCATATAAAAACTTGCAAGAAATATTCATATTTTTCACGTACCTTTCACATTTCCATTTTTGGCAGGTGCTTTTGTTTTTAGCTGATTTTAATAAAACGGACTTGGTTTCAAAAGATGTTTCTACTCAAAATTCTAAAGAAATGTCTTTACTTTTATAAACTCGCGAAAACAGAAGCTTTACTCGGCTTTTAAGTGAAATTTTATGTTTCGTTTAAGCGGAGTGGTATAAATGTTACGCTTTCCGACCAGCTGTGTTACGCTTTCCGTGAAGACATGTTACGCTTTCCGTTTAATATGATTCGCAATTGACAGAACTCAAACTTCATTATAACTTTAGGTCGGATGTTTTTCTCGATTATATCTTCACAAGTTGTTTTAGAAGTGATTCAGAAAGCATAGCAGGATAGGATTCAGTTTTTGAAAGAGAGCAGAACCATACACAGTTCGTAACTTGAACCAATAAAAAGCAAAAACAACAAACTGTCATACATGCTTATATAGCAACACATTACTTCCAAAAGCAAACACTTACGAAAGACTAAACCGACTTATAGATAGTTATACCAATTGCACAAAATAAACTACAGTCAAACTTGCTTAAAAAAGCCACTGAAGGGAACTAGTAAAAGTGGCCTTTATTGGCAAGTGGTCCTTATATAGAGGTGGTCTTTAAGGCAGGTTCGACTGTACGTGTTAAATATCATTTTGAAAAGGATCAAATGTAGATCATATATATAGGTTTTTAGGCTCAGTTGAGCTATTGACATTTATCATCGTCAGTCACTTGGCGTACGTCGTTCGTAAACTTTACATTTTAATCATCGTCTCGAAAACTGCTAGGGCAAATTTGATGAAACTTGGTGATTATCAGGCCTTGGTAACAGGCTTTCAGAATTGTGTTCGGGGTTTCGTCACACCTAACAAGATGACTGCCGTTATTTAAATAGCAAACAAGGCAAAAAATATTTTTCTCTGAAACCAAAACGTGCAAAATTTCGATTGGATACCGTATTTCTATTCAGGATACCCGGAACATGAAAATTGGACGAAAAATTGGTTACGCGTGTTTTGCGTAAAATACGTGATTTTAGTCCGTGGGCTAGGTGGACCCACCGTGCACCCCCCAGGATCCACCGACATCACTTTTTTCTGGTACCTTAGTGTGTCTAGTAATGGAATCAGGATGTTTCCCAGAAATAAATTGGGATGCTCTTCACGAAACACTTCAATATTTAGGAGTGCCTGAAAGTTTTCAGTAAATTTCTCTATTAGGGGTAGGGGAACGTTTTTATCTTTGTTTTCAATAATATTATGCAGATACAGATCATATTTGGTATCATTGTAAAGGGAACATGTTCAGCTTTAATAAAATACAAAGTGTGTTGATGTAGCTGCTACTATGTCGTCACCATGACGTCATAAACACAAGTTTTGGAGAAAAACGCTATAAAATCGTGTCAATTTATCCTTTGTAAAATTACTTCTGTACAGCATAATAAAACACATTAAGACAAAGTATGTTTTGCATTTACTTGATGAATTGTAGTTATAAATGATCATATATTCTCATCTTCAAAAAAAGACACCACTCTATTAGAAAAAATATATTAAAGATACCCATTTTTAAAAAAATGATCAAAACGGGGTAGGGGAACGTTTATATCTTTGTTGTCGATGGTTTTATGTAGATATAGATTATATTTGGTATCATTGTAAAGGGAACGGATTCAGCTTTAATAAAATACAAAGTTGATTGGTGTAGCTATTACTGTGACGTTTCCATGACGTCATAAACTCAATTTTTGAAGAAAAAAGCTATAGAATCATTTAAAATTACACTATAGGAAATTATTTCTGTACAACATAATAAAACACACGGAGACACTGTATCCTTTTCATTTACTGACGTAAATTGACGGTATTGACATGACGATCATTTTGATACTGTCATATACCATTTTTTGAATTTAATTATAAAATACATTCAAAAAATGGTATATGTCATATACCATTTTTTGAATGTATTTTATGATTTAATTCAAAAAATGGTATATGACAATACAAAGAACAAGGTCATGGGTTCAAAAGTCAAGGTCATAGATACACAAGGACACCAAAATGGCTAATAATTTGCGAAACTAAAATAGCCATGTATATACGAATAGTGTAGGCATTGCCATGATGATCGTTTTTATATTCAAAAGTCAAGGTCACAGATGAACAAGTAAACCAAAATGGTTAATTATCTAAAAGAATATTAACTTTTTGTATAGAGATGTAAGTTAAAATGTTGTAGGTATTGACATAGTGGTCATATAGATCAAAGTCATGGGTTAAGAGTCAAGGTTACAGATATAGAAAGAATACTGAAATGTAAACAATTGTTATAACTTGACTATATAAACAGATTATGACATGAGTTTTCACATTTTTATCTCACCAAACCTTAAGCGCACACGTATTATTGTGTTGGGACGACCATAGATCACATGTGATTCATTGTTTATACTAAGGTGAACGTTAAGGCCCATCAGCCTCTTATGTTAATTTTTAACTTTTTAATCTAAGAATATACTAGTAGTTGAGTTGGGTAATGGTGTTTTACGCCACAGTCAAGTGTAATGTTGTTTACGCCGTAGTCAAGATTCTTCCACATATATCGAGGCGGTCAGTACATAGGTGAACGGAACCAGTGTACCCAGAGAAGCCGTCGACTTTCGCTAATTGGGACTCGTTCTAAGGCGATGAGAGGCACTTTAATCCATAAGCCCGTTCTTTAGACCACTCGGCCACAGATGGCCTCTTTTCACTTATGAAATCAACTAGTAAAATACAATCACACAGTCATGAATTCATAATGTCTGACACATCAAGGGCCACGCCACATACAGATGTCAATACTGGTCTGAAATAAATAATGCCTACTAATGAATCATTGAAGATTTATTTAAGGCACATGAAGATTATGTGTGACGTTACAAGTCCTCACGTTAAACGTAGAAACAGGGCGATAAGGTTATATAAAAAATACGAATCGCATATTGCTTATGATCTAAAAAAAAGAGAAAAGGGGTGGTGATAATGGTGAGATTTTAGCTGTAAGCCACCACAGTCAAAATACGCCACATAACAAAAAGATAATAAAAGCTGAATCTTTGGTATTTCACAAGAATGCCATAATGCAGAAAGTGACAGGAAGAGTAATAAACGTACCCGGAGCCGTTGTCAGTTCGCTGCCAAAGGTGGCGGATTCTCCGAGTACACTGATTTCATTCACCATCTATGAATTCACCGCCTCGATATATGTGATTCAATCTTCATAGGGCGTGAAACACCATTACCCAACTCAACTACATTCTTAGAAGAAAGAGGTAAAATATGATCTACATTCGAACCTTTTCAAAATGGTATTTCACATGTGTTTAATTTATTTGCGCAATTGGTATAACTATCTTTAAGTCGGTTTAGTCTTTCGTAAGTGTTTGCTTTTGGAAGTAATGTGTTGCTATATAAGCATGTATGACAGTTTGTTGTTTTTGCTTTTTATTGGTTCAAGTTACGAACTGTGTATGGTTCTGCTCTCTTTCAAAAACTGAATCCTATCCTGCTATGCTTTCTGAATCACTTCTAAAACAACTTGTGAAGATATAATCGAGAAAAACATCCGACCTAAAGTTATAATGAAGTTTGAGTTCTGTCAATTGCGAATCATATTAAACGGAAAGCGTAACATGTCTTCACGGAAAGCGTAACACAGCTGGTCGGAAAGCGTAACATTTATACCACTCCGCTTAAACGAAACATAAAATTTCACTTAAAAGCCGAGTAAAGCTTCTGTTTCGCGAGTTTATAAAAGTAAAGACATTTCTTTAGAATTTTGAGTAGAACATCTTTGAAACCAAGTCCGTTTTATTAAAATCAGCTGTTAAACAAAAGCACCTGCCAAAAATGGAAATGTGAAAGGTACGTGAAAAATATGAATATTTCTTGCAAGTTTTTATATGAGGCAGTTAAATACCATCAAATATTATGTGACCAACTTTTTGCTTTCTGGTAAAGTTTCGTTTTTATGAAGTTATATTAAAAATAGTCATATGTTCTCTTTTACGTAAAGCGTAACGACCAAAAATGCATCATTTTACTCGGACGTAAATTAAAACCGACGGAATACTCCGACGTAAATGAAATACGGTGTATCACGATTACCCCCGTGTTATTGTAGCCATCGGGGCCGTGTAAAACAGACACTGGCTATAATAATAGTTTGCATCAGTATAGAGACTCTATGGGTAGACTGGAAAAATGTGTTCCAACTTCGTATGATGTTTGGAATTTTACTAACGAGCTGCTTAAGCTAACAGGCCCCGGTTTCACAATCATTCCTTAGCTAAGATTTTCCTTAACTTAAATTTAGCAAATTTTGGTAATCTCTTTTTGAAACTACTTATGATTATTTTAGCCAAAACTCAAGCAAATGTTTTAAGTTAGAAGTGATCTTAAAATGACACCTTAAATTCCTGATTATCTTGAAAATTAACAAAATTATAAAGATTTAAAATTTTGCAAGATTTAAGTTAAGGAAAATCTTAGTTAAGGAATGATTGTGAAACCGGGGCCCATTCCACATTTATTCCTTATCTAAGATGTTCCCAATCTTTTCTGAAACTAGACAAAACTAGGATACGCATGTTATAAGCTTGAATTTATCTTCAAAATGACAGCTTAAGTTCTTGAATATCTTGAAAAATAACAAAATTATTAAGATTTCAAATGTTCTAGATTTAAGACATTAAATAACCGATCCTAGAAGATGAATGAAGTCTTAGTTGATGGATGTTTTGAGTGGGTAGCTTTATGTATTCGATAATCTCATATGTCGTATATAAATTTGAAATAATTATGTTTAAATATTGTTGTAAAGATTAAGGTATAAGGCTTTTGTTGAAAAAAAAATAAAAGGTGAACAAGTTGACATAATGTTGATACAAAATACAATATTATATTATTTTAGTATCCAAATTTATAAGTTAAGTTTCTAAATTACCTTTAGGTAAGAGTTGATGGGAGTTGAGTTTAGTATTAGTGTTTTACACACCAGTCAAGATTCTTTGACTTCTAGTTTCACTTATATCGAGACGGTCAGTTCTGGGATGATGGAGGTAACTAGAGTACAAAGAGAAGACCGCAGATCTTTAGCAAACAAGCTGACAAACTTTTTAACACTAGGGTCGTCGAACCAAGGCGATAAGAGACGCTGTGATCAATCTGCAATCGCATGCTTTACTGAACTTAGGTTCGAGTTGCACAAAGCTTAAAGTCAATCCTCGATTAAAACACAATTAACAAATTATAGATCATTGCACTAATTATGGTTTAATCAATGAATTAATTCTAATTATGCTATGTACAACTGTTGAAACCCAGTTTAACTGAGTCCTTATTTAAAGTTTTTAAATATATGGATTTTTAGGGATGATCTTCAAAAACTTGAGTTTCTCCATCAGTGTATTAAAGAATCATTAAGACTTTACTCGGCTGTCCCAGTTATCATGAGAGAAAACACTGAAGATTTAACCATTGATGGTAAAACATTCCCAGCTGGCACAGAGTTTGTTCTTCACCTGTTCAGCCTACACCATAACTACACAGTCTGGGAGGATCCTTACAAGTTTATACCGGACAGGTTCTCCAAAGATAATATCAATAAAATGGACTCATTCGCTTTCTGTCCTTTCTCAGCAGGACCAAGGTAGTGTATAAAAAAACTAACTTTATATTATTACGCACAAAATACATTATTTAAAAGAAAGCAATAATGGATAGCATTTACATATGCTTTTAATGTGTTTAGTCACTGAACTATAAAAAAATAACGCTTAAAGTGTTGTAACTTCCGTTGTCGTGCAAAGCAAAGGGAGATATGCATAAGTCAAAACTGCAAGTCACACAATCACTCAAATAAATACATTTGGTACATTTCATGTAAATTTTATGGTTAATTGCTTTCCATATTGTTGTACTATGTTTGTCTTAGTCCAGATTTGTTAAAATATTACTTGAATGTATTCATTTATTTATTCTTGTTACAGAAATTGCATTGGCCAGAACTTCGCTACCAATGAAATGAAAGTAGTTATCGCAAACTTCTTGTACAGGTAAATATTTTAAAACAACTATAGTTGACCGATAGGCTAATGATTTGTGTGAAATTTGAGAGGAAGTTTGGTGACCAATTCAATTCACCTTAGTCACTCCACAGACCTACGATGTTTTTAAACCAAGTGTCACACAACGTTTATACGTGGTACATCTAACAAAGCTGAAATTTATTCTCCAAGAAGGTGGAAATATTAGCAAATAAAGCTTATTTTCTTTCCGAAGCCTTTCAGATGTTTTGAAAATAATTTAGCCATGATGTTATTTTTAACATACATAGGTAGTAATAATTGTCTGTTTTTGTGATTTATTTCAGATACAGAATAGAAATAGACACAAGAACGGAAGTTAAAAGAAAAGTAGCTACAGTTTTACGTAGTATCAACGGGATTCATGTCTACATAAATAAACGTTAAACATGAACAAAAATGCACTAAAAACGAAATTGACAATGTGTTTATAAATAAACGTCAAGGATGAAATTGACAACATGACCATAAATAAACATGATGATAAAATGCACTAAAAACGAAATTGACAATGTGGTTATAAATAAACGTACACTTGCAGTAACCATAAATTACAGTATACATAGACTTATGATATGAATATGTGTACCAAAACATATTAAAAGATGAAGTACTTTCAATAATTTTTGACTACCGTGACATTGGTATATTTTTGCAATCCAAGACCTATGGAGTTCTCAATTTTTTTCTCTATCCATTTCGAAAAAAGATACTGAAAGCAGGTTGTTTTATGTAGGTATCAAAGTTTCCTCGAAATAGTTTTGACAGGGACATAAAACATACTTTTATTCAATCCCATCCAGTAGCAAAAAAGTTATGCCAAGTGGTGTCAAGTATTTTCAAGAGATCTTTGTGTTGTATACAGTAAAGTGTGATAATTGAGGTCTTGCTATAATAATACACCACTGGGGATTTACTCCAAAATCTCGGGGACTTTGATGTGTCTGTTTGCTGTATTGTCTTATTTGACTCTTTCATCAGCAAACTCTATTGTTTTGTGCTCTTGGTAAACGTTGTGATTTTGAAAGACTTGACCAGTGGGCCACCGTGGTCCCGTAATTTGTCAAGGGGAAAACTGTTTCTAACAAGCTCTTTCATTAAGAAGTCTTGTTTATATATCACATATGAATAAAAACGGACATCACATGCTCAAGTTTGGTTTAAAATAAACTGACACCAATCTGAACTCGGTTGGTCGAATTTCCATAAGACGCTCAAATGGTTAGCGAAAAATAGAATATCTTGTTATCATTTAAAACAAAACCTTGATATATAAATAGTTTTAAATTTTATTATTTCTTTTAATAAAAGCAATTTCTTGCATTTATTTTTGACAAAAATTAAGAATAAATTGTCCAATTCATAAGATACAAATTTTTGAAAGATTCACAACTACACAATGCATACCTAGATGTTGCATCATGGACGATCAATTTTATACTAAAATTAGATTAGAAAAGACAAAAGATATTTGAAACATAACTTCCTTTCGGAAATAGAGAAATTAAGAAAATCGATCAAGTAGAAGTAGACACGGTATCATGATATGGGCAAACAGCATTGACCTGTCAGCTTGACCTTTAATTTAGATATTGTAAAACAGTACATCTAAGTTTAGGTACAAAAGGTGTGCGTTTTGTCTACTTCATTTAGATGCATTTTTATTTATTATTTATTCACTGCGAATCCTAGCACTTTCCATGTATTGGGTGGATCGTCGTATTTTGATATTGCTAATGAAAGGTCAAACAGACAAGTCAATGTTGTTTACCTATAATTAAATTTCTTTACAATAATAAAACAATGTAATGATTGATGAGAAACAGCCAAGACAAACATTAAGATGTCCTCAAGATGTCTTTAATAAAATTAGAAGGAACCTATGCTTTCAAACTAATGTTCAATACGCATCCTAAGGAATTTAATTCTTTTACAGTAAACGTTTTATACCGGCAAAAAGACAATTTATCGGTAATTTAACCCAGTCAATTGTTTAGAACGCTTGTAGTCAATTGCTTAGAACGTTTGTATTAAAGAAATTTAGATTTTTGGGCCAATTACGTATTTTTAGAAGTATCATTTCCGCCACTAATTAAAATTTCTTGGGGTTTAATTCCGCCAGAACCCGATGTCTTTTGCACCTGTCTACCTATGCAGGTAATTCATCTTATAAATGTAGAAAAAAGATTATTAATTAAAATGACTTTAACTCCGTCAGTAATATAGAGATGTCGGTCCCCAGGCCAGATAAACTGATATCACTCATATCTCAGTTGTACTCTCAATAAAGTCAGTTGGGTACCATATTGGCGCAAAAGGACTAAGGGTTTTAAAAATTGGTGGCGCAAATTATATACTGGCACAAATAGGTTGTAAGGGTGCATTATGTAGACATGGCCAATCAATTTCCCTCTTTTGATGGCATGAGATAGAGGCATGATATTTTTTCTCTCATAGAGTTCATTGTTGGAGATGGCTTTTGGCTAGAAGATTCGCAGAATCCGACGTTACATCTAGCTTGATGATGGCATTTGTGGTTTTTAGAGTACTCCTAGGGTGTTGCCTTTGAAGATCTTTAGTTTGGTTTTTGTCATAATTTTGTCGTATTTTCAGATGCTATTTAGACTAGCAAACATCACCCTTTGCTTTGGATATTCGGGCTTGATCTTTTCAGAGTTTCCATCTTCTGTGATCTTACTTTCATTGTAAACAAATTCCTTTAATACTCAATGCTTGCTGAATTCAAGGTTACTGTCATGTCCGAGTTGGCGTTGGTTTTCATAGTATTAGTTTGGCTTTATGGCTCACGAAAAATTTAAATAAAAATTTTAAAGGTTTCATTTTTTTATAACTATTTTTTAGGAAAATATGTTATATAACAACATTTTTATGAATTAAATATAATCGGAAAATGGCCTAATTGGAAAAATAATTAGAAGAAATATTAATTGGGACGTCGCCAGTTTTTGATGAAGTGCCTTTAATTTGCTCAGAAGGATGTGTATGGAGCTTCGATTTTAAAGGTCTCCTCCAAAGGATCCCGTGAATGCCGAATTCTTGTCGAAGGAACAGTCAGTATCTATTCTCAATCTTGGTCAGACCCGCTCGTGGTTTGAACCCCGATCTCCAACATGCAAAGTGATTGCTCTACCAATTGAGCTACTGTAATGGCCATTCAGAAGAAATAGACAAATTATACATGAATACATGACATTAAAAGTTATTAATATGTAGTGTCAAAAAAAAAAAAAAAAAAAAAAAAGGTTAGCGTGCTATTGAAACGATATGAAATTGACATATTAAAAATATTTGTAATGCCACATGAATCTTTTTAACGCATTATTTCATAAAAATCCAAGAGTTGCTCATGTCAGCAATAAAGATTTATTTTTAAAATAACTATTAATCCGAGAGATACTTCCGGGTAAGTTATTACTTTTTTGTAGCTAGTGCTAAAAAGTTGTAACACACATTAAATATTTATTAGTTTTCTTAACTTACCATTTTTTCATAAATCTAAAACATACATCTTTAATAACTGATATTTCCGCCTCTTGAGATAAAATTGACTGATTTTAAACCAAATTATAGGATGTTGAATGTTTTTATTCTACTACACACAGTACAGGCCTGTCGGAAGTTTAGCACTTTGTCAGCAAACAGATGCCCGCTGAGTGACCAACCACTGCGGTGGCTCAGTTGGAAGAGTGCTCGATCCGTAAGTTGGAGGTCGTGGATTGGAACCACGACTGTGTCTGACCAAAGATTTATTAGTGGGTAGTGGCTATTCTTTCGCCAAGCACTCGATCGGCATTACGAAATGAAAGTCACGTTTCTCTCGGATGGGCACTTAAAAAAACGAGGCCACGTGCCACGATAGGCTTGGCACGATAAAGAACCCTGCTGTTATAATGCCATCAGCGTAACGCACAGACAAAATTTCTGCACCTCCGTAAAATATTCTTGACTGGAACGTTAAACACCATTACTCAACTCAACCCCTGTTGAGAGGCCGAGAAATATGGAAATATAATGGCCGAAAAGCTGCCGAAATCAATCGGCTGCAGAAAAGTTGTTCAGGGGCCGAGATTAGCGGCCGATATGGCACTAATTCGTTAATTTAGTGTTGAACTTTCGACAAATATATAAAACAATTTGTTGTTACTTCCTGGCATTAAGAGGCATTCAGTTCAATTATCACATTTTTAGACACCTACATAGCTGTTACATTCAAACCAAGGGATTAGTTTTCTATGATTTATTTATAAAATAATTGAATTTACAATCCCCTTTAAGAACGTTTAAATTGTAATGTTCTTAATGTACTTGATACCGTTGTATTTGTGTAATGTTCAATTTCAATCTGTTTTATATACGTTATCCTTGTGATGACCGTCACGGTGGCTCAGTGGTAGAGAGTCCGTCTCGAGAGCGAGAGGTTGTGGGTTCGAATTCCGACCGGGTAGTATACACAAGCCTTCAAAATTTCAGATACTGGTTCCTCGCCTGGCGCTCGATATTAAGAGGAAAGAGTATCGGCATGTTCATCAGGTGCCAGGATAATGTGACTGAGGGAGTGGTATGCTTATGTGCAGCGTATTGACTCTGTGAACTAGCACCCTTAAGTCGCTCTGGGTGTGCACTATTATAATACAAGACAGACCATAAAACATACTCATCTCATGCGTACACCAACCTGTTCTTAGATTGAAGTAAACTTTGAAAAATTGTCAATGCGACGTTACAACAACATTACAATTAACAATCCTTGTAATGGAATGATTATTGTGTTTAACTGCTATGTTTTTATGTCCCTGTAATGATGTAATGTGCTTTTTCAATCTGATTTTTGTTCTGAATATCTTTGTAACTGTGTGATGCTGTAATTCAATGGAATGTATGCACATTGTAATTTTTATCATTGTAATGAGTACTTTTTTGTTTGTTTGTTCGTTTGCAAAAATCAATTTCAATAGGATTTAGAAATTTCTTGACATCTCTGATATAATGCGTTATATTTACATCGGCCTTATGCACTTGGTATGCTCGTAATTCACAAATTCTATCGTATTTTTGTACATGTACGTAATACCCTTTGTAATGAAGTGATATTCTACTGTTTATTTAGTGTATTGTTATGTGTTAATATCTTTAAGCAATTAAGATTTGGCATTTTAAAAGTCTATAAAACTTTATTGAAAAAGTTTAGTTTTTCTGGTGATCAATCTTCATGTTTGTGACAACCCTCTTATACACTACAGGCCTGTCGAAAATTTAACATTGAAAAAAAAAACGAATTACAGTCAAACCTGTCTATAAAGCCACCCAAGGGAACCAGAAAAAAGTGGCCTTTATGGGCAGATGGTTTTTATATACACGTTTAAATAATATGAATACAGAACAATTGGGATACATTCTTCTGGCCTATACTAGCAGGTGACCGTTATATAGAGGTTGCCTTTAAGACAGGTTGGACTGTAGTCCCGACTCGACAACTTATTATTACCATTCGTTGGTTATATCTTGACAGCTACGTACAATCTACAGTACAGACTTGTCGAAAATTTAACACTGCGCTAACGAAATGGAGCCAAACTCGGCAACTAAGTGGTCAAGATACGGATACTAAGTGGCCAAAAATATGCCGAAAGACGGATAGCAGCTGCCGAAATGTTATAGCTCTCAGGGGAAAGATGCGCTTCCGATTCGGTAACTAATTCCTTATCTTAGTAATAAACGAGGTACCGTGTCACGGTGAGGTTGGCACGATAAGAAACCCTGCTGTATAATGTCATCAGCGCAACGCACAGGCAAAATTTCTGCATCTTCGCCTATAGCTGGCGACGTCTCGATATATGTGAAATATTCTTGACTGGGACGTTAAACACCATTACTCAACTCAACCTTATCTTAGTGTTAAACTTTCGTCAGGTCTGTATTGTATCTCTAGGCAGCTTTTCCGGTAACTAGCTATCCATATTTCCGACACTCGACAGACAACCGAGCTGCTACTCCTTTTTTTAGCAAAGTGTTAAACTTTCGACAGGTCTGTACTGTACCGACGTCGATCTGAAATATTTTAGAAAAACACGCAATACTCATTGAACTTACTAGTTCAACTTATTTCACTTAGAATTAATTTTATAAATTGCGATGTGTTTATTTTAAAGTTTAAGACGAATAATACACTTAGACAACCTAACTTTTAAGAGACCAAATAAACATCCAGAAAAATTCTAATAAACCAATTTAATTAATGGCAAACTGTATAAACCCTTTACAAACACGTCAATTCATTTAAGACGTGCAGTGTGCTTACATGTCGGCCGTTGACACTACGTACACAAATACCAGCCTAAGTTATTTTTGGAACTGACATTTGCCAAGAGCGTCAATTCTTTGAAATGTGAAAATGGTTGACATCACATTTTACACGCCTTGATTTCTCGTGGGATACCGCCGATCATTATCAATTTATTATGCTTTTCTAACCTGAGTAATTACATGTATGACTTAAGAACTCGTTCAATTAAAGATTAATTTTTAAAAATTTTCTAGAAATTTCACAGACTTGTTTTTAATTTCTTTGCTGCGTAAAATTCCGTACGACGTTACAGTACAAAGTCGAAAGTTTGACATTGAGCCAAAGAAAAGAAATGGCGGTTTGTCTGCCGAGTGACCGAGATTTAGTGAACTTAAAACCGAGGTAAGTAGCAAGTTTACCCCTTATTCCCTAGCAACTGCGGTAGCTCAGTCGGTAGAGTTCTCGCTCCGTAAGTTGGAGGTTGTGGGTTCGAACCCCGGCCGGGTCTGACCCAAGACTTGAAAGTGTGTAGTGACTGTGCCAAGCACTAGGCATTACGAAATGAAAGTCACGGTTCTTTTGAATGGGAAATTAAAATAAACGAGACCCGGTCTCACGATGAGGTTGGCACGCTAAAGAACAATGCTGTATATAATGCCATCAGCACAACACACAGGCAAAAAATCTGCACTTTCCCCTATAGCTGGCGACGTCTCGATATAAGTGAAGTTTTCTTGACTGGGACGTTAAACACCATTACTTAACTCAAATTATTCGTTAGCTTAGTGATGAATTTCGACAGGTCTGTACTGTAATATGAATGCTAGATGGTTGTTTGGTTGCATTTGTTTGTGTTTGGGTAAAACCCTATTAAACATATGTACCAGTTTTATAACATACATTTTCCAATTACTCGTTTTTGGGTATATGCAAACTTATTCCGTTCTTTGTAAAATCTCGAAATGAAATGGATTAACGGTTGGATAAATCGACTTCTTGAAGCATCTACGATAGCAACCTTTTAATATAACATCGCCAGTCTTTGGTTAGCTAAACAGGATGTGCTTATCCTTCCAGAGCAACCAGTCTCACTTACCTGGCGGAAGCTTACGCGTTTAACTAACTTTCGAGTTTTCAAAGCGTTTACTTTTTCATAGGTGGGGTTGTATTTTGAACATTGACCCATATATGTTTGTCTTTGTTTCAGTTTATTGATTAAATGTTTTAGTTGTTTTGGACCAGTTATAGCTTTTCAAAGTTTTTGCTCTGCTATTGGGATTGTAATATTTTGGACATTGGCCGGAATGTTATATTTGATTTAGTTTCATTTATTGACTGAATAATTTAGTTGTTTTGTGTCAGTTAAAGGTTTTCATGTGGTTTAAACTTTTCTTTTAATCTTAAATGCAATGAATATAGCCAATTAAGAATTGTCCTCTTGTTTTTCTTTAGTCCTCAGGAAATGGTGCGTGCGTGTGATACGTGACTTTGTACAAGTATTTGCTTGGTACTAAATCATTATAACTATTACTTATTATTGTTCTCATTGATGTTACCAATCTATATGTTGATAGTTAGCACTGTAACACCTGGTAGTTAGGTAAGGCATTCGCCCGATCATTGGCTTTATTGCTTTGTTTATCGTAAAATGGGTTTATTCAGTACGCCATTGCTGCCAATAACGCATTATGTCCATTCACTATACTGTGATATAGAAAACTAACAATGCAATATTAATTGTTTAGGGATTTTTCTGGTCATTTTGAGAAAGAAAAAAAAATCAATCAACAAAACCAACAATTTTGAGAGAATTTACTCATTTTGACATCTTTTGAAAATAATCTTGCATTACTGTGTGAACGGATCTATTTTAAATAAGCTTTATCCATTTTCCCAGATATGCCTTTATTACACACTTATTAAATTATCACCATATGTGTTTTCTCCCACAATTATTGTGCCGTGTCAACTTGGAAATTTTTATCTACAAAATTAGAAAAAATATGCTTTTTTGGTATTGTGAATAGATTTTTTACTGGACCATGTGAGTGGCCAGAATTTTTTTTTGATAACTACAAAGTACAAAATTAATGAACTCTCATTATTGTTATCACACTACTGATCTACGTTGGAGGGAACACCAATGATAGTTCTGACTACCTGCTGGTATATTCATAATGATGCGTTGTAGAAAGAATTCAAATGAATATAGAAATTGATAAGAGGTCAAGACAACATCGCATGCATTGACATATGTTTACATTTATCGGCGTTTTTTTAGTGTTGTTTTGCCAATCAAATAATTATTTTGTTCTGTTAAAGTGAATTTTACTTTTATCATCGTTTTAATTGAAGGCGGATAAACGACATACTTTCGGATTTTTTCTATGGTCTCACAGTTACTTGAAGACTAATGTCGAACAAGAAATTGGTGCCACCTTTGATGAATAAAGACTACTAGTAAATCATTTGAACGAAAATCATATGACTTAACAATCACTAAAACGAAGGAAAACATAGAATATATGATTTTGCCGACGAGAAAAATATCTTTTAAGTAAAATGCACACAATCGACTAAAATGTCTTCACCACATAACACATCTTGTTAAATATTGAACTAACACGAATTTAACAATCGCTAAAATGATTTAAAAACATATAAACTTATATAGAGTATATGTTCTTGCTGACATGAAAAATTATCTTTCCCGTTAAAATATATTTCCGATTTAAATGTCTTCGCCACAAAAACGTTTTAATAATGACAATATTTATTAACACAAGTTTAAATTATCTATAAAAGTAGTGATATTTTATAAGCGAATGTATACAATCACGCCTTTACACGCATTATTTGTTATATTTATCCTAATATCAAATAGACTCGGTGTATATATTGCCATCATATCGCGAACCACCTATATATCTTCAATCATATATGTTAGCGAAATGCAACTGAAAACAATCCATACAATTTCTACTCTCCCCTTTTTCATATTAACATATTTTTCATATTAAAGCATTAAACAACTTTCCCCACTCTCCCCTATTTTCCACTTACTCATTATAATACACAACTACCGGAGAAGCGCCTCGCTCTTCACGCTTTCTTGCTTTACTTATGCCCATCCATACAAACAATAAAGTGGTGTGTACGATAATGCATCATTTACACTTGCTTACTCTACGTGATAAAACAAATAAGAAATTGAAAATAAACCTTTTACAACAACGATTCTTATAATTGTGGTAATTTCAGAATACATGTTTTTTGTCGTTTGTAGGCCAAAACTCGTAAAAATCTACTAAAATTCCTTAAATCGCTGTTATTCACAACGTTCGACTTACGTCGTAAAGGAAGATAACCTGTCGGGTACCTGTATAACTTGTGTTTGGTGCACGTTTTAAGAAGTTTGGCTAGAAAACTACAAGAAATTAATTTTCCCAATTTACCAAAATTATAAGAATCATTGTTAAACGTGTTTTACACTTTTAAGTATTTTACTTTATCGCTCAGAGTTAGAAAAATAGCAGTGTTGTATTACGTGCACACACCGTTTTATTGTTTGTATGACAAAACATAAGTTAAAGCTTTTTATTCGTGTAGTTAGTCGAATGCTATGATGGCTTATTGACAGAGTTACATTCTATAATGATTCAATCACTGGTATACAGTTCCTTAATGTATGATTCCGTTAATCTATTCGCACTTTAAGAAACTTTAACAGCATGTGATATATATAAATATCGTAGACAAGACAGTTTGATTTTCGTATATTTTAAACGCGCAACACGTTCATTCGTTTGTACATTGTGTCTGCTTTAAGTACATATGCAATATTCCCAAGCTAATTGTGGCCTCATAAAAGATGTTCTTGCCTATGTCCTCACAATAGAGTCTTAGAGACTTGAAATTGCAATGTTAGGCGTACACATTAAATTGCACTGCTTGGAACAGCGACCACCAATCAAGCGTTCAATGCTTAAATCTTTTGGTTTATATCAATCTTTATTCAATTTGAAGCTCGATGGTTTCCGCTTTAGATTTTGGAACCACCGAGTAAAAAAATCAAATTACATAAACACAAATCGATAAAAACTTGTCAACTAATCCGTTACATTGACCTTACTATGGATGGATGTTGAATGGGATGCATTTGTGTTCTTATAGTGGGAATCTAAATCTTAAAGACTAATGTGAAATTGACATAAATTGCATCCAATGACCGATCCGTTACATTGAACCGATTTGATATGATACAAATATAATAGATGAATTGGTCAGAACTTCGATCATTGTGGAATCGCAAAGAGAAAAGTGAAGCTGTGAGTGAAAAAGACCAACATGACATCAACTGATCTATTGTACTGACCCTAGATACTACTATGGAAATGATGTTGTAGTATGGAATGTAAAATATAATCTATAATTTGATATTGGTGACAAGAACAACGTAATCATAGAATGGATCCATACATAAATCACACTGACGATATCAGTTGTACCAAAGAGATATGTTCGTCTAGTCAGTCGCGGTAAACAGTCAATAGAAAAATGCACTCAAATCGTCTTCGGTGTTCTATAGCAAAAATCTGCCTCGGTTAAATTCAGAACCTATCTACGGTAACGGTGTTCATTTAAACTCTACATCAATTATGTTTTATGCTTAAAACAGTGTTTCAATTCAAAATTATTACTAACTTCTAAAAATTTTGAAAATACGGTTCCTTTTAAAGTATTTTTTCACAAATGTGCTTTAAAAAGGTTACTTTTTGAAAGAATTTCTCAGAAATTGGTAGCCAATGGCGAATTTGGCTACCAGGAACAGAAAAACAGCCTAAATGTTTAATTAATTTTAAAAATTGAAATCGGAGTATCAGAGATAACCACCAACCTTCCAGCTTCAGTTAAACTGAAATTGACATTTCCTTTTCTAAATTGTCGTCATTATTTAAGTGGTAATGGATGTAAAAAAAGGTTGCTATAGAAACGGAATTATTTTTATTAGAGAAAAAGCTCAGATTTTGCAAAGAACCATGAATCAAATTAAATTTTCTTGACATTAGATAAAGTTAATTGATTTAAATGTGATAGTAATTGTCTTAATAGTTTAACAAAAGGTATCTTGCTATATTTTACAGTTTATAGCTGACAGCTGTACTATAAAACTTCACAGAAGGTGATGCTGCTACCAATCTGTACCTAGATTACAGGTCATATAATAGATTTATAACAAGATTAACTGCAATGAAAAGAACGTTTGAAAAATCCAATGCAAACGAAAT
This sequence comes from Anadara kagoshimensis, assembly GCA_021292105.1. Classification (NCBI taxonomy): domain Eukaryota; kingdom Metazoa; phylum Mollusca; class Bivalvia; order Arcoida; family Arcidae; genus Anadara; species Anadara kagoshimensis. The sequence continues at coordinate 18,353,293 of CM037870.1, read as the reverse complement.
GTAAAAAAGAGTTCAAGTTAAATTGTGTTTCTGGACGAACTTTTTTGCGTGGAGGAGAGTGTAATGCGAATTAGAGTAGGAGTTGTGGAGGAAATGAGAGTGTCTAAGAAAACTTTCTTCCAAAACGAACTGACTTACGTTAACACACTAGGATATGTCCCGAGTAGGATTCGAACTTTAGCGCTGAGAAGCACCATGATCCGTAGGCTGAGCGCGCACTGAAATTAGAAATTATATACATATATAGGCCTATAACGAAAACAAATGTATAGGACGCGCTTACGATAACTGTAATTATCTATTCATACATAAATTTAATGGAGTTGAAAGATGGATTTTACGCCCCAGTCAGGATTGTGTCACTTTTGAAATGGATTAGTTTATTTTGTTTTTTATTGATTCCGGGATGGTGAAGGAAACCACACATAAAACCACCAACCTTCAACAGAAGAACTGACAAACTCACACTGGGATCTGCCCTGAGTGGAATTAGAATTTTGACGATGAGAGGCACTGTGATCGGTAAGCGTTTGCACTAAAAATAGATATAACATGTATATACAATGTACATCATCGGGTAAATTCGTGGCTTCGTCGAAAGTGAGCTTGTAATAATGCTATTTCGTTGACATGTAAATTTGTGGTTCAAGAATTCAACGAAAACTTGGGACACTACGAAAATTAAAAAAAAAAATAAAATATTGTTTCCAAATTTGTTATTAAATTGGTCTGGATCTAATTATTGTATTACTAAATTCAATTCCAATTTGTTTCTGAAGCATTTTGTTTTATTTTTGCATGAAAGTATTTGATCTTAGTCATGTTATTATGGACAGCTACTGAAAACGAGATGAGATTACAATTCCAACGCCATGGGTATGTTATTATAACCCCCCCAAAAAAACTAGTTTGAGGGGGGTATAAAGGAATCACCATGTCTGTCTGTCTGCCCATGTAAAATCGTGGCCGAGCCATATCTCATCAATGCTTTGGACGATTTTCATGAAACTTCACATGAATAATCTTCATGGTCCAAAGGTGTGTCATGACTTTGAGCCAAGGTCATATAGGAAAGGGCAAGTTCGCGAGAAAACTTTAAATATTGGGGCGGGGGTATTTGGCTCTTAAGAGACAGTTCTAGTTTTGTACTTGCTATGGCTGTATTGTTGTTTGAATGGTTGATTTATTGTTTAACTATTCAAGTTCTATAAATTGAATTCCCTACATGAATAATGCACTGAGGAAAAAGGTAAAATTATTTCATTTTTCCATAACAAAAAAAAAAAATTAATAAATAAATAAACAGAATTCACAAAATGGGATATTTATTTTTTATTTTTTGTATTCGAATCAACATCATTAAACATCTTACAAAGTGATAAAATACATAAAGACTCGTCGTGCTACAAATATACAAATAATTAAACATTTATACAATTAATATTTTTTTAACACTGTCATGTGCTACTTTTGAATTTTTATGAAATAATACATTCAAAAGTAGCACACGACAAGACAACACAAATCGACGCGATTTAGTTATTCAAATAAGTATCGGGGAAAGTTTGGTAGGATTTACTTTTGTACCCTTCACCTAAATGTGAAATTTAAAACAAAATTCACAGAAATGTTTAAAATGGCTTGATTCCGCAATTTTAAAGCTTTTTCAGTAAACATTAAAGTTTTAGTGGAGGATACAAATGAAAGTCCTTCCAATAGTATTAAACTTCACGATTTTTTTCATAAAATAAAAGTTGAGTACACTTGATACAGATCGAATGTCTTGTAACAAGAATGACAGTAAAAACCTGTCGAAAACCACTGCGGTAGCTCAGTTGGTAGAGTGCCCGCTCCGTAAGTGGGAAGTCTTGGGTTCGAACCCTGACCGGGTCTGACCGAAGACTTGAGAGTGGGTAGTGACTGTTTTTTCGCCAAGCACTCGGCATTACGAAATAAAAGTTACGGTTCTTTCAGTGGTAACTTAAAATAAACGAGGTCCCGTGCCACGGTTAGCGTGGCCCGATAAGGAACCCTGCTGTGTAATGCCATCAGCGCAACGCACAGGCACAATTTCTGCAAAATTTCGTCTATAGCTGGCGACGTCTCGATATAAGTCGAATATTCTTGACTGGGACATTAAACACCATTACTCAACTCAACAAACCTGTCGAAAGTTTGACACTAAGCTAGCGAATTAGTGCCGAGTCGGCAGCTCATATTGGGCTCTCGTTACTTATATTTCTCGACAGGTCTTCGACAGCTGCTTGTCTATCTTTTGGTAACTTTTCGGTCACTGGCTATTCATACCTCGTCTTTGACTTCATTTCTATAGCTTAGTGTTAAACTTTCGACAGATCTGTACTGTAAATGTTCTGGCCAAAAAGATCAAATTTGACATTTAATATTATACAACATGTACACATCAAACACGAACACACCGGTCCATGTCCAAATCTCAATCACAAATCAAAGTAAAACCTTTGAAAAGTTGTAAATTAAGTTAAACACGTGAACTTCCACTCGGGAAGTGACATCGGCTTCATCCGAAAGGAGTAAGCTACTTCTGTTTAGCTACAGTTCAGATCTGTTAAAAAATTCAAAACTAAACAAACGAAAAGGAGTGGGCGATCGGCTACCGAAGGATTGAGAAGATGAGTGGTTGAATGGCTGACAATTGGCCTAGAGATGGCAGATGCAGATATATAGATAACGAGAGGTCGGAATAAGCCGCTGAATAGACGCTTTTTTTAACTTTGTGATAAATTTTCGACATGTCCGTACTGTATCTATACCAGCTAGTTAAAAATGAAATGAGCTTAACTCACTTACTAACTTAAAAGCTAATAAATCAATGTTGTAGAACTATTTAAAATGTCAGTATATGAGTTAAGAAAGTTAAAGTCTGTCGAATGTCCTTAAGACCTCTGTTAAGGCGATCCATTAATCCATTAATTGTATGCGAAACTAAAACTTTCGCGAATATTTAATTTTGATATAATTCAGTTGCATTTGCACCAATCATCTTCCGACGATGCGTAAATAAAAGAACGTCAACATCTTGACGCAAAATTTTTCCGAGTTACAATAAAAATCAATACAGACCTGTCGAAAGTTTAACACTAAGTTAACAAATCAGACCCCGGTATCACAATCATTTCTTAACTTAAGATTTTCCTTAACTTAAATCTGGTAAATTCAAAACCTTTATAATTTTGTTAATTGTTAAGATATTTGGGAATTTAAGGTGTCATTTTAAAGAATATATTAAGCTTATGATATCTGCATTAGTTTTGACAAAAAAGTATATTTGTATTTCCAAACAGAGCTTGCCAAAATTTGCTAAATTTAAGTTAAGGGAAATGAAGGAATAAGGAACTCGACCACTTGGAAGCCAAGATTTGACTCAGGTGCGTTTTCTCAGTGTTAAACTTCCGACAGATCTTTATGCTATTCGCCTGTCAAAAGAGACCGCCATTCTCATTTTATAAAAAATATGGTTAGGGGATCACTAGTTAACGAACTTCTCAATCAAACAACATCAAATGTTACCGTGAAACCATTTATTTTTGTGGTGGTCAAACTTCTTGGTTCTAAGGAAAAAATACAATTTCGTGGGTTGTAAATGTCTGGTTTTTGCTTAACGTTCAAGATTAGATTGCTACGGAGCCCGTAAGGTGACATGTTTTAAAAAAGTTATTTGCAATAGTCATTTCGTTTATTCGAATAAGTGTTTCGAATTTTCGAAATAGTATTTCGTATACTCGCAATACTAGTAGTTATATCGTATTTTCGAAAAACTACTGCATATATTCGCAATAGTTATTTCGAATTATCGAAATGGTATTTCGAATTTTTGAAATACTATTGCGTATATTCGCCTTACGGACTCCGTAGATTGCAGTATATATTAGCATATTTCGTTGACATAAAAAATCGTAGATAAGCGTGTCCATGAAAACGATAAAAATTAGGACACCACGAATACAAATAACTTCACAGTAATTAAATATAAAAAGTCACATATCTACCATACATACAATCGAATCCACTAACACGCTCCGTGTGAAGGGGAAATACAGTACGAACACATTGCGGTAACAATATTCAAAATAAAGTGTTGTCGTCATAACAACGTTTGGTAAACAGTTTGCTGCTGTGCACTGACGTTATTTTGTTTATCTGCGTTGTTTTGTTGGTGGTTGTGATGTTCGTTATTGTTACTATGGGAATCCAATCGTGCCATCCTAACACTTAGGGTATATCCATTTTCCATTGGTAAATTTCTATGGTGGCAGTTACAAAAAAGATGCACGAAGGTTTCTCTAAATTTTGTACTCATAGTACAATAAAGAATAAAATTAACGGCATTATTGACTAAGGCCACGATATCCATGACGTCACCCAATGGAATGTAAACTGTGTCAAAAAAGTTTTCTACGCATGCGCTACACACAATTAAAACTCCTTGCGGTAATTCTGTTACTAAAAATAAAATGATAACAGCAAGAAGCATTTTTGTGGTTCTAGAATGCTCTATAAGGCGGATACTACTGGTTCCAGAAATTTGTAAAACTTTTCTTCGGTGTCTAATTTTAACATGAATATTGTAAATTAACAAAGATCCAAATATGGACATTAACAAACAAGGAATAAGTTTGGCCGTCAATGCATACAACCAAACATTTACCAGCACCAGAGCCGCTGTGTTATTTTTCCCTAGTTTTAAATCTCTGAGCACAAAAATAGTTTCGTTCGTATCTTCTATCGTATCCTCCAAAAGCTCATTGCTCATGTAATTTGGAATTAACAAAATGGCAGATGCTATATATATCACAAAAATCATGATATTTGATTGGTGGATTCTTCTTAACCGGTTAGACATCGCCTTTGTTGGCGATCTGATGTGCAAATATCTGACAATAGCCAACAATACACAAAGCCATATAGAGACCGTGTGTGTTGTCGCGGTTAAATTGATATGAAAAATCATAAAAGACATCCATCCATGGCTGTTTTTACCTGACGATTTACTACCAGAAGGGTACAAGCAATAGAAATGCATTGCAAATGGCAGATAAGACAACATCGTCACCATATCTGACACAGCTAGATACGTCAATACCTGGTTAACGGCCGTCCTCATGTGTCGCCGTGTGAGCACCGTTATATTAAACACATTGGTAATAATCCCAAAGAAACAAACAAAGATACTAATATATCCATGTATTGAAGCGTAAGTCCTAGCAAAGGAAAATAATTCATCTGCTACTACACTCTGATTCTCTGCCATGACCGAATATTCGCAGTATGCATTTGCTGCGGAAAACCTGAAATATACAAAGCAAAAATGCAAAAATTAGTTGTTATTTTAGAATTTCAAAAGTCATAAAATAAGAAAAGAAAAATAGAGATATCTCCAATATCATCTTAACTAAAGCTTGATTAGTTGTTGTTGCCAATCGATGAAATAAAACCTGTAACATACCAGGAAAAACAAAGCCAAAAACAAACATTCCAATGAATTATCTGTTATTTTTAAAAATCTCATAAAACAGCTTAACTAATTTTTTGTCAATCTTTGAAATAAAACCTCAAAGATAACAAGCGAAACAAAATACATGTTATTTTATAATCCAAAAAAAAAACATAACATAGCTAAGCTAAAGACAGCTTAGTTGTGAATGTCAATCTTTGGAGAGAGAAAAAAAACCTTAAACATACCTGGCAAAACCAAAACAAAACTACATGTTCCTTTAGAATGTCAAAAACACATGAAACAGCTTAACTAAAGATAATTTAGTTTTTGTTGTTAATCTTTGGAATAAAAACGTGAAACGTACGAAACAAAATAAAATGTCAGAAACACAAACACGTCTTAAGTGAATTCGAAGATACCGAAGATTGTTGTTGTTGTCGTCAATCTGAAACAAATCTAGCAAAACATAATTTCATGTTCTTTTACTCCAAACCTCAAAAACACATAAAACAGCTTTACTTAAGATAAAGTCAAGTTATTGTTGTCAATCTGTGAAATAAACAACATTATATATATAATAGTATGTATCAATCTAATCTCACAGCAGCTTTTTTGGTATCTAGGATTGCTCTGGCACACAGCAGATGCAACCTGATAAAAGACTAAAACATTTACCTGATCTGGATCAGTAATATATATTTCCCATGATGCCACACAAAAATGATATTGTTATTTACAGTTTCCAATTACGCGCTTTGTACTGATATCATTATCAGTTGGTTATAACAAAATTATCGATGTAATTATCTATGTAATGACAGTTCTAATCTAATATAAAGTGATTTTGCAATCTGTCCAAAATTGAGCAGAAAACTTAATGAATAAAAGCGTTTAGATGAAATAAGGAAAGTGGAGGTTTTTTTATATGACACCAGCTAGTATATTTATATAATGACAGTTCTAATCTTAAGTTGAAGTGATTTTGCAATCTGTCCAAAATTGAGCAGAAACGTGTATATTATTATAACAAAATGTAAACGGTGAAAAAAGTGAAGTGGAGTTTTTTTTTGGTGATAAAGTCGTAACTATTGTATCTTGATATTGGCAGTTGTGATTTAAAATGAAGCGAGTTTGCAATCTGTCCAAAATCAAGCAGAAAGCCTTGTAAACTAATTAAAAAACATAAAGAAAAAACGTGCATTGCAGGTTTTTTGATAGTATGGTCCTATTTAATGACAGCCTTATCTAACATGAAGTGATTTTGCAATCTTTTCAAAATTGAATAATTGAAAAAAGTATCAATAAAAAAGGAAAATGCAGGTACTTTGATACGGTCCTATCTCGAATGTTGATATAATGGTAGTTCTAACTAAGTTTAAGTGATTTTGCAATCTGTCCAAAATTGAGCAGAAAGCTTTATGAAATAATTGAAAAACGTAACGATGAAAAAGTAATGTTGAGGTTTTTTGGCGATAAAAACAATTATATCTTGATATTCATTCGTTAGTTTTGATTTAAATGAAGCGAGTTTGCAATCTGTCCAAAGCTTTGTAAAATGATGAAAAAAGTGTAACGTTGAAATAAGAGAAATAGGATTTTTTATGATATCGTTCTTGCTAGTATGTTGATAAAATGGAAGTTTAAATATAATGTGAAATGATTTTGTAAATCGTCCAAAAATTAAGCAGAAACCTTGAGCAATAAGAAGCGTAATGATAAAATGAAATGAAAATGACAGTTCTTTGATAACAGATAGGATGTTAATATGATGAGTAAAAGTGATTTTGCAATCTGTCTGAAATAAATAAGTTAATAAAAAGACGTAACGATGAAAAAAGAGAAGTGAAGTTTTTTGGTGATATAGTTGTAATTATTATATCTTGATATTGGTAGTTGATATCTAAAATGAAGCAAGTTTGCAATCTGTCCAAAATGTCCAAACAGATGGCTTTGTAAAATGTAGAAAAAGTGTAACGTTGAAATAAGGCAAATAGAGTTTTTATGATATCGCCGTTGCTAGTAAGTTGATATAATGACAGTTTTAATCGTACGTGAGATGATTTTGTAAATCGGCCAAAAATAGAGCAGAAACCTTGAGCAATAAAAAGCGTAATAATGAAATGAATCTGACAGCTCTTTGATAATATGGCACTAGCTAGGATGTTGATATAATGAGTAAAAGTGATTTTGCAACCTGTCTATAATTAATAAGCTAATAAAAAGGCGTAACGATGAATGAAATGAAAATGGATGTCCTTTGATTGGTCCTTGCTAGGATAAATTGAGGTTAAACCGTTGTAAAACGGGATTTATGGGTATCAGAAAGCAGTTATATAGCTGAAGAAGTACGATTTTTTTTAGATTTATTTAACCATTCAACGCTTGTTCTTGGAAAAATCAATTCCAAATACACAAGGCAACATCCGTTGATTTACAAAGGATATAAGTGTTTTGTTTTGATATCTGAGCAAAAACAATTAAAATAATTAATTTTGTCTTTAATATCATTACTGACATTTATCAAAGATTTATGAGTACATGAAGGTAACCCGTATTTTAGAAGGCAATTAAGTTAACGAAGCTTTACATAGCAAAACTTTAGTATTACCACTATAGTAACTTTTATATCTTGATATTGGTAGTTGTGATCTAAAATGCAATCTGTCCAAAATTAAACAAATAGCTATGTAAAATGATGAAAAAGAGTAACGTTGAAATAAGAGAAATAGAGGGGTTTTATGATATCTATTTTGCTAGAATGTTGGTATAATGACAGTTTAAATCTTACGTGAAGTGATTTTGTAAACCGTCCAAAATTGAGCAGAAACCTTAAGTAATAAAAATGCGTAATGATAAAATGAAATGAATATGGCAGTTCTTTGATAATATGTACATAGCTTGTGTGTTGAGATGATGAGTAAAAGTGTCCAAAATTCATCAGCTAATATAAAAAGGCGTAACGATGAAAAAAGTGAAGGTTCTTTGATTGGTTCTTGCTAGGATAAATTGAGGTTAAACCGTTTTATGGATATCGGAAAGCAATTATATAGCTGAAGTCGAACAACTTTTTATATTTATTTAACCATTCAACGCTTGTTCTTAGAAAAATCAATTCCAAATACATAAGGCAACATCCGTTGATTTACAATGGATGTAAGTATTTGGTTTTGATAGACGAGAAAAAAAGACAATTTAAAATAATAAATTTTCATTAATATCATCACTAACATTTATCAAACATACCTGCATTATGTTTTATTAGTACATGAAGGTAAACCGTATTTAAGAATTTTAGACTAATTATAATGGTTTATCCTTCCGAACCACTCGGCCTCACTTCCCTAGTGGAAGTGGAAGTTTGCTCTTTTATTTTTGTTTCGTTTTTGCATTGCTTTGAACATGGACTGGAATGTCTTTGTTTGAGTTAAACGGAATAAAAGACAAGTTTATTGACCACTCGGACTTACTTGTTTAACTTAATTTTTCATTTTAAAGTAATTAATTTGCTTTGTGGTTGTAAATGTGCCATGGGTTAATTAGCATGCTTGTGATTTTACTTAACACAGATTTCCGAAATACACGTGTCGTACGATTTGTATAATCAAAAGTTCAACGTTCTAATAACATCATAATTTTTAATAACCTTGGTCATTATCCTTAATTAATAAGAACTAAACAAATATATAAAAAACAATCGATATAATAAATATAATTATATATGATAATACAGTGCACACCTTTTGGAAGTTTAACATTAACCTAACAAATTCGAGCTGAGTCCGCATAGAATCGAGGGCTCTGTTGATGCAGCTGCTAAATATATCTAGACAACGTGTCCATACATCGGTCTTTAGTTTTGACTCGACTACGTCAGTTAAAGATCAAACTTTCGACAGGCATCTACTGTATACATAAATAAAATACAATCACAGATTAACGGACACCTGCCGCGGAAATTTGTATGAAAAATACGAAACCAAGGCTACGATTTTGTTTTTTAATGATTAAGAAGCAGTCAATCATGGAAAACAAATATAATTCTATCAATAATACATTGATCAAATCAGAGATTATTTAATAAGAGATGAATTAAAAAGAAAATAATGATTAATATTTAGTTAATGTAAACAAAAGTCACTGTAGCATGAATGTACTATCAATAATCATCAGGAAAACAGCGTGTAATTATAAACAAAACTGTCTGTGTGCACAGTATACGGTACATAACTATATGTTTGGCGATTTCGTTTTTCATTTCAAAGTAAACAAAGGTCATTGTACCATGAATGCACTATCAATAATAATCATTACGAAAGCAACGTGTTATAATAAACACAACCGTCTGTTTGCAAAGTTAACGCTACATAACCATATCTATATATTTTTCAATTTTGCGCGATTTCGTTTCCATTGCAACTTGGCTATAAATTTGGTGAACAGGAATGTTTTTCGGATTTTTCCTATAGACCTGCAGATATTGAACTAATATTTGGTATGCGAGTATATCACAATCACGATTTATAGAACGATTTCGAGTTTTGTCCCGGTTCACTGCTTCTAACGGAATTAAGGGTATTCAGCTAAGAAAATTTCTTCAAGACAATTTTCTGGCTTTTTTAACGTTTGTAGATATTTAACTTATATTTGGTATGTGACATAATAAATAATACATGTTTTTATGTTTAAGAAGCAGTCAATCATGGAAAACAAACATAATTCTATCAATAATACATTGATCAGATCACAGATTGATTAGTTAGAGATGAGTTAAAAGAAAGTAATGATTAATGTGTGGTAAAGGTAAACAAAAGTCATTGTAGCATGAAGGTACTATCAATAAAAATCAGGAAAACAGCAGGTTATAATAAACAAAACCGTCTGTGTGCACAGCTAACGCTATATTTACCATATCTGTTTATTTGAATGTTTGCGCGATTTCATTTTTCATTTGAAAGTAAACATAGGTCATTGTAGCATCAATATCAATAATCATCAAAAAAACAACGCAACCGTCTGTGTGCACAGTGAACGCAACATAACCATATCTGTATATCGATGTTTGTGCTATTTCGTTTTAATTGCAACTCAGCTATTAATTTTTGGTGAACAGGAATGGTTTTTTTCCGTGGTTTTCATATAGACCTGCAGATATTGAACTAATATTTGGTATGCGAGTATATCACATCACGATTTACAGAACGATTTCGAGTTTTGTCCCGGTTCACTGCTTCTAACGGAGTTATGGGTCTTCGACTAAGAAAATTTCTTCAAAACAATTTTCTGGCTTTTTAAACGTTTGTAAATATTTAACTTATACAATGTATTTGGTATGTGGTAGAACTCTATCAAAAACACAATGATCAGATCATCGATCCAGGGCAATGCTAGACACAGAGACATCAAATTTATCAATTACAGTATAAAAGGAAGTATTGATTAGTATGTGGCAAATGTAAACAAAGGTCGTTGTCGCATTAATTTACTTACAATAATAATCAGGATAACAGTAGGTTGTAAGAAACAAAATCGTCTGTGTGCACAGTAAGCGCTACATACATGTAACCATATCTGTCATGTGCTAATTTAGAATTTTTATTAAAATAATGCATTCAAAATCAGCATATGACAACTAAAATCAATACATGTATCTATACATATTTTCGGGGTTATCAGGTAATCAGTTGACCTTATTTTAGAACTTGAGAATCTAATGATTCATGTTTGCTAGTCCGACTTCATGTTAAGGTTATCGGTGATAGACAATGATATACGAATCGGGGCTGCTTATACGTTTACAGGATATTTCATTATCTCAAGTTGTTAAACGGTTGTAGACAGTGTTTTATAAAAGAAAGTGAATGTATTCTCGCCAAAAGCCAGCACAACTAAAACACGAACCAATACAAGTCAATGATAAAACAGCCAAGGGAACAAAGAACAATACAAACCAATGATAGAACAGCCAATGCAACCAGGAACAAAGAATAATACAAACCAATGATAAAACAGCCAATGCAACCAAGAATGTTACACAATACAGTTCAATGATAAAACATCCAATGCAACCAAGATTATTAAACAATACAAACCATTGATGAAACAGCCAAATGCATCCAGGAACACGACATAATTCAAATTAAGTAATGAAACAACCAATCAAGACATATAGGAAATACAAATATCGTAAATACTAATTATAAATATAAAGCACGTTGTATTACTATACAATAATCCCAAGGGCGCTTATATATCAGCTAAATGTACGCCAGGTGTTAGATTATTGAAGATGTATGTATTAGTTCGTTATAACCGTAAATCATATTTTTGTTATAAAAATTGATAAGTTGTCTAGTAGTATTCAGATCTCTTTGTAAACATCTTATCCTTTTCCCTTTTGTGAAGCACGTTATTATAATAATCACCATCACCACAAGATTGCTTCGCATTTCATACGATTTGATTAGTTCTAAACCTAGTATATGCTTGCTTCATTAACTTGGGGAAAGTCTTTTATACCATTTAGGTTTTTTGTTCATTCTTTATCATTTTTTTTCAGGTTGTCAAAATTTTCATTGTATTCCGGGACACTATGATGCAGAAATGTACATCTGAACAAAGTACTGTAAACGTATTTATTTTCACGGTCTACTAACTGTCGCTCATTTTGTGGCCGTTTGTTCTGCGCGAAAATTAATACCGGGCGAAAATTATATTATGAATATTATGTTATAATGCGTTTTTTTAAAAAGTGAAAATTATATTACGCGGGTATGTTTAAATTTTGTATACCGCAAAAATAATTACACGCGAAATTAAAAACGTTTACAGTATTACAAACGTACATTCAAATGTAACACGAATATACAATCCTACGAAATATAATTTCTGCTAACAACCACGAAAATTGGACACCACAAAAAATAAATGATTTGACAGTAAACATAGTATAAATGATTTTTTGTTATGTTATGTTTATTATACCTCCGCTTAAAAAGTGGGGGTATATAGTGATAGGGGTGTCCGTCCGTGTGTCCGTCCTTCCGTTACACCTTAGGGTACCTATCTCTTATCCGCAACTCCTCCTTAACCCTTCAATAGATTTTCATGAAACTTTTACACAATCTTTGTGATATAATGTAGATGTGCACCTCCTATTTAAAAATTTGATCCGATGGATTTTTTTATGTGGAGGGAGCGGGGGGTATTTTTTTGTGAGCTTATGGCTCACAGTTTGTCTAGTTTAATATTTGGGTTCATTGAGCTGAACAAACAATCCGAATCACACACATTACACTTAAGTCAAACGTGTAAGTGGTATTTTTTCAGATTACGTCTAATAGAATCTTGGAATGAAAAATAACCCTATCCCCCCTGGTTTAACCAGATAATGGTGTATAATGATAAAATAGCTGATTTGTTGAAGAAACGTCCCTGTATATTGACAGGCTGACATACGGATTCTGCTTAAACGAATCCAATCAGAGCGATAAGGTCACAACTGGCGACCTGTCTGTGGTAGATTACGCCGATTTATCACGTCAGATAATGTATGGTTAATCAAAAACAACTACAAGAAAATCACCAAAAACATATTTATTCTTCAAGAGATCGCAAGTGGAAAATAGGCAATATCAAAAAACATATTTATTTTTCAAGCGATCGCGAGTGGAAAGATGGACAATATCTTAAAACATATTTATTCTTTAAACAATTGTTTTGCTGTCAGTTTTTGAGATTTGTTAATAGAAGTGATTTTTTACAGGATCAGGGATAAGTATAGCCAATCATTTTTTCGATTTCAGAGGATTGTGCGTATTAAAACCGAATGAAAAGAAGTGTCATGGTGTCAGCATATAATTTTAAATGACGAATAACGCAGGTCATAAAACCAAGGTTATATTGCATATTATACCAGTTTTGATTTTACAGTACTAGACGGTCATTTCGAAATACAATTCCTCATTAGAAGTGACATGTCTTTAAAATTCTATCGATACTTTGGTATTTATTTATATGTATTAATTTTATTGCATAAATTCCCCTTTTATAATGCTTTTTATGAGCACTCGACCTCACTTCCCTGACGGAACTTTGACTGTTTAACTAAGTTGCATGTTTTCAAAATTATTACGGTAACCTCGGTTTTGGGATGGCGATTTGAACATGGACTTCTATGTTTCATTCTGTACTTATATGTTGAACATGGTAAAAACTCAAAGGAGAAAAATGGCTACCTTCCACACTTATTGACACAACCGGTACAGATTTTGAAAGCACGGAGTATAGTTGTTTAGTTGTTATTCATGTCAATTTTCACACTAAAATCGCTTTATATTTGCTCATCAACAAGAGATAAGTTGTTAAAGGCATTCATTTGTTATATTGAAAAAATAATTAGAGATTGAGATTACAGCGATTTACCACGCCAAATAATATAAGTTTAATCAAAAACAAATATAAGAAAATAACGAAAAACATATTTATTCTTCGAACAATTTCAAGTGGAAAATAGACAATATCAAATTTATTGTTTTGCTGTCAGTGTCAGGTTTTTTTCATATTAGTAGTTTTTCATAAGATTGTGTATAAGTAAAGCTAGTCGTTTTTTTCAATTTCTAGGGACGAAGTATACCATTCAAACAGAAAAGACCTGTCAGCATCTCTTTTTTTATATTTCGTAGGTAATTAAAGCAAGGATGAAATATGACATGTCCTGAAAATCACGTCATATTATTTGTATATATGATATTCTAATTCATTCGATAATCGATGTCACGTTTTGTAATTAATTTTTTTTTGCGCTTAAATTGTGGTAATAACGGAATCTCACGTGAAAAAATTTGCCCTTTACGCTTTCTTGAAACAACCGGTATCGATTTTAAACTCTAGGGTAGCTTCAAATGATCAACACTCATAACAAAAATATAAATAAACAAAAACAAACATACTAAACAATCCGGAAGCAAAGTAAAAACTTTGGAACTGACAAGCCATGTTAGACACGTGAACTTCCTCCAGGGAAGTGAAGCATGGTGCTCCGGAAGGATAAGCATCTCATGTTTGCAAATATAACTTTTAATGGCATAGTTGTTTTAGTTGCACTGCCTCATATAATTTTTTCACATTTAAATGCCTTCTTATTTTGTCACAAACGGATGATAACTTATGAAAAAGTATTTAACAGGTTTATATTGAATACAGTTATGATAATAAGAACAATAAGGTGACGGCTGGAGACCTGTCTATTGAAGATAACAATGAATATGTATGTTTCATCAAAGCAAACTACCAGAAAACCACCAAAAACAAATTAATATTTTAAACGATTCTAAGTGGAAATTGGACAAATTAATTGTTTTGCTGTCAGTGATGAGTTTTTGATATTAGGAATTTATTTTGAACCAGCATCAACCACGATTTATCTCCCTTCATTATGTAATTCAAATTAAAAAAAACCTTCTTGTCTAAACTTAAAATCGTATTGTACTGAAAGATAAAAAAATGCGTTCATGCTTCAAGCTTTCCCCTTTTGTAATTGAAAACCACAATAAACTATTTGGTCTCTAAATGTCAAAAATGAAGAGTTGGTAATATGACAGAAATGTTGACAATGATGAAAATATGCAATAATGTCCAGTCCAAGAGTTCAATCAAATCGATATTTTACACTTTGCCCATAAACATTTGGAGATGTACTTGTCAACCGAACAGTTCTAACTAAAACTCTAACATGACCGTATATTAGTTTTTGAAGTCTAGTGAAACAGCCATATCCAAGTGTCCAATTTAGTCCACGTTTTACATCAACAGTCCTATCCACTCCAAGAGACCAACCTATTCAACGAATTAAATCTAGTCTACATTTTTTACATTGCCCACAAAGAAGTCTAGAAGTACATGTTAACCTAACAGTAACAAAAACTGTAACATGACTAGATATTGTTCATGAAGTAGCAATCAAGAAAAACATATACAAGGTTTCATTTCCAATATCAATGTTAAAAGACTGTTTATGTAATATGATGCAGTGCCTTGAAGCATTGATTTTTTTCTTTCTTACAAAATATTGTCCTTTTAAGACACGATGATCAACCCGTGATCTAACGTTAAGCAAAAGGGCCAAGGCTGGCGTGAAAGAAACCTTAATACGCAAACAATGTATTAGGTTTTCATTATTTATGAAGCTGGCAACAGGTCAGGGCCAAGTTTCACAATCATTCCTAAGATTTTGCTCTAGATTTTATTCACCTTTCCTGGCAACCTTATGGTATATATCAAGGCACTACAAATAAAACGTTTCAACAAGATAAGAATATAGATAAAATAGGCATTAGAGTTGTCTTCAAAAATGGCACCTTAATTCATAAATAACTTGATAACTATAACAAAGTTATTCAGAATTCAAAGCCAGATTTAAGTAGAATGAAGTTCACTCTTTTTGACCGGCAACATCCGGCCGGTTTGCTACAAAGACTTCTTGTTGTTAATATCAATGTATTCAAATATAAACGCTACAACATATCTTTTTATCAGACTTTTCCATTTTGTATTCTTGTCATTTATAGAAGCACATTTAATATTAACTTTGCAAATGAATCATAAATACTGTATCAAGTGTTTTGAAGAATAATAAGAAACAAACAAGTCTATATAACTGGGTCTGGATCAGATCAGGTGTATGTTATCAATTCTAGACATGGTTATAGGGTCCTAATGTATACAAATAGTTTTATAATTGGTATATATGTCTGGGAATATATTCTCTAGGCTATTTCGTAAACACTTGATGCAGTTTAATGGTCTTTAAATTGCAGTATAATTATACGATCTAAAAACGTGAAAACAACAACAGTATACTCTTAGGTCTTTGAAAACTGTGTCATGTTACTTTGCACCAAGTGGGGGAGAAAAGGGTCTGAGCTTTTTAAAGCGAGAGTACCCTTTAGTTAATTACTCACTTTTACTACTCAAACAGTTTTTACAACATACTCAAAAAAAGTAAAAAATTATTTGTGTTTATTTTTACTGTCAATGTTTTTTTTTAAATTTCACGCTTGTATATTGTCATTGCTTTGTTTTTTATGTTGCAAGGCTTAATTGTTTTAAGAGTACCTTTGTTAATTGGACGAGAGAGCGCCATTGAAAATTTTACATCATATTAAAGGGATTTTGAATCTCATTTTTCATTAAAACATATGTACGGTCACATAAACAGTTATTCGAACCTTTCATTGAAGACGAAATGTGGATAATTGGTAAGCACTCAATGGAAATAAAACCATATTGAAAAGCGCCAAATTGTTTATAAGAGTGCGTTGAGTAACCTTTGCTAAATTGGACGACAGAACGGCATTGAGAACTTTATAGGAAGTATAACAGATTGAGAAGCGCGTTTTCCGTGAATGAAAATTTGAATTAGTCTAACAGCTGTTTTGAGCCCTTAATTGAAGAACTATGGATAATTGGTATAAGCCAAAACTAAGTTTGTATGGAATGTGTTGCACATGTTAATACAAGACTTTGCTATGAAGTAATTCTAATTGAGGGATACGGTACAGACATCCGTAATTATCAATCTTGAGGTAATTATTGGTTGGTATAATATCATATTAGCGATATCTGGGGACAGTTATTATGGACGAGTGCTACATATAATTTGTTTGTATTAGACTTTATAGCCTAGAACTATTTAGGGATACTTTATTCGATTTTTTCCATTATCAATACCACACGGCGTTTCTGAAAGAAAAGTTGAAGAAATACTGTTATTATAGAGGAACGAATCAATATTAAATCTTTTTGAATGACCCAAGAGTGTTATATTTCCTTCCAATTTTAATAAGTGTAAATAGATCATTACGGTATCTCAGATGGTAGGGTGCTTGATCTGTTGATAGGGAGGTCGTGATCCGTACCTCGGCCTGATTTGGCTAAGACTTGAGAATTGGTAGCAATTGTTCTTCTGACAAGCAATCAACATGCAAAATATCCTTCGAAAGAGACCTACAACACCAATGCCCAATGTTACCAAAGACACGCTAAAGAACATTGTCCTGAGCGCAATGCTGAAATACCAAATTGTTTTAAACGGGTGTTTAGAACCTTGTTGTAAATTGGACGACAGATCGAATTTGAGAATTTTATAGGAGGCATAACAGATTGTGAAGCGTTTTTTTCCGTGAATGAAAATTAGAAATTTTGAGCCCTTAATTGAAGGAGAACTGCGGAAAATTGATACAAACCATAATAAAGTTTGTATGGAATGTATTTTACGTGTTAATACAAGACTTCAGTTTGATGTGGAGTAATTCTAATTGAGGGATACGGTACAGACATCCGTATCCATCAATCTTGAGGTAATTATTGGTTGGAACAATATCATATTAGCGATATCTTCGGACAGTTATAATGGACAAGTGCTACATATAATTTGTTTGTATTAGACTTTATAGCCTAGAACTATTTAGGGATACTTTATTCGATTTTTTCCATTATCAATACCACACGGCGTCTCTAAAAGAAAAGTTGAAGAAATACTTTATTATAGAGGAACGAATCAATATTAAATCTTTTTGAATGACCCAAGAGTGTTATATTTCCTTCCAATTTTAATAAGTGTAAATAGATCATTACGGTATCTCAGATGGTAGGGTGTTTGATCTGTTGATAGGGAGGTCGTAATCCGTACCTCGGCCTGATTTGGCTAAGACTTGAGAATTGGTAGCAATTGTTCTTCTGACAAGCAATCAACATGCAAAATATCCTTCGAAAGAGACCTACAACACCAATGCCCAATGTTACGGAAGACACAGTAAAGAACATTGCCCTGAGCGCAATGCTGAAATACCAAATTGTTTTTAAAAGGGTGTTTAGAACCTTGTTGTAAATTGGACGACAGATCGAATTTGAGAATTTTATAGGAGGCATAACAGATTGTGAAGCGTTTTTTTTCCGTGAATGAAAATTAGAAATTTTGAGCCTTAATTGAAGGAGAATTGCGGAAAATTGATACAAACCATAACAAAGTTTGTATGGAATGTATTTTACGTGTTAATACAAGACTTTAGTTCGCTATGAAGTAATTCTAATTGAGGGATACGGTACAGACATCCGTAACCATCAATCTTGAGGTAATTATTGGTTGGAATAATATCATATTAGCGATATCTTCGGACAGTTATTATGGACGAGTGCTACATATAATTTGTTTGTATTAGACTTTGTAGCCTAGAACTATGTCGGGCTACTTTATTCGATTTTTTTCCATTATCAATACCATTTGGTCTCTCTCTACAAGAAAAAATGAGGAAATATTGTAAATATAGAACGACACATGTTTATACATTTTTTACATAAAAAGTCTTCTATTACCTCCCAATTTTAAGAACTATAAACAATGTTTTTTCGCGATTAAGAGTCTTATGTACCCAAATGGCGAATTAGGCATCATTTCACTACCAAATTTCGATTTACGCAGCTCTAAAAACAAACTTTGGAGTTTTTATGCTTCTCCGTTGCCTTAGGACAAAGTCTTTAAGTGACAATAAGTCGTCGGAATATGGTTTCGTATTAACTGTGTTTACTGAAACTAGTTGGTCAAAATTACCTCAAAATCGCCATTAGTGTTCAGACGATCAATTCTTGGATGGTGGACCTATATGAAAGATCCTGGAAAATGAAGAACATTTTCAAATAAGGATCTTACCGAATGGGATTTCAACGTAGGCGATAAGAGACAATACAATACGATCCGATACTAGCGCTTGAGAACATACAAGCAACAACACAGTAATCAATCATAGTAAAAGAAGAAAACAATTACAATTGAAAACCATGCAATTAGCAACAGTCATAGCAAGGCAACCAGGAAGAAAATTAAATGGAAACTAAAGCATTGGTAATTTATCAGTCTATCAATGACAATCCATCTTATTATTGTTACACATAGAATGTCTAATCGAAATTTGATCGCAATATATCAAATTATTTCCAGAAATATCAATGTTAGTTTAATAAAGCTTAGCAACTATGCAAGATAGTAAAATCTCACATGAATACGCCGTGATAGTCTTTTTGCGCCAAAAAGAAGCTAGGTCTAATTTACCACAAAAACTTTCTTTCTTCTATTTTTGGAAGAAAACTTACTTAATATACAGGTCCATCTAGAAAGTTTGGACAACCCATAAAGTGATTCAAAGCTAGCCACAAATTTGTTTGTTATAACACTTTTTGACATGTTTTATCAATGATTTGTTAAATAGTTGGTTACATGTGACATACCACTAGATCTGATCGATGTAACTTGGACACAATAAAATTGCAAAAGACTCTGTTATCTCACTTTATATATTACAGACACAAAAACGGGTGTCCTTTGGCAAAAATGGTTTTAAACAATGAGAACAAAGCATCTGTTCCACAATATAAGTAAAAATATTTTTTCTAAGTCAAATAATACTATAAAACATCTTTTTGCAGTAGGAAATGAATGTTATACAAAAAATAAATAACCGTTAAATGTACTAAGCAAAAATCCAATTTTACTGTATTCCTAAATATTTTAGTATTTTCAATACAGATGGAATTTTAACAGATAAATTGACATAATTTACTTAGAAAGTGCTCAATAATCGCTTGGAACTAAGTGTTTAAAGTCGTTTCCAGTATTTTCTATTTATTAAGTCCATATTTGAAGAAATAGGATTTTCCCCAAATATTTTCATTTTTTTATGACTCACTGTTCCCTAAAAATCTAAAATTGAAACTTTCATCAATTATGCCATTTAAATAACATTCTAGGTAGTATATAAAATAGTCTTTCAACAAATATAAATTAACAAAACACCAATTACTAAGGCCATCAAAATTGCTCTTTTACGAAGGTTAAAGAAGGGGATGCCCAAACTTTCTGGATGGACCTGTATATGATATTCTAATTTATTCGATAATTGATTTCACGTTTTGTAATTATTTTGCGCTTAAATTGTGGCAATAACGGAATCTCAAGCGTGAAAAATATGACCTGTTACGCTTTCTTGAAACAACCAGTATCGATTTTGAACAATAGGGTAGCTTTAAATGATCAACACTCATAACAAAAATATAAATAAACAAAAAACAAACATTCTTATCCATGTCTGGATCACAATCCAGAAGCAAAGTAAAAACTTTGGAACTGACAAGCCATGTTAGACACGTGAACTTCCTCCAGGAAAGTGAGGCCTGGTGCTCCGGAAGGATAAGCGCCTCTTGTTTAGCAAGCTACAAATAGAACTTTTCATTGCATAATTGTTTTAGTTGCAGTGGCTCATATAGTTTTTACACATTAA
Organism: Anadara kagoshimensis; assembly: GCA_021292105.1. NCBI lineage: Eukaryota > Metazoa > Mollusca > Bivalvia > Arcoida > Arcidae > Anadara > Anadara kagoshimensis. Next base: position 18,332,488 of record CM037870.1, on the reverse strand, counting down.
AATGGATTCTCATTTGCTCACAAATGGATGATTAGTTATGAAAAGGTATTTACCAACTTTATATTGAATACAGTTATGATAATAAGAACAATAAGGTGACGGCTGGCGACCTGTCTATTGAAGATAACACTGACTAATCACGTTAGATAATGTATGTTTAATCAAAACCAACTACAACAAAATCACCAAAAACAAAATTTATATTTCAAACCATCCAAGTGGAAATTGGACAATATCAAATTTATTGTTTTACTGTTAGTAATAAGTAGTTTTGGATAGCAGTAATTTATTTTGTACTAGCAGCAACCACGATCAATCTCCCTTCATTATGTAATTCAAATTCAAAATAAAACGTCTTGTCTTAACTTAAAATCGCATTGTACTGAAAAATAAAAATGCGTTCATGCTTCCACCTTTTGTAATTGAAAACCAAAATGAACTATTTGATCTCTAAATGTCAAAATTGAAGAGTTGGTAATATGGGAGAAATGTTGAAATGATGAAAATATGCAATAATGTCCAGTCCAATAGTTCAATCAAGTCGATATTTTACACTTTGCCAATACAAATTTGGAGATGTACTTGTCAACCGAACAGTTCTAACTAAACACTTACTTGACTGCATATTAGTTTTTTCAGTCTAGTTAAACAGCCCAATCCAAGTGTCCAATTCAGTCCACGTTTTACATCAGCAGTCCTATCCACTCCAAGAGACCAATCTATTCAACGAATTAAATCTAGTCTACATTTTTACATTGCTCACAAAAAGTACAGAAGTACATGTTAACCTAACAGTAACAAAAACTGTAACATGACTAGATATTGTTCATGAAGTAGCAATCGAGAAAAACATATACAAGGTTTCATTTCCAATATCAATGTTAAAAGACTGTTTATGTAATATGATTCAGTGCCTTGAAGCATTGATTTTTTTCTTTCTTACAAAATATTGTCCTTTTAAGACACGATGATCAACCCGTGATCTAACGTTAAGCAAAAGGGCCAAGGCTGGCGTGAAAGAAACCTTAATACGCAAACAATGTATTAGGTTTTCATTATTTATGAAGCTGGCAACAGGTCAGGGCCAAGTTTCACAATCATTCCTAAGATTTTGCTCTAGATTTTATTCACCTTTCCTGGCAACCTTATGGTATATATCAAGGCACTACAAATAAAACGTTTCAACAAGATAAGAATATAGATAAAATAAGCTTAGAGTTGTCTTCAAAATGGCACCTTAATTCATGAATAACTTGATAACTATAACAAAGTTATTCAGAATTCAAAGCCAGATTTAGGTAAAATGAAGTTCACTATTTTTGACCGGCAACATCCGGCCGGTTTGCTACAAAGACTTCTTGTTGTTAATATCAATGTATTCAAATATAAACGTTACAACATATCTTTTTATCAGACTTTTCCATTTTGTATTCTTGTCATTTATAGAAGCACATTTAATATTAACTTTGCAAATAAACCATAAATACTGTATCAAGTGTTTTGAAGAATAATAAGAAACAAACAAGTCTATATAACTGGGTCTGGATCAGATCAGGTGTATGTTATCAATTCTAGACATGGTTATAGGGTCCTAATGTATACAAATAGTTTTATAATTGGTATATATGTCTGGGAATATATTCTCTAGGCTATTTCGTAAACACTTGATGCAGTTTAATGGTCTTTAAATTGCAGTATAATTATACGATCTAAAAACGTGAAAACAACAACAGTATACTATTAGGTCTTTGAAAACTGTGTCATGTTACTTTGCACCAAGTGGGGGAGAAAAGGGTCTGAGCTTTTTAAAGCGAGAGTACCCTTTAGTTAATTAGTCACTTTTACTACTCAAACAGTCTTTACAACATACTAAAAAAAAGTAAAAAATTATTTGTGTTTATTTTTACTATCAATATTTTTTTTTAAATTTCACGCCTGTATATTGTCATTGCTTTGTTTTTTATGTTTCAAGGCTTAATTGTTTTAAGAGTACCTTTGTTAATTGGACGAGACAGCGCCATTGAAAATTTTACATCAAATTAAAGAGATTTTGAACCTCATTTTTCATTAAAACATATGTACGGTCACATAAACAGTTATTCGAACCTTTCATTAATGACGAAATGTGGATAATTAGTAATCACTCAATATTGGAAATGAAAACCATACTGAAAAACGCCAAATTGTTTATAAGAGTGCGTTGAGTAACCTTTGCTAAATTGGACGACAGAACGGCATTGAGAACTTTATAGGAAGTATAACAGATTGAGAGGCGCGTTTTCCGTGAATGAAAATTTGAATTAGTCTAACAGCTGTTTTGAGCCCTTAATTGAAGAACTATGGATAATTGGTATAAGCCAAAACTAAGTTTGTATGGAATGTGTTTCACATGTTAATACAAGACTTCAGTTTGCTGTGAAGTAATTCTAATTGAGGGATACGGTACAGACATCCGTAATTATCAATCTTGAGGTAATTATTGGTTGGAATGATATCATATTAGCCATATCTGGGGACAGTTATTATGGACGAGTGCTACATATAATTTGTTTGTATTAGACTTTGTGGCCTAAAACTATGTCAGGCTACTTTATTTGATTTTTCCCCATTATCAATACCATTGTGTCTCTCTAAAAGAAAAGTTGGAGAAATACTGTTATTATAGAGGAACGAATCTATATTTAATCTTTTTGCATGACCCAAGAGTGTAATATTATCTTCCAATTTTAATAAATGTTAAGAGATCATAACGGTAGCTCAGACGATAGGGTGCTTGCACTGTTGATAAGGAGGTCGTGATCCATACCTCGACCTGATTTTTCCAAAACTTGAACATTGGTAATAATTTTGACAAGCAACCAAGCTGCAAATGTCCTTCGAAAGATATCTATAATACCAATGCCCCATGTTAAGATAGGCACGCTAAAGAACCTTCCTGCACATTGTCCTGAGCCCCATGCTGAAATACAAAATTGTTTATAAGAGGGTTTTTGTACGTTGTGTAAATTGAGCAACAGAACGAATTTGAGAATTTTATAGGAAGCATAACAGTTTGAGAAGCGCGTTTTCCGTAAATGAAAATTAGAATTATTGGCTATTTAGAACCCTTAATGCAAAGAGAACTGTCTGTAATTGGTATAAACCATAACTAAGTTTGTATGGAATGTGTTTTACGTGTTAAAACAAGACTTAAGTTTGCTGTGAAGTAATTCTAATTGAGGGATGCGGAACAGACATCCGTAACCATCAATCTTGAGGTAATTATTGGTTGGAATAATATCATATTAGCGATATCTGGGGACAGTTATTATGGACGAGTGCTACATATAATTTGTTTGTATTAGACTTTATAGCCTAAAACTATTTAGGGATACTTTATTCGATTTTTTCCATTATCAATACCACACGGCGTCTCTAAAAGAAAAGTTGAAGAAATACTTTATTATAGAGGAACGAATCAATATTAAATCTTTTTGAATGACCCAAGAGTGTTATATTTCCTTCCAATTTTAATAAGTGTAAATAGATCATTACGGTATCTCAGATGGTAGGGTGCTTGATCTGTTGATAGGGAGGTCGTGATCCGTACCTCGGCCTGATTTGGCTAAGACTTGAGAATTGGTAGCAATTGTTCTTCTGACAAGCAATCAACATGCAAAATATCCTTCGAAAGAGACCTACAACACCAATGCCCAATGTTACGGAAGACACAGTAAAGAACATTGCCCTGAGCGCAATGCTGAAATACCAAATTGTTTTTAAAAGGGTGTTTAGAACCTTGTTGTAAATTGGACGACAGATCGAATTTGAGAATTTTATAGGAGGCATAACAGATTGTGAAGCGTTTTTTTTCCGTGAATGAAAATTAGAAATTTTGAGCCCTTAATTGAAGGAGAACTGCGGAAAATTGATACAAACCACAACAAAGTTTGTATAGAATGTGTTTTACGTGTTAATACAAGACTTCAGTTTGCTGTGAAGTAATTGTAATTGAAGGATACGGTACAGACATCCGTAACCATCAATCTTGAAGTAATTATTGGTTGGAATGATATCATATTAGCGATATCTGGGGACAGTTATTATGGACGAGTGATACATATAATTTGTTTGTATTAGACTTTGTAGCCTAAAACTATGTCGGGCTACTTTATTTGATTTTTTTCCACTATCAATACCATTTGGTCTCTCTACAAGAAAAAAATGAGGATATATTGTAATTTTAGAACGGCACATCTTTATACATTTTATTTACATAAAAAGTCTTCTATTACCTCCCAATTTAAAGACGTATAAGCAATGTTTTTTTCGCGATTAAAAGTTATATGTACCAAAATGGCGAATTAAGCATCATTTCACCACCAAATTTCGATTAACGCGGCTCTAATAGGCGTATTTCGGAGATTTTATGCTTCTCCATTCCCTTATGACAAAGTGGGTCTTTAAGTGACAATGATTCGTAGGAATGTGGTTTCGTATTAACTGTGTTTACCGAAACTAGTTGGTCAAAATTACATCAAAATCGCCATTGGTGTTCAAATGACTACTTTTAAATAGTAAATAGTTTCTTTATTTAGTTGGAAACATTGTCAACTCTATTTACACTTTAAATTTAAATTAATAGTAAGTTGAAGGAGAGTTGGATGATAGTATTTAATGCAAATTTCCAGCTTCTTTCACTAATCAGGCGATCAGTTTTTGGATGTAAGAACCTATCTAAAAGATCCTTGAAAATGAAAATAAAAAAATTCGAATAAGGATATTCCCGCAAGGGATTTGAACCTAGGCGATGAGAGGAAATACGATCCGATACTAGCGTTGAGAACATTTAAGCAACAACACAGTAATCAATCATAGTAATAGAAGAAAACAATTACAATTGAAAACCATGCACTTGGCAACAGTCATAGCAAGGCAACCAGAAAGAAATGTAATTTAATGGAAACTAAAGTATTGGTAATTTATCAGTCTATCAATGACAATCCATCTTCTTATTGTTACACATAGAATGTCTAATCGAAATTTGATGGCAATATATCAAATTATTTCCAGAAATATCAATGTTAGTTAAAAAAAGCTTCGCAACTATGCAAGAGAGTAAAACATCTTACATGATTACGCAGCGGATAGTCTTTTTGAGCAAATAAAAAACTATTTCTACTTTACCACAAAAACTTTCTTTCTTCTATTTTTGGAAGAAAACTTACATAATATATATATTTCTATGGCAAAGTATTTCTCCGACGAGTATACTTAAAAGAAGTTCTGAAATGCCTGTATTAATTACTGCGATAGTATTATTAGGCCGAAATGAACTCTCTTCTGACCACGTATTTGTGTTCCATTTTTTTAAATAACACTTAGTTATCTTTTGGATAACAAAGTGTGTCTTCAAAGGGCGATAAACTACAGAAATAAGTTGAATTATGAATAAACACGCCTAATGTAAAAAGCTTACATTATAACTCTGCTTGCCATTTTCAAAAAAAAAAAAAAAAAAAAAAAAAAAATTCTCATGAAGGCATATTTCTGTCAAAGTCCAAATCCTCAACATCTCAAAATCTAGAGCATCCATTTAATTAAATTCCTCAAACACTGACACGGACAATCCTAACTAATGATGGACAGATCTTTTCCAGAGCTTGAAAGCGTAAATAATTTGACGAAGATAAAAAACATCAATAGTTTTTTTCTGCGCGTAATTACTGGGTTTGTTATAAAATAATAACATTATTGACATTTGTTTAATAAATCTTCATTACACTGAGATATAAAATAAGATAAATAATGAAATATGTATAAATAATGACTATGCTACTTCTAAAGTAATTAACTAAATGTTACAGTTTTTATTAGCAGCTTCATCTGATTTTTGTTGTAATTGCTGCAATGCAAACAAATTTATCTACTTTCAGATTCATGGAATTACCATTACTTTTACAAAAAAAATCGATATTTCAAGGTTATAAAGAGGAGGAGCAAAAGATAATATCAATCAACTAACTCATAACTTTTAAATTTGTTTTTGTAGGTTTATAACATGTAAATTTATGGAATTTTTTATTTTTTCAGATTTATCAAATGATTGCTAAACAGTCTGTATTGTTTTAATTTGCTTTTGTTTTTGTTATTTTATTGTATTTGATAATAACAAGGAAAAACTTTTTTATTTTATATAATTTTTTAAAGCAGAATACATCTTCCAACAATCTATCAAGTTATTTATTCCAGTTACAGTTTAACCTTCCGTCGGTAATCCTAAGGTCTTCCATGCACTTTAGTTTAAACAATATTTATTTGAAAATCAAAACAAATTAATAACGTAATGAAACAATTTTACAAATCAGGATCCTGGAACAAGAGTAAAACTCTTATATTAACCAGTTTTCTGTGCATCTATAATATAACAATTTATACAACATGGCATTTATATACAAACAATTAAGTAAAGCATTTCGTAGAACATTATGAGAGAGAAAGAGAGATACACACATAAAACAATGGAGTATGAATAGTTTTTAGCAGAAATGTAAACGTAAATGATAAAATGAATATTGCATAAAAGATTAAAAGATAAAAAAAATTATCAAAACCTAAAGCCATCTTGAAAAATGAATTAAAAACAAATTTCAATTAATGTCTTGTGAATGATTTTAGTTCATACAATTAGAATACTTTTGGAGGCAAGTTATCAGCATTTGTAGTGGAAACTTCTTTGAATATGTTTTATTAGGCCCAGAATTAACTACAAAAGGGGGTGTATATGATGCCAAGGTTCATCATAATTACATCTATGAATATATTGAACCAGCGATAGCAACCACGCCAGCTTAAAACTGAAAATTAAGGAGAGATAGACAAATAGATGCAGTGAAAAATACAGTTAAAGATAAAAAACGCGTAATTATATATTTTGTTTAATGTCAATACTGTAATTAAGTATACAACATGTTATTCTGGTCAGCCTCAATGTGTTACTGAGGAAGAAGATAAAAGAAATCGCTTCCACAGATCACATTTCAAGTCACGCGAGAACGTGACATCGCCGGAAGTCATGACATTGTACATGTATACAGAAGGTTGACATTGCGTTATGTCAAGGTTCCATTTTTTCTCTCTAGCCAATGAGAAGAAGAGGAAGTTTTCATGTCATAACAGTGTTATAACCTTGATCAGACACAATATAATAGAACATGCGTGCGTGCAAAAGATACTAACATTAAATAGCAATCGATTTGTTATTTTAAACCGAGCAGGAAGCGATTAGTTAATGTTACACCGCGGTAGCCATTAAGTATCAGAAGAAACTAATTGTTACTAATGATGCTTCCCGTGTTCAGAGATCCCCCTAAATGCATTATAATGACATTATTAAGGTCTATGTGTATAATATAACTGCTGATTTTCAAGACTGGGTGTAGTCTTCATACAAACAATTTGTAACAGACAAACAGCTTTTCGCTTTCTTTACTATGGCGATAATGCAATGATAAACACATACTTTAAAAACATTTATTTTCGATGTATCCAATTTTCGTGGTAAAGTTTGTGTCCAGTTAGTTTGAAGAACTTTATATAAAAAAGCAAGCTGCTTACAAATAAATGTTTGACTCGGGGATATTCTTTCTGTATCCAAAAGTATTCTTGATATATTTGACGTCCCGTATTTCTATAATTTTAATTCAAATTTGATTTTACACGAGCGGGCGAAGGTGGGGAATTAGGAAGAACACATCCTTCCAAAACACATGGCCTCACTTCTCTGGTGAAAATCCACGAGTTTATTGTTTTATTGTAGAAGACTTCTTAATCAACTAGTTAAGAGAGCTCTATCAATATCGACACATTTCACAGTTGAAAGTAAATGCCATGTTATATATTGGAAAATACAGACAAATTTCTACAGAACAATGGTACCGTTTATTACTTACCATATGAAGTGCAATACACACATGTCAAAAGTTAAACACTAACCTATCAAATAAGTCCCGACTTGGCAGCTCATTTCGATCCCTTGTTGGCTGTATCTCCGCTGCTTTATTATATATTTCTTGACAACTTTTCACCCCTTGCTATCCATGTTTCGGACAGTGGAAATCGAATATTTTTCATAAAATCAATGTTAAACTTTCGACTGACCTATCTTGTAAATGATATTGGTTTTAGAGTACCACAAACTTTCTGTAAAGGAATCACAATCGAATAGGAAAATGGAAATTAATCACCGAAGTCAGCCAATCTATAGTTTATATATTGTATTATGGGCGATGGATATTTACTTATGTTACATTCTGGAGTAGTTATAATAGAATCTTGTCAAATACTTATCACTGGGTGCCAATATCAGGCATGTATTCCTTGTCAGTGAGTATTGATGACAACACCGCAAATTGAACGAATGTCTATAACTTATCCAGAGTATATGTGTACTCAATACTATATATTTATGTACACTCCATAATGTGTATTCGAAATACAAGATTTAATTGAAACACAAAAATAGCTACTTAATAATAGATCCACCTTAATTAATTTTCAAGGTATTTTTGAAAAAAAAACCATTCAACAGGACCAAAGGATTTTGCTAAACCTAGAAATTGCATTCATTATTATCATTACAGAAAAAAACATTCATAATGCATAAATACATATATTAGAAAAAGGCTTTTAAAGTATAAAAAAATTATTGAAAAGCTTTTAAAATGTAATTACATTTTCATATACTTTAGAAAACATTTACACTCTACTTAACCATGCTAATTTTCAAAAAAATAAATCAGTTATTCAGTTACAACCATATTTTGAAAGCTGTTAATATATCAAACATATGCAAACTGGTCCATGTTCAAATCACAATCCCAATATTTTGCACAACATTTGTACAGTATTTCCATGTCCCACACATAGGTAGTTATTAGTTTTTCGCATTTTAATGTTCACATTACATACGTGCATTAGTGCAGTAAAGTGTGAAAAGGTCATGTTTTCATCACAACTGCATTTAGAAATTGTAATTTATGTTTTTCTGAAGTCTCGTGTTGAAAAATGATCACACACGCGGCAAGCCTAATCTAGCTATGGTCCACTTTTATGGGGGCTCAAAACTTTCTGGACGGAGCTGTATATATCAGAAAACTACTACCTCATACACATTGTGGCAAAGATTATTTTATTTTCACATATTCGACGTCTCCTTATAAATGCGTTGAATGGCGTGACGTCACGAATAGTTTTTCATTATCTGCTAACTGTGTGTGATGTGAGGTACATATATTGGTATGTTTATGTTCAATTCGATAAGAAAAAAACACATTTCTTTCTTGAATGTTACATAGTTTTATAATTATTTTATCAATTTATTTAATTTCTTGCGATAAAAAATGTTAGTCCCTGTATGTCATGAGTTCGAAGAAATAGAATCAACACCACCTATTGTGCCAGATGTCCAATACATAAAAATATTACATCTGGATTAAGATTTCCCATAAAGCAGGTGGGAGGTGGTGATATATTCTTTTAATCTTTAAGGGTAAATGGGTAAATTTCCAGGCCAAGATAGAAAAATATAAAGCCGTCCATTGTGTGAGGTATGTTTTAAAATTTTTTGTTCAAAACATTCGCTAGTGCAGAATTATTAGAATATGTCACTTCTTGTGATACAAGATAGAGAAATCTTCTAACATATGATAAGCCTCATTCTGGACAAACATTTCTTTTTTGTAATGTTACAAGTTTTTTTTATAATTATTTTATCTATTCATTTAATTTTCTGCCATAAAAATGTAGTAAATTTCTGTATTTTATGAGTTCGAAGAAATAGAATCAACACCACCTATTGTGCCAGATACAGGGATTTTAACCATCCTTTCATTTTAAGTCCAATACATAAAAATATTACATCTGGGTTAAGATATCCCATACAGCAGATAGGAGGTGATAATTTTTTTACTCTTTAAGGGTGAATGGGTAAACTTCAAGGCCAAGATAGAAAAATATCAAATTATAAAACCGTTCGCCACCCATTGTGTGAGGTAGAGAAGTCTAATGTTTTGGTAAACAAACTTTAGCTAGTGCAAAATAATAGAATATTTTATATGTCAATAGAGAAATCTAGCCTCATTCTGGACCAAATATCTTAGAACGAGGATTGGTATTTTTTTCACAAAATACATCATTTAAAATGAATTTCATTTCAACATGTTGATACACTTTTGATTTTATTGATGAATCTTGAGGAAAAAGAGCGTGAAGGCGATCCTGCACAAGGATAGGGCTGCAAGAAAGATGTCTATCAAAATATTCTATCGATCTTTTATCAGTGGTGCGAGAAAAATATAAATTTTGAAGAAAAAAACATGTTCTTAATTTTGTGCAATTTGTGAATTGGAAAAAAACTATAAAACTGACCTTTTAGTTCACATCCAATAAAACTCATTCTAACATATAATCCTGTAAAGACCTCTATAATAAGAAAAACTTGTTTGGATAAAAAATGTTTTTTTCCATTGGAACAGTGCATACCAATGGTGTGCAGAAGAAAGTTATATTTCAATACAAATTTCGGTGATTTCGGTTTCTGATACTCTGTAGGTAACACATCCAAAATATACAAACTGTTTCCTAGTTCTTGATTTAGCATTCATAATACAAAAAAAAATATAGAAAAAATCCTTTTAAACGTCACCCTTGGATTTTTTAAATCCCTTTTTAGAATTAACACTTTTACGAAACCAAGGCTCTGTTTCTGATGGACAATTACCGTACTAAATAAAAGCCAGGAGATGGTCATGGACTCGTTTCAATACAAACTAAATGTGATATTATTAATACTTATCGTTATATCATTTCATAGCAATGGTTATAAATGCATTATAGACCTGTCGAAGGTTTAACACGGAGCTAACGAATTGGTGCCGAACCGACAGATCGACAAATAAGCTCCTCTTGACCTATATCTCGACAGCATTTCGACAACTACTATTTTTCTCTCGATGGCGTTTTTGCCACAAACCATCCGCATCTCGGCCACTCGGTAGCCGTCTTTCGGCTCTATGTTGTAAATTAGGAGTTTAATTTTGGACAGGTCGGTACTATGGGTCAATTATAATCATTACCTATTAACAGATCACGTAGGACGAACCAATCAATACATTTAAATGAATAGATTATGTATGGAACATTGGAATACATTGGAATCCAGGCGAGAAGATAGGTCTCTGAAGTCTGGTTTCCGTACCTGCAATGTCTCTATAGACGGGTTTTCGCTACTTCCTGTATACGTTCGATAAGCTTTCAATAGAATGAATCAAATTATGTTTGACGCATCAAACACAATGTTACATTTAGTTGAAATAGATGGACGATTTTATGATGAGTTTCGAGGGAGTGTTCCTTTTTATGTTTATGGTCTATTAACTTGATTCTATCTCCATTAGAAAGTCCAAATGGTCTTACTGTGCATATATTCAATTATTACATGAAAATACAGTACAGACCTGTCGAATGTTTAACATTGAACAAACGATAAAGTTGTTGAAGTTCGTTTGCTAAAAGTTCGGGATATGGATAAGCAGTGTCCAAATATATCTCAAGAATTATAGTGCTCGCCTTTCAAAAAGCTACATAGATTTAGGTAATTTGGGGGCCGAGATTAAGTGCCGATTCAGCAATAATTCGTTAAATCTATGTAAAACTTCCGGCAGATCTGTACTGTGTTGGAGGGATATTTTTGTGGCGTTATATTTAGCGGTGAGACCGATTTTCTCGATGGGACTGAACACGATTTCACCATATATAATTGTTTAAGAAATGATAATATTTTTCGTTACCGATTAAAAAGGTCCCTGCATATCTAGGATTGGCCATTCATTAACAACAAAAACAATGCCATTACCTTGAATAAATGACAAAAACAGTTGGAAAAATATCTTGGAAAGAGGTCTCGGGAAATGTGTCATTAAAATTAAATTAAAAAAACCACTACAAGATCAATAATGACCTAGTTAAGGACACGAACAGGTGAATGTCCAAAGAGACTGACAGAGAAATAGCGGGAAAAGCTATGGAAACCTCAGAAAATTCAATAACTGTCACAGTGATAAATTAAAAATTCAGAATATACGCAGGGTAATTTCCTCTCATTAGACTTGAGTTATATTTATGTAGTTGAAGGATTGAGAAAAAGCAGAGGCGTAGTATAGGCTCTCAGTAGAGACTTGTAGTTGTTTTGATGTTCGGAGAATATTAACCTTCGCACTCGTTATATGTACCTTTGGGAGTGAAACAATTGTCACATTTTGAAGACGCTAATAACATCAACAACTTCTACCAGTTGTAAATTGTTTAAAATTCGATAATTTTACAAGTAAACCTCAAGGATGTTGATCTATCATAAATAACAGTTAATAACTACTGTTATACTGGCTTTGCACTATTTTGGTACAAAGTGCTTCGAGGACAATGGATGTCTTTGTCTCTTTTGGTGAAGATATTCTCACAAAAACATTTAAACACAAATAAATAGTTTATTTTTAAATCAAATTCCCAAAAATAAAAAATTGAAAACTGGCAAATTAAGTTAAAACACGTGAATTTACATCAGTGAAGTGAGTGCGGGTGCTCCGGAAGGGTAGGTTCCTCCTGTATAGCTTCCTAAACTCGCTGCATGTGAAATCAAAATTGAAAATTTAAAAAAGACCATGGGAATTTGGAACGTCAAATATTGTGATGACGGCGGCCATAAAACCTTTTGACGTAATTGATAATTAACCTAGACTTGCAATATCCGTGACCCTAGTTTCGCAATCATTTCTTAACAAAGATTATTTTGAACTTGAATTGTTTAAATTTGAAATCTGGATAATATATTAAGTTTTCAAGATATTCATTGATTAAAGGTGTCGTTTTGAAGATCACGCTAAGCTTATTTACATCTATATTCTTATTTTGTTAAAAATGTTTTATTTGTAGTACTGGCATCTGCTGATTTTGAATATATTATTTTAATAAAAAAAGATTCAAAATCAGCACATGACAGTACCGTAAAATATTGCTAAACTTTGCCAGATTTAAATTAGGAAAAATCTTAATGATGGTAAAAATCCTAAGTGAGCAATTTATTTTTAAAGTGCTTGCTTCGTTGAATTAAGTTAGTGGGAATAAGCTCTGCCATTGCGTAATATAATAACTGTAAAACAAATACATGGCAAGCAAGAGATGCAAAAATATTGCTGTATAGAAAAGGAAAGTTGACAATTAAAAACATCGGAGTCATCAGTTTTTCATACAATTTCAAATGTAACCCTTCATTTGTGTCATTTGGTACTGGCAGTTGTATACTGATAGTATGAAAATATTAATAGGAAAAAGTCAGACATGATGACATTTGATTAAAATAAATCCTTATGTTTTGGTGAAGAATTTTTGTAAAAACTGAAAATGTTAATCAACCGTGTGCTGGTATAGAAAAGTTTGAGTTGTATCAATTAGCTAGTTGGACAAGATGTGTTTTCTCTTCCTGAACACCCGGTCTCGCGATGTATATTCACGCGTGTAACTAAATTTACAAATTTTCAGCATCTTGACTTTGTTTTATGGAACTTTAACATGGACCTGTGCCCAGTTGCCCAAAGCATAATTAGAGTTTAAAAAAAACCAGGTGCACTCTATTTACGGAAATACTGTAGTTGCTAATGAATACGTCTGAAGTTTTGCTAACTGGAGATAAATGGTGAGTGTCGTTAACGATCAGCGTTATGTAATTGTGATGTTATGTAAAAATGAATAATATACTTGAATTTCTGACATTTCAAGTTGTGTGAATTAGCCATGCTAGTTGCTAATGAATAAGTCTGCAGTTTCGATAGCTGGAAATACATGGTTAGTGTCCTTAGCGATAAGCGTTATGTAATGTAAGTTATTGTGATGTTATGTAAGAATGAATAATCTACTCGATATTCTGACATTTCAAATGTGTGACTTAGCAATGATAGTTGCTTATGCATAAGTGTGACAATAAAAGGTCATTGTCGTTAACGGTAATCATTATGTAATGTAAGTAGTTTAACATTGCTTTTGAATCAGACTGTAGTTTTGCTAACTGCAAAAAAATTGTCTAAGCGTTATGTAATATACAGTACAGGCCTGTTGAAAGTTTAATACCAAGAAAACAAGTTAGGGCTGCATCTCCGGCCCCTCTTTGCTCTATCTCGACAGTTTTTGGAAACTGTTATATATCTCTCGGCAGCTTTTCGGTCGCTCGACAGCCGAGCTTTGATACCTTTTCTTTAGCTTAGTGTTAAACTTTCGACATGTCTGTACCGTAAGTCATTGTGATGGCTAATGTTATGTATATTTGCTTTTCAGACATTTCAACTTGTGTGACTTAGCAATGATCGTAGCTTATGAATTAGTCTGTATTCTTGCTAACTGGAAATTGATGATTATTGGCATTAGCGATAAGTATTATGTAATTGTGATGGTTGATGCTATGTAAGAATGAATAGTGTGCTTGAGTTCTGGCATTACTCACCAGGAAATGTTTTAAAAACAGATCTATTAATCTATTATTGACCTCGCCCTAGGGAAATGTTCCCATATAGTGTTGTATGGAGATGTAAAGTGCATTTACTGAAAATCTCATATTACTTAATTTACTTGATTTCTGGCCAGCACCAGGAAATAGTATTAAAAAGAGATCTATTGTTGACCTCTCCAGAGGGAACTCTTCTCCTATAATGTTGTCTGGAGAGGTAGAGTGCAATTACTAAAACTCTCATATTACCAAAAAATTAACAAAACATTATGTTTACAATAAATCTTATTCAAAATGATGTATGTTACAACTATACTTTAATTTTATGGGACTATACTACCTGACATCAACCTATAGTCCTTGACAACGGATAGCAACGGGACTATCCTGGGAATCACCCCGTTGCTATGCGTTGTCAAGGACGAATATGTTCCACATAGAAAAGTATTCTTGTAGTTACCCAATGGCTGCTGAGTAATGTACCAAATATATAAATGTCTAACCTCATATATTATTTATGAAAGGTCTAAAGATGTTTAAAGGCGATCGTACGCGCTATGTCAGTTATGTAACAATGAATTATTT
The DNA here is from genome assembly GCA_021292105.1 of Anadara kagoshimensis. NCBI lineage: Eukaryota > Metazoa > Mollusca > Bivalvia > Arcoida > Arcidae > Anadara > Anadara kagoshimensis. The sequence goes on along the minus strand of CM037870.1, from coordinate 18,317,370 downwards.
CCACCAGGAAATTATTTCCCAAAAAACATCAGTCACCCAGTGATTTCTTTTTTAAGGAATGAATGCCCTAGCAATTTTGTTTCACTGGAATATCCAACCTAAAATTCCAACTGAAAAGCTGTACTAGTGATTTATATCTATGTTTTTCGTTTACTTGAAATTCTTTACCAGGAATACAATGCGGTTACAGTTCAATATGTAACAAAATATAACGTTCGTCCCTCCGATATACATTTATGTCGAACGATACTGCAAAGAATGAGCAATAATTCTGACAGCACGATTCTATATTACTAAGGTTTTTACAAGAAAAAAATCTGATTACTACCATAGAAACTTTTTACGTTGCATGATTCGTCTACAGTACAGCCCTGTCGGAAGTTAAACACTAACCTAAAGAAATAGTGCCGAAGTGACAGCACATCTCGGTCACTCCTTCAACCACTGCGGTAGCTCAGTTGGTAGAGTGCTCCATCCGTAAGTTGAAGGTCGCGGGTTCGAACCCTGACCGGGTCTGACCCAAGACTTGAAAGTAGTGACTGTTCGCCAAGCATCACAAAATAAAAGTCACGGTTCTTTCGGATGGAAACTTTGGGCGTTACATGATAAAGAACCATGCTGTATAATGCCATCAGCACAACGCACAGGTAAAATTTCTGCACCTTTGCCTATAGCTGGCGACGTCTCGATATAAGTGAAATATTCTTGACTGGGACGTTAAACACAATTACTCAATCAACTCTCTTCACCTTTGGATCGCTAACCCCATATCTTGGCAGTTGTTCTTCGAACCTTTTTCCCTAGCTTAATGCTAATTTTTTGACAGACCTGTATAGTGTTTGCATTGACATTACGATCTAACACAACGGCTTTTGTATTCACAACAATCGGAAATCACTGTAATACAATATACGACGTTGTGTAAGAATACAATAACATCTTATTGATGTCATTATTCAAAGCACGTTATATAAAGATCTCTTTATTTTCTCTGTATGCAAAGTTAACAATCCATAGATCGGAAAGCAACAGTAACTGTTATGTCAGTTAGAACACGCTAATCAAATGATCACTGGTGTTTAATATAAAGATTTGCATTGCGGATTTTTGAGAATCTTGATCCGCATAACCCTACTTATGTAGTTTTATTTTTGTTAGTTTTTTGTTTGTTTTCTTTTTGTTTTTTATCAAGTTAAATTAATCACAAACATACAGATCTATGTCAGAATCACAATATCAATGGAAAGTAAAAACTGACTATTTTAGTTTAGCACGAGAACTTCCATCAGGAATTTGAAGCCATGTGCTTCATTTTTTGTGATTTGTGATAGGCTAAAGAAACATAACCATACGCTACGTGCAACATTTGTACCCGTTGGTAAAGGATTTTTTTTAAACAAATTGGAAAGTTTTTAAACAAAGACAAACAAACCAGTCCATTATTAAATCACAACTTGAAAACAAAGTAAAAACAGTGAAAGCAAACAAATTAGGTTAAATACTTAAATCAAGGAAGTGAGACTGGATGCTCTTGAAGAGTAAAGACTTTCTGTCTAGCTAGCAACACCAGTCAATGTAAAATCAAACTCGCAGAATGAAATGAACAGGGAACTTTGGGACGCCAAGCCAAATATGTGTAGGAAAATTTTGGATACAGAGACATACTACTTATCAACAATATCGTGCTGCTGAAAGCCTTCGTAAGCCAAGCCTTAATCTGATCAAATGCCTTTAATGCCAAATATTTCAATATGTACTTGTAATTATTTTGGCAAATTATATTACACATAACGCCTTATCCCTTTATAATGGGTTTTTAAACAGAATCTTCCACTGACTTAATACAATAACGTTTTAAAATGTATCGTGTTTTTCTGTTAGTAAATCAAAAGTAATGAATGTCAAATCTCGCATGAAAGTGTTACATCGATCCAGAAAATTGTTAATGGCATTTTAAAAGCTTAATATAAGCTTAAATATCATTTTGTATTTTCCTTAATGGAGAAACCTTGAAATATTAAAATGCTTTTTAAGACGACAAAAATTGCTTCTTATAAGTGATTACACAATGTTATATACATTAAGTCATTATGCCTGACCTAAAACGTACTCTTTAGTATCTGTGAATTCAATAGGGAAAAATTGTTGCTTTGCAATTTCTGTGGAAAATTTGGCGCCAACAACAACAACAACAACAAACTGTCTGCCTTAATACAGGAATAAATGACTGTATATATGTTATATGCATTTTGCAAGAACAGTGAATATTCTTTGTTGATTGTACAAAATTTTTCTAATAGCTTTGTATCAATATCAAAAACTAAAAAGGATCTGATTACCCTTCTGGAACACCCGGTCTCACTTAATTTGCCAGTTTTCAAAGTTTTTACTTTGCATTAAAATTGTGATTTTGACATGTACCGATATGATTTTTTTTCTGATAGTAACTATTTTCGAAAACCTTGAATTATTCAGCATGTGTAGCGAGAAGATCGGATTTAATTTAGATGCTCACAAACATGCAGAAATCGTCTGAAAAAATACAAAAACTTTATATAAACTGTTTTCCAAACGTTCAAGTGATTTAGTGTGTGTAGTGCGGGGATTTTATTTAATCTAGATGCCAATACAAAAGTTTTCTGAAAATTTATTTTCAAAAGTTTAAGTTATTCAGTTTGCATAGTGCGAAGGCTTTAATTAAATCTAGATGCCCACAAACATGCAGAGATCGTCTGACAAATATACGAAAGTTTTCTTTGTTTTTCAAATGTTTAAGTTATTCAGTTTGTGTAGTGCGAAGGCTTTAATTTAATCTAGATGCCCAGAAATATGCATGCGATTTCCGTCAATGTTTAATCAACCCACATCTTCCAGACTAAATAAATTGATTTCGGGAGTGTGAAATGAAGATAATTTAAAACCAAATAAGATTCTGTTTGTTAAAAAGATAAATCTGCAGTCAATCCTGGAATTTAAATGTCCGTTGAACTTCATTACATAGTGTGATTACATAAGGTTTTTATTTTATAAATGAGGCTGTGTAATTTGATGAACAAGTATAATTTGGTTATTAAACTGTCATCCTTAAAACTGGCTATATCATTACAGACTGAAAATCTTCACAAAATTTTTTAACAAAATTAAATTTGTTAAAAACAACATTCTAGTAAAGATGAGTTTTTATCCAGATAAAAAACGTGTTTTTTATCTTGAAAAATGTTTTCCCCACATTTTCATATTTTTTCTTGAAATTAAAAAAAAAAAAATGTTTTTTTTAACTAAAATAACTTTATTGCTTACGCCAGTTTTGAGAGTTAAGTCATCAATTCCGATCACTGTAAAAAAAAATTCATCTTTTAAATTCTATGATTAAAATTTGACATGATGATAACAAATAATCATATGACAAATATATATTTATATAATGATCACTAATCCCTCCCCAACTTTGCAACACTAGAACGTCGCCTCGGAACGAATCCCCACTACCACCGGTAGTAGTACTAATTAAGATACTGTTTATTAGAAGATATAAGAGAGCGAGTAATCAGCAGGGTATCTTCCAACTCCGACGATCTCATTTCTTAATTATCATTTATGATTAACAACGTCTAAAATCATGTATTTTTGGTTTATCGCCTTGGTTAACTAACAACCTTTAATACGTACATATGATAGAAAATTACAGTTTAAAATACCGAAAATATCCTGCAAATGGTTACTCAATCTATAGATAACTAGAGAAATCTCTTTAGACACCAATGCCCCCTCACCAATCCAATTTATTATCCTCCTGACAAAAACTAGGTCAAGTTCATACATGGATTATGCCTCTGACATCGCCCGCAGGGGGTAAAACTAAGAAAAGTTTAACACATGATCTTGACTTTTGGCCTACACAAACCTAAATTTGGTATGCGACATATCGTCTCATGTTGGTATATATTTGTTCCAAGTTTGACCAAAATCCATCCATAAATGTAGAAGTTTTTGGGTGGGACGGACGGATTATGTGCTTCTTAGATACCAAATTGAACTTTGCTTATCAGAAGTTTATTAAAGTATAATAATGGTAATTAAATACTAAAAATAATTATATTTTTCTTTCATTTTTCGATATGAATTACGCAATTAAATCATTGAAGTAACGTGTTGATCGAACATAAAGTTTGCTTTAAAGCTTGAAACGTGTTTACCCAATAACGCGACTCCCCGGATAAAACGACTTTCATGCTTAATAGGATCATTCCAATGTACAATTAAATTTGAATATTAACATATGAGATCTCATTGTGCATTAATCCCAAGATAGAGATTAACGAGGCGGTCGTATTTAGTCCTCTAATTGATCTTTTTGTACTGTTTAAGATTTTATGTTTGTCCTATTTAAGATTTTATGATAAAGGGAATTCATTTCTGGATTTTTATGCACGTCTATTGTTAAAATTAATGAAATAGACCTCGATATGTAGTATATGTGTATATTTTTTTATTGGGTTTCCGGGAATGAATTGTGTTACAAACCGTGATTTCTAGAACACGTATGCACACGTGACAGACATCGCAAGACTTAAATTATTTTCCCTACCCTAATTGCACGACGATGTGAAGATATTGTCAAAAACATGTGGCAGTTATCATGACCTAATGACAAAACCATTCAGTTCAATTGAGTTACAAACGGTGATTTCTAGAACATGTATGCACACGTGACAGACATCGCAAGACTTAAATTATTTTCCTTACCTTAATGGCACGACGATGTGAAGATATTGTCAAAAACACATGGCAGCTATCATGACCTAATGGCAAAACCTATGTTGGGGATATAATTCAGTTCAATTGAGTTACAAACGGTGATTTCTAGAACACGTATGCACACGTGACAGACATTACAAGACTTAAATTATTTCCCCTACCTTAATGGCACGATGATGTGAAGATATTGTCAAAAACACATGGCAGCTATCATGGCCTAATAGCAAAACCTATTTGGGGGATATAATTCAGTTCAATTGAGTTACAAACGGTGATTTCTAGAACACGTATAGAAACCTGACAGACATCACAAAACTTAAATTATTTCCCCACCTTGATGGCACGATGTCAAGATAATGTCAAAAACACGTGGCAGTTATGTTGACCTAATGGCAAAACCTATGCGTGGGATATGATTCAGTTCAATTGAGTTACAAACGGCGATTTCTAGAACACGTATACACACGTGACAGATATCACAAGACTTAAAAACTTATGCTCAGTTCAATTGAGTTACAAACGGCGATTTCTAGAACACGTATACACACATGTGACATGCATCGCAAGACTCATTTTCCCTACCTTAATGGCACGATGATGTGAAGATATTGTCAAAAGCACGTGGCAGCTATCATGACCTAATGACAAAATCTTTGCGGGGGGTATAATTCAGTTCTAGAAGGTTAAGGTCACATATTCCAATAGAACTATGTAAATAATGTCAAAATAATGTCAATAACATTCATTTACGTGTTGTCAGAAATTTTTTGTCATTATTTCAATATCGTTTATGGGGTAAGTTTTTTTTTAAAAATATTTGAGTGAGCTTTCAAACTGTTTGCAATTAAATAAATTCAAGTTATAAAGTGAAGTTTTGCAACAAGTGGTCTAAATAGAGCGCTTAGGAATCATAGAATTCGGGATAGGTAAGTGTAAGAAAGTTCTGCAGTTTGATTGCCAGATGCAAGTTGGTTGCTCTAAACAACCCAGAATACTCTACGATTCCAGAACGGGAACCCTAGGTATAAGTCATTACTTGGGCGTTGACCTCCGTTATTCTTGTACTACACATTTTGTTATGACCGTAGAGAGGAACTCGTTACTGACACAAGTAACAGATGTTGCAATAAAATCACGGCCATATACAGCGCAGACCTGTCGAAAGTTTTACCTAGCTAACAAATATGAGTCGAAGCTAGTTTTCCGAATGGTCAATATGTGAATAGCTGTGGCCAAAAGCCAAAACGGTCAAATTTGTCTATCAATGCCACCCAAGGGAACCAGTAAAGTGGCTTTTATGGGAAAGTGCCCTTTATATACAGGTTCAAATGATATGAAATAAGAACAATTGGGATACAATTCTGCTGGCCTTTATAAGCAGGTGGCCCTTATATAGAGGTGGCTTTTAAGGCAGGTTGGGCTGTACATAGATGGTAACTACAGAGAAGCTATCGAGATAAAGCTATCAAAAGGTCCAGATAAGCTGACCATTCGGCATTTATTTTTTTTAGCTAATTGTTAAACTTTGGACAAGACTGTACTGTAATCAAGGTCGGGTCAGACTCCTATTAATGGTTGGTGTTATGCGAGTCAATAAGCATTTGATTGTATGCAAACGTTATAAGCTGTACTCTTTGTTTGTCTGTCATCTGGAGATGCTCAAAATTAATTGGAAAACTGGTCCTTCACTTGGCGTACTTTGAAGTTCGCTTTAACTTCATAATGAGGTTTTCGTACAAACTATAATACTTTTCACCAACCATGCCTTCTCTTTAACCCCCACCCCCTCCTCATTTAATTGGCAGATACGCCAAACATGCAAATTTCGAATCCTTTTGTAGTATTTTTGATTGATAAGAACTTGCAATAACCAAGTTTCTTTTCAAGAATACAAGTGTCAAGATCTTGGAAATTTTAAAAGAACCCGAAAATATTGACCAGTTTTTAACATATTTGTATTATAAATGTGGTGTTTTATGTTGCAATGGCAATATATCTATGGTTGAAAACTAAACAAAAAGTATATTATATGGGGAAACCAAAATGTAAATGGGTTGAAAATTTTACAGAAAATGTCGAAATTACATTGAAAATAGCACTCAGTCTTTGTATTTTTTACCACAGTAAAAGATACGCAACGATTACCGAATGTGAAAAATTTCAGCAAAGCTGCTTATGTCAGGAAGTCATTGTCACGCTCTTTCATGGGAAAATGAAAACATTGTCATGTCAGTTTTACTTAAACGTAAGGATTAATCTAGCTTTATCTTGCTATATGTCATATTTATTTATGGAGTATATAGCAAGGAAAGAAAAAAATCGATGTCGGATAAAAAAAATACTCCGTCAAATTTATAACCGGGAAAGTAAATGTATTTAACTGATGTTTTATATATATCCTTCAATTTTTAAAATTTAAAAACAAAATACCATGGAATTTAAAAAAAATAAAAGTATTAAATTTCAACATCAACCGACTACCATATGTTATTTACATTGTCTTTTCCTAAATACAATTATGTACAACCGATCACATACTTCCTTAAAACACTAAAAGCTAAAAAAATGCGAAAATACATTACACATTACGAAGCTGTAACGTGCCTTAAACGCCCCCAAAGTTATTTTATTTATTTTGTTTAGTTTTGTAACAAGAACATAACATTGCTGAAAAGGCTTTATTAAGAAAAATAATTATAATTTCAGCCATTTTATTGTGACGTTATTATGACATCATACATATGCAATTTATGGTTTGATTCATTTGTTTACAGAAACACCTCCCACCATGCTCTTGGAACAACAAGATACATGCTACAGAATTGTCCTCATACCAAAGCACGGTTCTGCAAACAAAACATTTCATAAACATTAATTACTTAACGCCGCGTTTCTGTCAAAATAAAACCGAGAGTCATATTAATGATATAGTCATTACGAAGTCATATACTATGAGTGTTTGACCGTATTCAGATAATTATATAGCGATATATTTAATGGTGGGCTAACATTTATAGTAAAAAATGATATTTTCGAGCACCTTACTCCTATGTCACTCAATCATGCCGCCCACAATGGCACGATATCAGAACCTAAACACAATCGCATGCTCACACAAAAAATCTGATAAAAAATTTAATATGATAATTTAAAAATTCAATACATTAATCAAACAGTATTTGTATATGCTTACCACCATTGCAAACATCGCCATTCTTCTGTTCCGACAATCCTTTTTTGAAACATTTTTCTGATGATTTTAACGAATATCTGTTTTTTTGAAAAATTAAAAAATCCTTTTCAAATTCATAAATCGTTGCTGTCTGTACACTCTGTAACAGCTTTTCCCACTGATGTTCTTTCACGTAGTACTACGACTACTAACGCCTGTCAATCCACGGATACAATTATATTTAAGATAGATATGACACTGAATAAATGCCTTGGATAAACATAGACAGATCAAGTTATTATCACATGTTTGCCAATATATTTAAACTCTTCCGTAATCTGATTTCTCTCTTAAAAAAAACTGGAGTAAATTCTATCGGATTCTAGGTTACAACTGTTCCAATTTTTATATTAGCATAACCAGCACACGCATGGCATCATCAAGGGATGTTCTGTAAGTTGCAATATTAATTAAAGCACATTATTATATTGGTGAGTATCTTTGTAATTTCTTTGTATTGATTCCGTATGGGAATACTTAACAGAAACTCTTCAATTAGTGTACCAATAATAGTCATGACAAGACACAAAGGCAAACATCCAACATTTTAGTGATTAAAACCTTTGAACTTTTTACATTCTGACCGCCATGTGTAAGCAAAGCTTTATACTGATTCCTTTTCACCACTCCGCAATTAATATGGACCTAGTATCCGGTATGTAACGTTTTTTCGGACTTTTTTATTGACCGCCGTGTGTAAGATAAGCAATATACCATTCACTTCGCAATTAATATGGACCTAGTATCCGATATGTAACGTTTTAGTGATTAAAAACTTTAGGACTTGTTCCTTTTGACCTCCGTGTTCTGGTTAAGCTTTCTACTTAATCCTTTTAACTCCGCAATAAATATGGACCTAGTATCCGGTATATATATGTGTAGATGTATGATAAATGATATCACAACACGATATTAAATCACAACGATCTATATTCATAAGAAAAAACGTTAGTCGAAGCACAATCACGCCAAGACGACAAATTTATCACTCAGTAATTTAACACAGGATACTCCATTTTTTCTGTATCAATAGTGTAGCAGACGATAAAGTCCATAATAAAAATATTACTTGTCCATTCTCTTACTAAATTGCTTATTTCATAACTTCGGCCAGACTATGAGGTTGTTCCAACCAATGTATGTCAAATGATACCTGACAAATCGCAATACACATGTTCTATTTTTTCTGTATCAATGACGTAGCAGACGATAAAGTTACTATAACTAATCCATAATAAAATTATTACTTGTTTGTTTGTTTAACAACTAAACATGTAATAAAACATCCATGGCTTCCCTCGTGTTACAATACACTAAAGATGTTCTAATCAATGCCAATTGATACAATGGTGTTTATACAAAATTGAAACATGTCTCTTTCTTATATAACAATTTAAAATTGTGAAATGACACCAATCTAATTTTATAAGAAAAATGCTAGTCAAAACACAGTCATGCCAAGATGACAAATTTAGCAGTTAGTTATGATGATCAAATGTTTATGTATCAATAGTATAGTAGACGATACACTAACATGTTAATTGATACAATCAGATATTTATCAAAACTTGAAACATGTCTCTTCCTTATAAAACAATTTAAAAGTGTGAAATAACACCAATCTATATTCATAAGAAAAAATCTTAGTCAAAGCACAATCACGCCAAGATGACAAATTTAGCAGTCAGTAATTTAACGCACGGTACTCATTTTTCTGTATCAATAGTGATGTAGCAGACGACGTACATGTATTCAAATCTGTAACTAAAATATAATACACATCTTCGAAATTCATAACTTCCTTCGTGTAGCAATACCCTAAAGATGTTCTAATCTATGCCAATTGATACAATCAAATGTTTATCCAAACTTGAAACATAATTCTAACATTTTCGGAGTGAATGACGCGGTCTATGTTTATGAAAAGGCAGTCAAAGCAAAAACACGCCGCCAAGAACACAAATTGCCAATACACAATTACAGACCTTCCGAAAGACTAAGCTAACGAATAAGTGCCAAATTGACAGCTCAGCTCTGTTTCGCGTTACCCTCAGAATAACATTTGTGCTTGTTCTCTTACTCTGCATAAATTAAACAACCACTCTGTCATGTTATAATACTCTAGAGGTGTTCCAATCTTTGTCAAATGATACCTGACTTAACATATAATACACATCTTCGAATTTCATACATTCCTTCATGTTCACCCTAGAGATATTCCAATGTATGTCAGTTGATATGTTACCAAACATATAATACACATCCATGGATTTCATAATTTCATAGTCATATAATTATACCCTGGAGATGTTCATATCCATATCAAATGATATACCAACAGATGTTTATCCAAACTTGAAACATATATCACTTTTTTCAATGGAACATTTCAAGCATTAAGCCCACGGAAACAGATTACTTTTTTGTATTCCAGATAGTCACTTTATAGTCACTTTATAACGATGCAACACGTGGAGTCAAATGATTATTTAATATTTGTATAAGTTTAATAGTTGTTAAGATTGTAGCAGCCGACAGAATCAATTCAGCTGGAAAACCCAATAAAATCATCCCAATTTAATTATGATAAAGTATCCTTTTAAAATGATAAGACTTCACACAGCATTAAAACTGTCTACATACGTTTCCATGGTGTTTATAGCATTACAAATAGTTAAATGGCGCCAATCTATGTCAAATAGAAAAACACTTCTTTTCCAAATTCAATAATACTATAATTTCCTTTGAATAACAACTGTCTAATATGCTTACAGTGCTAAAATCATTTGTCTACATTCTAGTAAAATAAACTGTCTAGTTCTACAAATCTTCAATTGTGTTTTTAACAGCAATGCAAAATGGATAAATGATGCCATACCGATCTATGTCAAAGTGAAAAAACCCACTTTTTCCCAAATTCAATAATAATATTATTTCCTTTGAATAACAGCAATCTAAATTCTAACGGTGCTGAAAACACTTTCTCTACATTCTAGTGTAATTAACTGCCTTGTTTTACCAACCTTCTTTTTGGGTTTTTATAGCGATGCAAATTGTTATATGATACAAATCTATGTCAAACTGAAAAATCCCACTTTTCCAAATTCAATAGTACTATTATTTCCTTTGAATATCAGCTATCTAATATACTAACGGTGCTAAAACACTTTCTCTACACTCTAGTTTAATAAACTGTCTTGTTGTACAAATCATCAATTGTGTGTTTTTAATAGCAATGCAAATAGATAAATGATGTCATGCCAATCTATTTCAGATAAAATACACTTTTTTTCAAATTCAATAATACTATAGCTTCCTTTGAATAACATCTATCTAATATGCCTACGGTGCTAAAATAACTTTCTCTATATTCTAGTAAAACAAACTGGTTTACTTTATATATCTTCTATTTGGTTTAGCAAAGAAAATGGATAAATGATGCCAACCTCTGTATGACAAACAGTACTTTCTTCCACATTCAATAATACTGACGCTTTATTTGAATACCAATTGTCGAATATGTTTACGATGCCAAATTTGCTTTCTGTGTATTCTAGTAGAATATTGGTTTATGGTAAAATCTCAATTCATAAGGTAACAATTTTTTTCAGTCAGATTTAAGGGTTATATAAAGTTTAGCCATAAATATAACGTAACTTGTTCGGGAAAAACATGGAAGAAATCTTCTATACAATTTGAAAAAAACTGTGACGATGATGGAGGTAGTTAAGTTTTCGTCATATAATTACAAGATTTTACTTGATCTATGTTTAAACCTATTGGAAAATAAAAATATTTTGTTTAATCATGCCAGCCTAATAGAAAAACTTAAGTTATAAAGTTATATGTGATAATGGCATTTCTACTCACTTAATGACAAACTTACCTACGTAGAAAGTCAGCTTAATTTATAAACACAGTTTAGTTACTCGATAAATCAATTAGTCTTAATATATCAGTATTTCTTCTTAATGTAACCTGCTGAGGAACAACTCGGACAAAACTTTTTACTTATAGAATAACCCCTTCATTCATAATAAACTGCAAACATGGCACATTTCAATGTATTTAAAACAAGGATGTTAAACATAAAAACTTCAGATTCTGTGAAATAGTAGACACAACTGTTGGGTGAAGAATAAGGAACTCTTTTTGATTTTTTTTAAATTTTGCAAACTATACATAGTTTTCATATTTTTTGTCTTGGACATAGTATATGATTGTGTTGGAATAAATAATCTGACCTATTTATCAACACAATCAAACTTTACAGCTCAGTGAAAGATTCACTGAATTATATCTTTTTTGTAACATGTTTTCATGTAGTTGTTATATGGTAAGCCGAGAAATTTAAGTTACATTTTAACTTTATCATGTGGCTATTCCGCTAGAATAAAGGTATGCTAATATCACTCGGAATGTACTCTAAAATAAAAGTGTTCGTATTCAATCTAAAAAATAAAATCGCTAAAATAAGTACAGAATCAGTAGCTCATCATGAACCCCTAATATTCGGTAAAATCAAATTGTCAATAGTAGGCATATTGTTTATAACGATAACGAAAAAAAAATTGAGTCATTAAAAAATATTAGCTCTATTAGCTCTGATGTATTTCTCTTGAAAATAAAAAAAATCATTTATCGCGGAGACAATATTTTATCTTCAATGATTGAAAAAACCAAAAAAAAAAAAAGGATTACAAATGTATTTCTAAAAAGCTTTCAGTTCTTAACGTCAAACTATCATTTATTTTTAAATTCTCTTATGGGAATTCAATTTTAACACTTAAATGACATATTAATTCCTGGCTGAATGATAGGATTTAATGTTAATGACACAAAAATAAGAGTTGACTTAGCAGTACTGCGGTAACTACATCATTTGCGACATCGTCGTTATTGTCCACCGGGATTCTATTGTAATGACGATTTCGTGCTGTCATCATACCGGTATATTGACTATATGATTTACATTAATGGTTACAGGAATATAATATTAACTGAAATAACAATAACGTTGGTGAAATCAAACTTAGACATACCGGTCCATGTTCAGATCACAATCTCAAAAACTTGCAAATTAAGTTCATTATTACAAAGCCTGTTTTAATTTCTCAGCATTAAACACGTGAACTTCCACCAATAAAGTGAGGCCTGGTACTTCAGAAGGTTAAATATCACATGTCTACCTAGCGACATACACAACGTGTGAAACCGTTATTCTGGAATGGAAGGGTTATCGAATCATTGTGCTTTAAATATATCCAGAATGATTTTGAATACAAAGCCATGGTAATTGTCAAAATTATTGTGATGATGACAATAAAAACTTGTAGGGCCTTGATAAGCATAGGCTTGTAGTATTCCCGATTTACCAATTTATTTATAAGCAACTTACTTTGTTGTATACAGTTGCGTGTTGTTTGGTACATAATCTAATAAATAGGGCAAATTATTTATCTTTTTATGTGATACCGATGTAGAATTTTCCATAATTTTTATGATGCCTTTGTAATCCTAAATAATCTTGAATAAATTTTACTTCTCATAGTTTCATACGGCTTTCATTCTCAATGTTAATTTCACACATAGTGCGAATAAACCCAGCTAGACAGGAAGTGCCTACCCTTCCGGATCACCTGGCCTCGCCTCCCCATGAAAGTTCAAATGGTTGTTTTTAATTGTCACTTTTACGCGTTGTAACTTTGATTTTGGTATTTAGAGACAAACAAGCATCAGTGTGTTTGTGGTTGATTACCGATAGTCCGATGCCGAGATTTAACGTAAACCAAATATCTTTACAATAGACGAACAGTTATCATACTGGTTATAGGTAAAATAAAGACGATTAGACCTGACAATAATGAATCATATAAGTAAAGTGTGTCAGACATATTAGATTATAAAACAAGCGAACATAAAAATCGTTTTTGGTATATCCGAGATGTATTAGGTTTATAAGCAGAAAGAAGAATAAGCATTTGATAGAAGACACTGTATATTAAAGACGTATTTAGGTTACAGCCTGAACAGGGAATACATATTTAAGAGATGGATATTTGTGTTGATTGGAATGCAAGGTTGTTATTACGCTTTACGCTGCTGTTTTACTTAACTTGAACCATGATTTGACTACCTGATTATAGGATGTTAAACAAACGCATATGGCCACACTAACAACTTGACGATAACGTTAATAAGAGTTTCCATAGGTACTAAATAATCGTTATCTGAAACACAATTATTTCTCCGAACATAATTGCTAGATTAAACAAATTTAGTTCATGTACAAAGCAACGTAGAGCACATAGAAATCAAGTATGTATGTCCATAATCTCCGGAGTGTAAAGTAAATAGAAGGGTACATTTAATGATACACTGATACATAATAAATTATATTACATACAGACATGCATGTTTTCCTTTTAGTTACCTGATCAACAGTGTTTTATGTAGGGTAACGTATTTGTCATCATTAAAATTTTATAAATGGTTAGATAAGGCTATCCCAACAATATACATTAATTTTACTTCATCAAACAAACGAAAATTGCAAGTCTTCTTTTGATGGTACAAGAGATACAATTATTATTTTCACATAATATACATGCATGTCAATTTTAACAATACAGTTCAATACATTGACATGCATACATACAGAACTTTTATCATTTATTCATGTCGCCGCTCAAACTTAATGATAGTACCTAGTCTGAATTGCCTAATGATGTATTGAAAGTTTTTAACTATTGTGGGTAAATGAGATAGCTTTTACGAAAAACCTTCAGACTATAACGATTTTAACATTTGTAAAAGTAGCTGTATGGCATTTACTAATAAATAAAACTTATTATTAAGTAGGACCTCTTTATTATTATGATAGCTTTGCGTTCTCAAGGTCTCGCTGATAGGATCAGTATGTTTGTTTTTGATTATAGAATACTATCGAAATTTGAAAGCGAAAATTAAAAGTTGTGAATCATAATAAAGCGCTTTACACGTAAGTTAATAAGCATAATGCATTAAGTGTCTACCAATGTGGACAAGGATTGCTCCAAAATCAAATCAGACTAATTGTTTCAATCCTTGAAAAAAGGATGAAACACAAACATACCAGTTCATACTCAAAACACAATCTAAACAGAAGTAAAATCTTTGAAACATGACGAATTTAGTTAATCATTTGAACTTTAACCAGTGAAGTAAGACCAAAAGGATAAGCATCATTTCTAAGAATGGACAATGGATCATTCTGAACTTTATCAAAAACATATATTACGATAGATTTGATATAAACAAAATTAAAATAAGAATGAAAACATTATTCAACTTTGAGACGTAAAATACATTTACGATCATTTTGGACATCAACCAATAAATAAACGGTTGCTTTTTGCGGCTAGTTATTGACAATGTAAGTAAATTTTCAAAATGAAGCTTTCATTATATTACAAAATACCGTTTTACAATAATTTAATACTTTCTGCATCAAGATGTTTTATCCTAAGTTGATAAAATGGAGAACCTCCAGGTTTATTGTTTAAAAGAAATAGGCATTTGATAAAAATGGTCTGTTCATAATCATAAGCAAAAATAAGCAAGTAGAGTCAGACATGGACCAGATAAGTTCAAGCTTGTACAAAATAAAGAATGGGCGTCCTTAGGTTTAGGTAACCTTAACTTACTGATGAACTCTGGAGGGAACTCTTCTAATTTTACCAGTGAATAATTTTAATTCAATTTTAATCTGGGTTTCTATATTTTTAACAAAAACAAAAATGCAATTTAAAAGATTTATGTGTTACTAAGAAAAATATCTCAAGAAGGATTTACATAAAATCCATTTATTCTTTTGTTGCAATCTCTGATAACTTTGTGGATTTGTATATCTATCTTTGATGATTAAGGTGTTGTTGATGTGACTTTATAATGCTGTTTAACTTTACTTTTCTTATTTCTATGTTATTTGCATTAAACCTGTTTGATGGATAGGAACTACGACTTTCATTGTAAATTTAAAAGCTTTTCGTATAGATAAAGTTATAATTTTTTTATCGATTTTAAATGACTCTTTGCACTTTGAAATCATATCAGCATTGTTTTATTTGATGGGGCGATAGATTTTAGAAATTCTATCGCATGAGAAGAATTTAATACGTTTTATAATTTATTACTTCTAAATGCTATGTGGTAAGTTTTGAATAAATATTCCATCCAAAATAAAAAAATAGCACATGTCAATTGCAAAGAGCCCAAAATAACCTAATAATCAGAAATCGTGTTGAAGTTTCCAATTTTTTCATAAATAAATACATGAAATAATAAATGCTACTGTCAGGTTCTTATTTTTTAAAATATTTATTTCATAAAAAACCCTGGATACATGATATTCCATTAAGTTAAAATTTAGCATAAAAATGACTTGAAATTGAGGAAGAGTGAAGTCTTTATATTTAATTTAATAATATCCTAGATAACTAATACTATTTACATATATATCCTTGTGTGTCCTAAGTTAGTGTTACTAACAGTTTGTGTCAAAAAATTAATGGGCAATCTTCAGAAAACAATAAACATTTGAATCTCATTTCAAATTTCTTGTCACTTCATTTTCAAAATCAGAAATAACCTCGTCTATTTTCGTTATATACCGGTAAACATCGTTTGTAAACAATACCCTCGGGTTAGAGCTATTTTGAAAAACAGGCGGAAAGTTTGGGGGGTCTCCCGGATTGCGTGATTTTACGTGATCAATGCCTAAAAACTTTTTTTTCTACAAGAAATATTTTAAGAAGTCTAGTTTAGATTTACAACAAAATTTGTTGAAAAAATAAAATTTATTACAGTAAAAAACGATCATACACTTCTGGTATGACATGAGCAATTGACCTCGTTTTTACACCCGTTTTTACATCATATTATATAGTGAAAAATGCATATATTTTACTAAAAAATGGCGTAAGTATTACACGTTTTTGATTTCGCTAAAAACTAAATTTACCTGGTACAAAATGTTTCAAATGATGATCGGATAAATAGGTCAGAGACTCCATGTGCAGACGGCATAGTTTACATCTTGATTTATATTACATGTGGCTAAAAAATAAAGAGATCGTTTAAGAACAATTTAGGAATAGTAAAATCTGTCTAAAAAAAAATTTCCGATATTTTTATAAATTTTCTTATTTTTTAAAATATTTTAACATTTTTCTAACTAAGAATGAAAAGTTGAACACTTAGGGCGCCTTTTTGACTTTGAACATGTGCAGTGATGTGCTTCCTATGATTGATATCGGGTATAAACAAAAAGCGACGAACTTGACGCTGCCACGAAGTTAGAGTACTTTAGTCTTAATTCACAGCACTAGACAGCAGCCGTTTCTGAACACAATTCCTTACCAGTAGTGCTTGGACACAGAAATTAAAAAAAATATTAAGTGAAATGAGCCATATTATCATTTTGAATTTTCACCATGACATATAGAGAAGTAAAGGTGTTTGTCTGTCCCTTCATTCAAGGATTGAAGCAATTACTCTGATGTCCTTTTAGCTGTACCAAGCGCAAATGACACCTTTTAAAGTACAACCTGTCATGATGATCACATGGAATTACATTCAATAAAGAAGAGTGTGAACGTTATAATTTGATAAGTATGTGTTTTATATAACTCTGCTTCAGACTTTACATTTATGCTTTACTTATTTGTCTCTAGACACCACGCCTACGACCACAGTCGCATATTAACAATAAAGAAGACGATCTGAGAGCTAATAATTTGATAAGTGTTTCTTTCAGAAAGCTTTGTATCAGACCTGATGGCAATGCTTGACTAGCAATAAATCCAACACAAATTACAGACATCTCAAAAGACACATCTATTTTGATAGAATATACAACAATGTAATGTGCGGGACAATAACAAGAAGGAAGCTGTCTTGCACTAACTAAATTAGGTTACCAGCTGAAATATCAGGAAAACATATGTTGGCACGAAC
The DNA here is from genome assembly GCA_021292105.1 of Anadara kagoshimensis. Lineage (NCBI taxonomy): Eukaryota > Metazoa > Mollusca > Bivalvia > Arcoida > Arcidae > Anadara > Anadara kagoshimensis. Next base: position 18,299,384 of record CM037870.1, on the reverse strand, counting down.
CACAACAAGGTCGTACCAACTGTTTTGCTTGTGTGGTAAATTATTTAGATGTAGTGTTAGTGCTTTCAGAAAAGTAATATTTTTCCTTTTGGCGATGAATAGATGTATAAAATAGGAAATCGTATTAAATTGATTGTCAAAAGAAGTTTTAAGAAGATTATTTTGATGAATAGTATTGGAATTGTATTTTGTTTACTCAATTTTATATTATTCACACACGATGAAGCAAGACAATTAAATTTAAGGAAGTTGTTTAGACATGTATAAAAAATGTGTTTGAATTTCTATATAATTGGGTCTCGATTGTAAAGTTTTCAATGCTAAATTATACCTTAGTTCAGGATTGACCTATAAATTTTCATTACGCAAAACAAGTTTTCAGAAATAATTCAATTTTGTCACGAATGGCCTAAATTTTATTCACTGTAAACAGTTATATAGATTAAATCAAATGTCTTGTATTTTTTATTGCAGGAACCTAGATAAGAAGTCTATATTACTTCTTAAGTAAATAAAGTAATAAAATTCAATTATACTCTATTTATGACTTTTTATTATATTTGTAATTATATATGTTTTCCTTTTTAAACTTAGCTTTTAATGCAAAAAATTGAGACAGTCCCATAGACTTTGCAAGTTCATATAGACATTGGGAAATTACATCAATTCTTTTATTTACAATATTCATGAAAATTAATTTTAATGCCATTTCGAAATGCACTGCTGTTCGCCTTTTCATCAAAATGGGTTGTCAGTCAATAAGTTCGTGGATCAAGGTCTCAATGAAGTTGCAAAGTATAATAGATGCCAAATACTTTATTGAAGCAAAAATATTGCAAATGTAAATATAAACATTATGGTGCAGTAATGACGTTTTTCATGCCAGGAAAAAAAATTTTCTTTTGTTATCAAGACTAAGCACGGAAACATTCCTTCTTTAGGATCTATTGGAGTGGTATTCGAAACTAGGCGAAAACTCCAATTAAAATGGTGCTCAATGTAGCAATGACAAAAATTTATGTGGATTCTGTCTAAACGTGTATTAAAATGGACTCTTAAACATGCTTACTGAAACGCTGTAGCAAAAAACAGATTAAAAGAAAAAACTCCAATGGCAAATCTTACACAATAGCGAGTTTAAATTACGACACACTGTCTGTAACACAGGCATTAACAGTTAAGATGAAAGTGATTAAGTCATGGTGTGGTACGTCACTGTCAAGTTTTTGTCACTTATATTCGGTTATTTCTGGGATGGTAGAGGAAACTGGAGGTCAAAAAACGAAACAGTATTATTGTAGTATATGGGAGAAATAAAACAGCATTGACTAGCGACACGACAAATATGTGAAATAATGTTGGTTATCTCTATCTGTATAGTTACGTCGAATGAATCCAAGTCAGCATATATAACCAATAGTAAGCAGAAGACAGACAGATGCAAGAATGGACAAAGTTGTTCAGAGCTAATGTCATAGGTTAAAATAAGAAAATGGACATATAATTTTGCAAAGACAGAAATGGTAATTGTATATTGCATTTATAGTGTGATAATAAAGCACAGTAAGAATCTTTGAAGCTGAAGTTTAGACAAAATGGAATGTTCACGTTTACAGGAGGTTTATATAATTATAAAATAACTAAAACCCATGGATAATGAAACAAATATGATTATACCAAATATACATACACTTAATATTTGAAATTGTTTAATTTCAAAACGGAAAATATTGCGTAACGTCGCTGTTATTGAATTATGAAAGACGTGTTACCTTTTGAAATATTTCTAATAATGATTATCTTCATGTTATTACCAGAACCTCACTGCACTGGTTTGTTATTGGATTATATTTTTTTGCGCGAGTATCAGAAATATCAGAGAAGATATAATTTTAAACAAGATTAGGTGCCAGCTAATTGGATATATCATCAAGGTTTCCATTAGGGAAATAAAATCTTAAAAATGCTATCCTTTGAAAGACTTACTTATTGCAAAGCAATGAGGAAAGAATAAGAAATAGAATTTTCAAGATTGTTTTTAGAAAAGAATTTGAATTTTAAAAGAGTACAAGCACAACATTTCAAATATGCATTCATTGAGCAGATATCGACTACAATACTTTTCCACTTTAATTTTTTACATATGTATTTAGAAAAAAATATTTGTTTAAATTCGAACCTTAAAATTTGTGAATATTATGAAACAACATCCTATGGTCCTTTTCAACGAGTATAAGCTGTGTTAGTGCTAACACATATCTTCTGTGGAAAGGGGGAGATAATTATTTATTTGAACGATGACGATGGTTTACTAGATGTAACTACGCCTAAGAGATACTTATTTCGTTGTAAATTGTTTGTGTGCAATTTTCATAAACCCTAATGAGATGAAGAAATTCCACTTATATCCTAATAATTACTTTTATCAAACACAAACACACTAGACAATGTTGAAATAACAATTAATTTCGAAAACTGGCACATTAAAAAAAGCGCATAACCTCCATCCGGAATATGGTGTTCAGAAAGGATAAACCCCTGTCTAGCTGGATACATATATATCGTGTGTGAAATTTAAAAAGAATTGAGAATGAAACTTCGGTGCCTCAAATATAGACATGAAAGTTTTGGATACAGCGACACCATACTAAAATAATTTTGATAATATAATTTAAGGGCCTTGAACGGCCTGGTCTTGCAAATAAAGTTCCAGGCCCAGATTTCACAATCATTCCTTAGCTAAGATTTTCTAAACTTAAATTTAGCAAATGTTATTTATATTTTTAAGGAACTACTAATACATATTTTTTTGTCAAAACTAAATTCTTTAAAAATGTTTTAATCTAAAAGTGATCTTTAAAATAACACCTCAAATTCCAGACTATCTTAAAAATTAACTAAATTATCAAGATTTAAAATTTTGCCAGTAAGGAATAAAGAAAATCTTAGCTAACTGGGGCCAGACGTGTTAACAACCTCTAGGCCTTTTATGGCGTTTTCAACGTGAAACAATAACACCATTTGTAAAAGAAGCAAAAAGATAAAGTGCTGCATAGAAAATAAAATTTTACAATGGAAGATTTGAAGTCATGGCGTTTGTCAGATAGCTAATATACAAGCAACCTTATAAGTGGTTTAGAGTTATTGAACCCTTACGTAATAAAAATTTATGGTTTATAAGTTTTTATGTAACGACTGCTAGTATACCCAAAGGGCGATCTTTGATTTCTTTCGAAAACTCTTGTTTACTCTTATTTATTTGAGTTCATTAAGTTTGTTTATAGACACCCATTTTTGCTTCGAATGCACTTGCACAATTAGAATCTATGCCCTCATACTCTTATACCGTGAGGAGATTTCACCGACTGACATCTTATTGCATTTATAAATTGCAGCACCATTACGTTATTGCTTTTTAACTGACAGTATGGACTTAAGTTGATATCGTGATTAAGATATAAGAGAACAAACTCGCCAATATACGCACTGATTGTGAAAGATTAAACAAACCATATGAACGGAAAAACTAAATGATTGACAGATATGCAATGGGAAATAAAAAACATCAGTAATAAATGATAATAAATCACAAACAATCAGTCTATGCAGACAGTAAATAACCAGAAACGTGGTAATCGAAAATGCTTAAAGGTGAAGTTAACCATGCATCCATTATCTGATTTAAAACAAACAAGAAAGAGTGATAAATATATACTACCCATAATTGCAATATGCGGATCAAAGATACACCTTTTACTTAATTAAACACACGTCTATAAAAATGAATAACTACGTCAACAACCTGCAAATAAACTTGCGTGCTTTTCATCTTATTTTTATTCATTTTGTTTGAATATTTATGTTTTATTATCTTTCGTTCATTCAAATAAAAACAGGTTTTATACTAAGATTATAAAATAAGTATAAAATATTAAAATACCTTGCATGGTATAGGTCTGTCTGACAAGTAACGATTACAAAATGACTACATTGACCAATTAATCTTTTAACTGACCGAGTTTACACACTTCGTGCAGTGATGTTACGTAAGGTAACCTACGTCCTTTTTTAAGAATTTCACTGTTAGGGATAGCACATTTTGCCTAAGACAATAGAGAATAACCGAAAATGCAATGTGTACAGTCATTGTTTTTAATGAACAAAACCTTTGTTACGTTTGGCAATAAGGTTTACCTTGCCTTATGATCCATTCCTTCATATTAAAAACATACATACTAATCTATGTCCGAATCACAATCCAGAAGCAATGTATAAAATTTTAGAACTGACTAGTTAGGTTAGACACGCGAACTTTCACCAGAGAAGCAAGGTCAGGTGCTCCGGAAGGGTACGCACCTCCTGTTTATCAAGCTAATTTCCTGGATGCACAGGATTGTAGGTTTCTCAATCATCATTTACTTTGTTTGGTTTTTTAAAATTAACATCCTCTAATCTATTACATGGACATGGGTGCTGGCAGGTACGATAAACATCGATCTGCCATTATAAAACAACATCAAAGACATTAGTTTTTAAGCATTACAATGCCGGAATGATATTTTCATATAAAACTGATGAGATGGGTTATCGGATTACTTATGAAAATAGTTTTATAAATGTCAATTGCGTTAAAACGATCAAGACAAAAACAAAACATCTCTCCTAAATAATTACATTTTTATCACCTTAAGGGTATCAATATTTCATTTGTGTCACTTGTTCAGGATTTCCACTAATCAATGCATATAAAGTCAAATAATCTTACAATCCAGACATGTTTCTACAATATTAGCTCACAGCTTATGTTACAAACATTCCTAAGAAGGTGACAAAACAAATCAATTCAAAAACTAGCGTAGATCGATTATTTTAACACATTCTTTTAAGAACATAATCTTGTTTGTTTAACCTAACTTGTCAGTTCAATTTTTTTTACTTTGCTTCTGGATTGTGATTCGGACATAGATTAGTATGTTTGTTTTTGATGATTAGTAAGATCATATTACATTCTTGCACCCACAGATATTCTGCAAAACATGGATTCAAATCCCATAAATAATGGGAGACTCGCCTCATAGCAGAGAACCACCTATATGGCCGATGGTTTAAGGCGCGCTTGATAACAGATTACACATCCTCACACCGTTATTATTTAAATCCCACTCTTGGCAGATCATAGCATTAAAATGTTTTGTCAGTTCGCTTGCCTTAAGGTTGCACGTTGGTGGCGATCCCCAAATATCTCGTATCTGACGACCGCGATATAATTAAACGCAATCATACCAGTCCATGTTAAAATCAAAATCCCTAAAAGTGGACTTATCATGACTGGCGCTTAAACCTTTTTACTATACACCTAATTACAATATATGACGTTGAAAACTTAGATAGGTAGCAGAAAACAAACCTCTTATAACGGATTTTTATAATATGTTTGACATTGCTTCTCACAAAAACTTGTACAAACGAATCCACTAGTTACAAGACATGTAAACGAATTTTTTAATAAATTCTGGTCTATATCGAGTCAACATAGTTAGTCTGTATATGTTTATTATGCACCGGCCCTACTGACGACGAAACTAATCAGACACGAACCGTAAGAAATGTCTTTTCTCAGATCTTGTGTTGCAAGATATAATATCCAACAAAACCATAGATAATGAAATCGATTATCAACAACACCCAGACAATCTCATTCAGGGGTATATAAAACGAATTTGCTGCTACTTGAAAGCATATGTCATCTGAAAAGGAGTTAAAACGTGTAAAATCTAAAATCAGATTTGCTGTATAACTTCGGTCTAACACTAAGTTAAAATAGACAGTTACATGCTACTCAGACATAAATCTACCGGTGAAACTATATTGGTCCCCCGACGACTGTAAAATATTCTCAATTCTTAGAACATTCAAGTCAATTTAATCAACTTTAATATACAGTCTCTGAAACATTATTCTTAAATAAATGAAAACGAAATTAAATTTCATAAACTATTAAAGTGTGTAGCTTTTACAAACTACAACATGATTAACGTTAAAATTTAAAACTGTTGACACACTATTCAGTGTAGACTTTTAAGGTTTTGATTTTAAATATGTGTATTTATGGCCCACTGGTTGTAAAATACATTTCAATTGTATGGAGTCCTTCAAAGGTACTATAATTACACACAAAAGACATCATTTCTAGTTCCAAAATAGTTAAACACGGCACACATGTGTCAAAAGGTAAATGACTTTGCATCAGCTCTAATATCAAGTATCTACAATCAGAATGATTTATAGATACATTAGCACAACTGAAATATGAAAAGCAATATGAAACACAGGCTTAAGTTGGTACAATAACCATATCTTTATCACGATTTGGAGTATAAAAGTTTTCTGATAGCCACATCTTTTTTAGTGTGTTAATATGCTATCATTATACCAACATGTTTAGTATTAGTGGGTGTGTTAGTGTCCTACCCTACAATAACCAACTTTGTTTATTAAGCATTTTGATAATGCCAGACTATTACAACACATGTATTATTATTGAGATTGTTAGTGCCATACAATACTCACATCTGTAAATTAAGCATATTGACCACATCCTACTATGAACACAGTCATGCTTATAATAAGTGAGTGTTAGTGTCCTTCAATAACCACATCTGTATATTAACAATAATTACAAAAGCCTACAACCAATGCATGTTTATAAATGAGAATGTTAGTGCCCTACAATAACCACATCCTTATATTTAGCTTATTGAAAATGCATACCCCATATATATCCGCATGTTAATAATAAGTTGGAATGTTAGTGCCCAATTACAACAACAAATGCATCTGAATATTGATAAATCCGTACTTTATTCACATGTTTATAGTAAATGCGATTATAAGTGCCCTACCGTAACAACATTTGTACATTAAGGACATCGATAATGCTCTGCTATTTCTACATTGTAACTGGGATTATTATTGCCCTACTATATCATAATTATAACAATATCTGTTAACTAATTGGAATGGGATGAATGACTAAAACAACATGACAAAACTTCTTTTCCTGGGTAAAATTTTCAACGGACACAAAAATACATTGATGATAACAAAGTTGAGAAATACAAACATTTGGATAAAGTGCTCTACACCTTTCATTACCAATACTTCTTTCAATATCATTATCGTCTTTACATGGTTTCATGAGGGCAGACATTTTCTCTTAAGACGTTACATGTTGCATAATTTAAATAAAACTTGAAGAAGAGCGTCGAGTTTGTAATATTTAACTGAATTCCATTGTGTTTGCTAAAATGAATACTTATTACACATTTATTACAAAGTTAATTTTTCACATAGTATTTATAGATGATAGTCTCTGATAAGTCATTTTATCTAGACATTAATATATTTTATATAAAGCATATTTTTTTTTATTTGTGTGGCACTTTGCTATTATTAGTTACTATGTCATTTTCATTTGCAATCGTTTCGGACAGAATAAAAAATATTCTAAATGCAATTATTAAATTTTAGAAACATTTGTTTATTGCTTATTTCTTAAAAATACATATACATTTACATTACATATAAATAAAAACATAACTTTATCTTGTTTAAAAGTTAGAAATGGTATTACATACCCAGACTCCAGACATTTTGGGTGTTTTCTGAACCAGGTGAAATGTGACCACATGGTTAAAATCTGTTGTCCTCTGCACAGCAAAATTAGCGACTAACTTTTATAATAAAAAATCAAGTGTTTTTTCTAAATGTCGATCATCCGCTATGGCCAAAGATCTCCAAATTAGTCCAGTAGCCAATTAGCTTAATTTAGATAGACTGTTTAATTTAATGTACCACTCTCTTCCGGATACAGTACGTCTATTTTTGGTATTTAGTCTTGTTAAGTGTTGAATGACAGAATACCAACACCGAATTAAGTAAGGTCTTAACCAAACGTAAAATATATATCTGTCAAGGTAAATTGGTAGATAAATCCAAGCAATGTCTCACTTGTCTAATGATGCAGCTGTAGACGTCTATTATCAAATAAAACATGTCCTTTAGACAGCACTGTTAGCAATGACATTAAATCCAATTATTCCATTCAGATATAGGAAAATTGATAAAGTTGAAATAATCACCAAAAAGCACTTAAAAGTGTTCATAGTTTACATTGAAGTAAGTTAGACGATTCTGTTACGACTCTGATAAATATCAACGTTAAACATTCTTCTGTTTTTGATGCTCAAAATCATATCAAGGGATTTTCCAATGGTCCAACTTAAATATAATAATATTACTCCGCGTTGAAAATGAAATTACTTTCCTGCTGATGATGAATATAGATAGACGTAAAGAGTGTGGGATCGATCCCAGAGGGATAAGGCTGCAGTAGGCGATGTATAAAGGTGACAACATTGCTGGTATACTTTGCAAATACATAGATTCAAAGTACATTGGGGTAATGAGTATATGGATTTAAAGAAAATAATATTTATATTTATATTTTTGTAGTGATTTATATGAAAAACATGTAAATATCTTGTCGATACTTTAAAATTGCCTAAAAAGTTGAATATCAGTTGTCACAATATTTTGATAAGTACAAATTCCTATATCTTTGAGAATATGCAATGTTACTTTCATTTTCAAATTTCCTTTCCACTCGTGACGGGTGTAGCTAACTAGAAAGGATGTACTTAACCTTCAAGAGCCACTGGCCATTCTTTCTTGGTGGACGTTCACGTGTTTTTCCCAAATTTTCAAAGGTTTTACTTTACACAGTGGTTTGAACATAGATCGTTAAGAGTTTTGTTGTTGAAAGAAGTAGAATTAAAATAAAAAATTAAATTATTAGTTAACCATAGTTGAATTATAAACGACAAAACTTATTATGACAACAAAAGTAAGACAGTAAAAAAACCAAATAAAAACACAAACATACCAATTCAAAAAAGAACATAAACAATAACGAAATAAAACTTTAAAACTGCCAAGTTAAGTGAAACACGTGAAAACCACCAATAAAAGTGAGGCCTAGTTCCTCGAAGGAGCTTAGCAAGCTACATCCCCCACTAAAACAAAACACAAGATGTTAAGATAATACTAAACATGTCAGTTTAAAGCAAATGAGAGGTTTACTGATGATGCACGACAATACCATTACACAATTTACAAAAGAGTTAATCGAACAATGGGGTTAGCCGTTGTCCCACGTGATACCCTCTAAGGTTTGTGCGGAACACTTATTTCCAATGGATATGGAATCGCAGAAGATATGTTTTCCCGTAAAAACGACGTTCATTTCGGGAAATTGTGACGTTGACGTTTTCCAAACGTTCTACATAAACGTTAAGGTATTGATCACGTGGTACAGGGGTGAACCCCATTATTAAAGATACAAAATCAAAAGACAAATAGTAAAATGTATGAAAAGGTAAAAAATTAGTGACTTGGAAACCAAAATGCACACCATAAACAAAATAACAAAAGTCAAAATGATTGGCCAATTAAAGTTGATGCTAGTGACATTGAATAACTGACTGGTCAAAAGCAAGCATAGTATTATATAAAACGTCATAGCACTGACCGTTTACTCTGATTCCATTATAAAAGTGATTGCAAAAATATCAAAACAACCGAAATGCCTGTCAAAACAATAACATATTACAAAGAAGCTGTTCGAATGTGCTGACAGAAATTTACACAAATAGCAGAAATTTTAAGTTTATTATATGAATACTGTCAATGATGTCATGAACACGATCTTTGATCTGTGTATTAATGTTCTAAAACATAAAAATAATGTCTGTATCGAAATATTGCGAAAAAAGTTAAAATTTGAGCCATGACATTGAAAAATTATGAAAACATTAAAACATGAAACTCGTATGACAAAATCTTTATATATGACCAAGATATAGAATACATAGTGTGAGGGCCGTGTCATTTGACATGAATTTCATGTAGAAAACACAATGCTTTAAAAGATTGAAATTTGAAATATATGAACAGTAGTAATTAAATAGCAATAAAAGCAAAAAAGTTAATTACGTATGGTATTGACCACATACTTAAAGACGTTTCAGAAAAAAGTCAGATATAAATGCCTTTGATATTATCTGTTCAAATAGTCTAGTTATAACAATATGAAGTCAATTTAACGTAATTTGACTCGACCTCTTTTTTCATCGGAATTTCACATTTCACAGAATGGACAAAATACAGGCTAAAGGCCATCTGAGAAGACAAATATTACATATTACATCGGATTGTTTTATCGTCGTTGGGTTTGTTTTAGGTTTTTGAATTTGTATGCGAACTTGACCTACTTTTGACCTAAATTTCCAGTATTGTTTTAGTTTTTGTAAATTAAAATTTGAATGCAATTTTCCCCTACTATCACCGTTGTTTTAACCACACGTTCTGAATTCTGTTTCTGGTTTTTTAATAAAAAGCTTTTCCACGAATCAAAGAGTAGAAATCATTTATTGATAGCTCTCAGAAAACGAAGATGATTTTAACAGAAAGGTCTTTGTTGCTTTTGAACATGCAAGTCAACCTACACATGATTTGAAAATAAATTCATTAATGGCCAGGTCATAATGTCAATAATTTTAATTTAATTGTAAAATATAATAATAACATATTGATTATTAATATATCATATTGTAAAAATAGACGTTACTACACCACGGTCAATCACAAGAAAAATACCAATATGTGATGTCTTAACATTGTTAGGTTTCAGACGCCGGCCGGGCGCAATTTGTGGCGCTTGTGTCTAAGCATCTGAACAATTGGTGTAAAAAGTTTTAAAATCGACTGACAAACAGGAGACTTTTCAATTTATCAACACGTTTTTAAATAACACAGGACAATGTGTAATCCAAAAAAACTCAATATATAAATAATAAAATTTAGATCAAATAAAAAAAAAACAAGAGTACAAAGCTTTTAAAAAATGGAAAGTTGAAAAGTGAGGTATTTTTTATTTCAAAGTTGTACACTCTAGTAATGTATAAGAATTTCATATACGCAAGTACAAAACAAACTCTTTATTCACAATTCAATAATTTTAACACTGACTATGAAAAACAAGATAATCCACAAACGTACATGATATTTATAGATCGATTATTTATGTTACCATGGTTACTAATCAGGTTTATCTTGCAAATTTTCCTTCTCTATTTTTTCATTAAAACTTAAACATTTCCCATTATGTTTTATAACAAGGATTACTATTGCGTATTCAAATGAAAAATGTTACCAATTTCATTAAGATAATTTGATACCTAAAAGCTTTAATATGAAATATTGCGTTAAAGCTGATTAGTCGGAGTAATAATTTTGGTAAAAATATTTCACACTGTCAAATGGAATAAACAACTGGGAAATTAAACCGAGCATAAGTTTTAATTTAACATGTAAACGCCATGAACCCATTTTTAAAATCACATATGGTATTTTATTAATGACGTCATCGAAATGCTGATTGGATTACTAAAGCAATCACGAACAATTATCGTCTGGACTACATCCCTCTATTTCTTGATTATCATCCTAGAATTGCCACTTCTATCATGGTCAATATTTATTATCTTGATAAGAAAAAAGTAATGATCATTAATGGCTAAAGACGAATAATAGAACAAATTAAAAACAAATATTTTCGACTATCACTAGATAAATACACAATTCATATATGATCTATCTCTCGTGTGTGCGATTTTGAGCTCTCTCTCTCTCTCTCTCTCTCTCTCTCTCTCTCTCATCTGAGTTTGGTTTATGTGTTCCAAATTTCGTTTCATCAATTTTTTATCATTAGAAACCATCCCATGTGGTGTACAGTCTATAATTATTGCTAAATCTATTTTATTTGACTAATTGAAGCTCATTACCATAACATCAATTATTCATGTAAACATTCCTTTCCTCTCTCTTTACGGATTTTACACATGCCAGATATAGCTATACTTGTATACTGGTATCTTGTTTTAACTTCAATCAAATGAAAAAAAACCAATACATTGATTTTATCAAGTTTTATAAGAATAATCTAAAGCACGCGCTTACGATCATGGCGCCTTTCATTATCAAGATTCAAACTCTACTCGGTCAGGTGAAGTCCTTTGTGTGAAATAAGTGTCAGTTCAGGTTTTCCATAGGCACTTCTGTCACCTCCATCATGACCGCCTCGATATAAGTGAAAGAATTTTGATTGATGCACTCAAAGTAGAAAATGATCAAAGGATGAATAATACATTAATTTAAAGAACAAATGAAGGTATATATTCATTTTAATGCATCTTTAAGATTTCTGTATATACATGTACATGTAATCATACACAAACGTGTCGAAACTCAATACAGTCATAAGGGACCTATGGTATTTCAATAAACTTGTCAGTATGAGGCTTTATGAAAAAGTGTATGATGACGAGTTCAAAGAGAGACAACTCTTATGTGACTGAACATGAGTGATATACTTCGACTCTGAAAAACAATGAAGGTCATCCGAACTTCAAACCTTCAACAATAAACAAATAGACTGCGTAACGGAAGAGGCTAAAGAACAAAGATATCATCGATATACTGGAAATTAAAAAAGATCACTTCTCATCAATAATTCCAGGTACGCTTGACTCCGAATAGACAAAATGGTGCTGTTTGTAACTCTGCCATTGATAGTTCATCAATAGAGAATCTGATATTGTCAATATAACTAGCATTGATGGATTGAGAATAGTGAAACATATTGTCAGTAAAACCAACAATGATTGATGGATGGAGAATAGTGAAATTCGAACTTGACCTGTTTTACATCATCATACATCAGTACCTTTAATCATTAACGATAGTGCAATATACAGAAAAATACGAAAGGACTTGAATTCGTACCCTCAACTAAAAATAAGACTGATAAAATTGAAGGAAACAATTTGAACATGTTGGTAAAAATAATTTTCCAAAAATTTATCACAAATTTAATAGGTCGGGGTAAAAAGAAATCTTTCTTTCATGGACAGATTTACCTCCTAAACGATCATAGCAATACTACATCTAACATCCACAATATAGAAATTGGTATTAATAGTCAACCAATCTCACAAAAACTGTTGCTTTAATGAATGAATTAACGCTTGATTGCCCTGACATCATTGGAATGAACATATGCATTGTTTTCCTGTAATCTACATTTTCTGAAAATACAACGTTTTACCAAATGAACCTTTTGCCCCAGAAAAATGATGAATGTCCGAGTTATTTCATTGAGTGAAAGTGTTCGTTAAATCAATAAGCTTTTAATCTTTCCATTGAGAGTTACATTTTAGCTGTTGAAGGTATATCTTAACTGTTAAAGGTACTGCATATTTTGGTCCCCTCTCTTTCTCTATGAGATATGCAATGTGAAGAGGCAAATATACTGTCGTTTGTCATATGATCCCGTACTCTGAACTTAAGTTTCTTGTTATTTAATTGGATTTATATTGGTTAAAGACAACATACTGTGAAAACCATTTTTCATGTTTTGGTATTTATTATAATTTTAAAATGCACCACTCATGAGAATATGAGTCGGAATATGACCACATTAGCGCTTGGTATACCATAACTAGGTGGTTAGAATCGTGCGTTACATGCATAAGGTGGTATATGACTTCAATCTACGCATAACATAAAATCTTCTCTTCCTTTCGATTCTGTACGGTCGGCACTCAGGCCGAAAGGCCACATATAGACGCAAAATCTGTCAATCTATTTTTATTTCTATCGTTTAAATTATAAATCTCGCAGCCGGATGGTAGAAATGAATAAAAAAAATTAAGGGCTCAAGGATATGCTTCTGAAAAAGAAATTCACCAGTTTCTTAGAATAAACAAGTTGATTGACAAGAACGTATTTCCCTATGCGTATGTAGTAATTTTGCAATAGAGTTAGTCTGTAATTAATGACACATTGTCAATGAATAATCTACATATTGAACCAGTTAATTGGAAAACGTTGTAAGATTTTTCCTACAAATACATTCGTGTCAAACAGAAATGTCAAGTAGATTGCTTCATTTATTGTGTTTTGTCTGATTCCAAGTTGATAATTTGACAACTAGTTCCGGTGTTGTTTACATTTACAAAATGTCAGTATTTAGCTTTTGATTCTTATCGACGAAGACGACAGAGATTGTCAAAGTTTCCATAGTTTCATGTTCATTTCACATGTTATGGATGTAGCTGACTAGAAAGGAGGTGTGTATCTCCTTCCGGAGCATCCAGCCTCTTCTTCGATGGGAGATCACATGTTAAACTGAATTTGGCAGTTTTTACTTTGTTTTTTAATTAAGATGTAGACATAGATTGATATTTTTGTATTTAGATTCTTTGATATACTGTACAAACCTACCTGTACACCATCAAGCGAGATAATATGTTTAAAACATTGATTGGGTGATAAGGTTTTAATGTCCAGTCAAGAATGTTTCATTTATGTCGGGATGTCACGATCCATAGGTGAAGCGACAGGAATTTTGTCGTGCGCTCAGGGCAATGTGCAGAGAAGGTCCTTTAACATAACATAACTACCGTAACCCGTATATCGGTGTTTGGAAAAAGAATAACCACTACCTGTTTTAAAGTTTTAGCCACAGTCAAATCCCCCCCAAGAAGCGTTAAAAGGAAAATAACCAATCTTCTAGTATCACAAATTTCAAACTATATTTTAAAATTTAGTTCATATTCACGCTTCATTCATCCTTTTCAATTTGTATTATCCAACCAATAATAGACAATGACCTGATTGTTTTTCAAAAGTAAACTATTTATTTCATAGATAGTCCCATGAGGAATCAAATGGCTCTAACAATGTTACGTGGGTCAAAAAATATAGTTTGTTTCAACTATTAAGCCACAAAACAGTAATTTGACTTTACTGTACACGGCGTCTATATACTTGCTGTAGAAATGACTATATAAACATGGTTATAAAACTGGAGATGGCGAGCTTTTATTACATTTTTAAAACTTCGTTATGAAAATGATAAATGATTTGTCAATGTTGTTTTTTAAGTCTAGGATAGAGAAACAATATTTGTACACACATCAACTCTAAGTGACATATAGGCGTTAAAGAAGTCATTGATATTGTGATTGGTCAAGAGAATCTTTATTACTGAAGTCTGCACGTCGATTGGCTATGACAGATATATGTCTGCTTCATACAGCGTGCTTTATTTAGGTATGACGTCGACATCAATACATTTATAAATGATTGAAATGTCTGCTATAAGAGTAAAAATATACTCTAAAATTAAGTTGTCTGTGCAAGAGGTGTTTGTGTATATTCAATTTGAAGTTGAATTGACTGATTGAAAAAACTCGCTAGGGATCGTGAAAAGTAAATTATTTCAACTAGTTTATTGAAAGTTCATGCCAAATACATTCATGTAAGATCTATGTAAATTGTAAACTAGTATAAATATAAAAATATGAATCAATGGGTTTAGGGTAATAACGTTATATTTTCAAGTAAACATATGCCATCCTATCAATAACTCGCCAAGGCTCGTGGAAAAGAAAAAATTTCAACTAGTTTATTGAAAGTTCATGCCAAATACATTATGTAAGATATATGTAAATTGTAAAACTAGTATAAATATAAAAATATGAATCAATGAGTTTAGGGTTATAAGGTTATATTTTTGAAGTAAACATATCCATTCTATCAGTTTCATTTGGGATACATATTGTGATTTTTATCAGTTGGTCAGAATCTTATGAGGTGTTTGCATTAATTTGCTTCAAAGGTGAAATTTCTTACAATTCAGTATAGTCTTTTCAGTGATACTGATGATTTATAACAATGATGTTGATTGTTTTCACTGTTATTTCCGTAGTGAGGGATAAAAAATATTTACCAAACGATAATACTGCAATTTCCTTTTGAGAATTCGCACAAGTAAGTGCATGAACCTCTATTTGTTTTTCAAGTATGGTGTTTACACTTTAGAATTCGGTCATCCCAGATAATTTATTAGTTGTTTTGCACTTGATTGATTTCAACGAAATTCTCGGCAAGAATCAGAGCAATAGGAGTAATTTGAAATGATTGCTACTACGGACAAATCTGGCGAAATGTGTTTTCTACCACCAAGGTTAAAAGGCAATGATCTCCGGAAGGGTTAGAACCTATCTAGCTAGTTTCGCCTGTCATTAAAGAAAATTTTTCTTATAATTCGTCGTTGAACCCCTCATTTATGAGCATTAAAAATTTAAAATTTAAAATTTAAAAATGACAATAGAATTTTCAAGATTCGATCCATAGTGAAGGATATTTAAAAAACAAAAGCAATTTCACAAACGTAAGTGCATTATGAACCTTAATTTGTATTTCAAGTATGTTATTTACTCTGAAGAATTAGGTCATCCCAGATATTATTAGTTGCTCTGCTCTTAATTGATTTAAATGAAATTTTCGGTAAAAATATGAGCAATATCGGTAATTCAAAATGATCGCTACTACTGACAAATTCAGTTAAACGAGTGATCTTTCACCAGAGTTGTGAAGCAATGATATTCGGAAGGGTAAACACCTCTTGTCGCCTAGTTTCACCTGTCAAGCTTGAAATGTTGTTTTTTATCATTGAGCATTTAACATCTCATGATACTTTACATTTATGACATTTAAGAACTGACGATAAAATTTTCATGATTTGATCGGAATCGAGGGATATTTATATAAAAAGAGGAAAACCGCAATTTTCCTCTGAAATTGAACAAACGTAGGTGCATAATGAACCTTAATTAATTTTTCAAATATTTTGTTTACACTTTAGAATTAGGTCATCCAAATAAAATTAATTTCTTGTTCTGCACTTGATTGATTTCAATGAAATTCTCGGCAAAAATATGAGCAATAGCAGTAATTGGAAATGATCACTACTTCATTTTTGTAGGAAGTGGTACTTGAGATTGGTAGAATATTCTCCAATCAACATCATAATCAGATTTAAGTTACAATTAAGCTTCACTGTGCCCTGTTAACAGGAAAATCGATAAAAAGTGTAACGACCTTTTATTCTAATATTCTTGTAAAGTTTTTAATGACAGCAAAACTAAACAGAAAGGGCTTATCCTTCCGGAGCACCCGGCCTCACTTCCCTGATGAAAGGTCACGTGTTAATTGTTTTCACTTTGCTTTTTGAATTGTTACTTGGGCATGGATTGGTCCAGTTTAATTGTTGATGTTCATCCGTCAGTCATGATAACGTCTTGAATGTGGTAAAAATACAAGTGACAGACCCCTAAGCACTGTATTTTTAAGTTTATTAAAACGGAAACAATAAGTATTAAATGTTTTCTCATCACCACCATATAAATCCCGCTGATAAAACAAACAAGACAAATTAAAATAAGCACGACTGTTATGACCAATGTCCGTTCATTTTGTGTTGTAATCGTGATTTCGTAATCGAAAAAGGGGTAGAGGAGGGTATAAATACTACATCTATACAAACTATGTACGTTTATAAATGCCATATAGTTTATACAACATTTATATGTAGATATATCATATCAATATACACAGAATACATGCAAAAATGATCCATATATATATGCTATAAATTATCAAACAACACAACAAACAAATGCATTTATCTAACATTATACTAGTTGTTCTATCTGATTTGACGAAATACAAGTTTTATCGAACACGCATGATACAGAATCTTGTATCACCACACTGTGGTACAACATTGGCGGTAAAGTACACGTGCACTTTCTCATTGTGACGTCATTGTGGAGTCACCGATTTGTCAAATGTAAATAACGACGTCATTACTACAGAACAGATGTCATAACATAGTTCTGTGTTTTTCTGTGGTAAATATATTTTTTTCACATAATGTGTTTTTATTAGTTAAAATAACCTGGTTGCAAGCGCAACTTGTAGTGATATGGCTACTAAAAACGGACTACATCTGATACGGAGGGTTGTACATACACACTGTGTATGTAATATGTATGTACAGATCACAATCGTAAAGCAAAGTAAAAAAACAAATTAAGTCAAACATGTGAACAGCCATTAGGGAAACAATGATCGGCTTAACCATGTCCATTTTAATGATGTCATATCGTGTCTTCTGTTTGCAAAATATATCATTTCATTGAAAAATAATTAAATCACAGTGTTCCAAATGCAAGAAAGTGCACATTTCGACATGTCACTGTAACCATTAAAAATAATTACTGCATTTTATTCACTTATTTGTTTCAAATCTGCCAATTTACTGTCATCTATGTATTGATGTTTATTGTTCAATGGAAATTAAAAAAAAATAGTATTGGACAGCAGATAGTAAAACTTTTCATTTAATAAGATTGTTTGGATCAAATTACAAATGAAATATTAATACTATACTTGTATCTTAGTGTAGAGTGTTAATAATAATACTATTATAAAATTCTTCTTAAGGGATTTTATAAAACAGAAACTTTATACAACGAATCAAGCTACTTACAAATAAACTGTTGACTCAGGGATATTGAAATCTAAGGCGTACCAAAGCCCTAAAATTATTTCCTTGTATCCGAAATTCCCTGGATATATTTTACGCCTCATAGTTCAATGTTCTTTTTATTTTTAAAATTTGATTTCACGCATGTCGGGTATATCTAGCTTGATATGAGGTACCTACCATTTCTGGAGCAACAGTCCTTACTTCCCAAGTGGAAGTTCACATGTTTGCCTTAATTGGACAAGTTTCAAAGTTTTATAAAACAGAAATGTTATACAATGAACCAAGCTACTTACAAATAAACTGTTGACTCGGGGGTATTGAAAGCCGAGGTGTGTTAAAGCCCTCAATTATTCCCTTGCATCCAAAATCTCCTCTGTATATATTTTACGTCAAATAGTTCCATGTTCTTTTTATGTTTAAAATTTGATTTCACGCATGGCGGGTATATTTAGCTAGATAAGAGGTACCTACCCTTTCGGGAGCTCCTGATCTAACTTCTCTCTTGGAAGTTCAAATTCAAATGTTTGCATTAATTTTTAAGTTTCATAGTTTTAACTTTGCTTTTAGGATTGTGAGTTAAACATGGACCTGTGTGTTTGTGTTTAGATATGATATGACGTCTTTATTAATGTATCGTGATTATGATCTAAAATACAATGTGCGTGATTACAATCGCATTACACGATACCAAATAGAACAGGAAATAGTGTACCGGATGTATGAAGCCAAAAGCTTCAAGGTTCCATTGATTTTTGTTATAATATGTCTTTAGGAAGCGAAACCAATTCCCAATGTGTCAATTAATTTCAAATATTTCAATCAGGGACAGTTTCTATAAACAAATTAGTGATAGTCATATGATGTCAGAAGCCTAAAAGTAGTATTGAAGTACTTTGAAGCAAACATAACACGAAAAAATTTATAATACTTTTAGCTTTGAGGATTATGATGCAAAATATATTGACAAATTAAATCATCTGTCGATATAATGCCATGAGATATTTTCCAATTAGTTAAAAGATTAAAAAGTCATTAATTTACGATAATCTAAAAGTAACTTTCAATAATTTTTGTATTGGCATGATTTAGTTCAAACAATATTTTATTAAGAAACCAAAATCTTCCTATCAAAAGACTACAATAACAGGTTTGATTGAAATTGTTCATCTATACCTACATAGTCAAATAAAATATTAATGTATCGTTCCATCAGAGCATTCTGTAATAAGCAACCTTGTTGTCACCTCTACGAAGCCTTACAGTTTACCCAATGAAAATTAAAAATAACTATAGATGCCTTCGGGCCAGATTTAAGCAGAAATGCTTATTGCAAAGTACACTGGCACTAAGAAGCAATGTAAAACATAGATTTAATGTTCATTCCGATGATTACAACAAAAATAAATCACATAAATCAATTTGCACATTTAAATGCAACAGATTGTCAAACCGTGCATGGCCTGTGTTTTAAAACTTAGTGCAAATGACTTCAAAACAATTTCTCTACATTGATAAATCAACTGCAGTTTGTGTTTCCTAAAATTCATCACATAAACTTCTATTTTAATCCACGTTGCTTCACAAAAGTATTAGCGTAAACCCCGATAAACCTTATTGATAAGCATAATTACTATTTAGCGTGATTTAGCGTGATTTCAGTTGTTTTTTTCTGTTGATGTCTTCAAATATAACAAAAATGACATAACGGAGGTATGCCTGCTTACGTACAGTTCATGTATTTCAATCAGTTTGGCACGTTCACTTAAAGACATTAATTTCTTTTTATTTCTTTTTAATGGGATAAAGATTAACATTAAAACACCATAAGTCTAAACAATTGTTTCTTTGTTCTTACTGAAAGCTTTAAAATGGAGTTTAGATAGGAAACACGTCATCAATCTTAATGTAATGATTTCAAATCATTCATTGGAAATTGTTTACTGTTTTATCAAACTAATTACACTTCTAGACATGCAAATAAATGTAAGTCATCTAACTTTGAAAATGTTTGAAGAATGGATAAATCCAAAGTAAACACACCAAATCGTTTCTAAATCCCAATCCCAAAGCAAAGTAAAACTTTTAAAACTGTCAATTTAACGTTAAACTTGGGAACTTTCACAAGGTGAGACTGGGTGCTTCAGAAGTGTGAGAACCTTCTGTGAAGTTAGCTACACCCAACAAGTGTATAATATAAACTGATTGTTGTCAAAGTCAGTAAGTTAAGAAGCAGATAATGGTTAAAGTGAACTCGTGACGATAGGTACCTGTAACTATCTTAACAGGTCTAATTAAACACGTTGGCTTTTGACATTGTACGTAAGTGTGTAAGATTTTGGAAGATTGATAAAACTTCAAAACCAAATATATAAGTACCCAGCAACGATAGGCAACATATTATTTCCAATACCAGTATAATAGCTGGTATTTGTTCTACCATTGCTCTCACGCTTACCAGACAAGACATTACTTTTTATCTGTGCAAATAAATATTATCCAATTATCAAAAAACTACAATTTATACTCGGAAAAAATATTTTTCAAAGTTACAAAAAACTACAATTTCTGCACGGTGAATGTAGCAATGAGTTTCTTTCCTCATTTACATCCCAAGGTTAACATACCAGAAAGGGAAATATGTCGATGGTAAGTTAACCCATGACGACATATACACATTTCGTGTGCACACCGTAATTTGCACACAGGTTCCGCCTGGGGTTCAAATTTCAAGAACAATAATCAGGAACTTGTTATGCATCGATTAACTAGATGATCGTCATCGATTAAAACAAAAGCTATACAATTTTAAACAATTCAAATTTTCATATATTTTGCTCATCAAATATTGTTCACACCATTTCCATTTCTGTACCGAGTGGTTTCGTTAAGATACCCGACGAGGATCTGTAGCGAGTGGTTTGTTTAATAAATTCTTGTGATGTATGTTCCGAAGAGTTTGATTAAGATACTCATAGGTAAAAAAGATCTTGTGATTTCAGTACAGAGTAGTTTGATTAAGATACCCATAGGTAAATAAGATCTCGTGATTTTAGAACAGAGTAGTTTGATTAAGATACCCATAGATGAAAAGGGTCTTGTGATTTCAGTACAGAGTAGTTTGATTAAGATTCCCATAGGTAAAAAAGATTTTGTGATTTCGGTACAGAGAAGTTTGATTAAGATTCCCATAGGTGAAAAAGATTTTGTGATTTCGGTACAGAGAAGTTTGATTAAGATACCCATAGGTGAAAAGGGTATTGTGATTTCAGTACAGAGTAGTTTGATTAAGATTCCCATAGGTAAAAAAGATCTTGTGATTTCAGTACAGAGTAGTTTGATTAAGATTCCCATAGGTAAAAAAGATCTTGTGATTTCAGTACAGAGTAGTTTGATTAAGATTCCCATAGGTAAAAATGGTCTTGTGATTTCAGTACAGAGTAGTTTGATTAAGATTCCCATAGGTAAAAAAGATCTTGTGATTTCAGTACAGAGTAGTTTGATTAAGATTCCCATAGGTAAAAAAGATCTTGTGATTTCAGTACAGAGTAGTTTGATTAAGATTCCCATAGGTAAAAAAGATCTTGTGATTTCAGTACAGAGTAGTTTGATTAAGATTCCCATAGGTGAAAAAGATTTTGTGATTTCGGTACAGAGAAGTTTGATTAAGATACCCATAGGTGAAAAGGGTCTTGTGATTTCAGTACAGAGTCGTTTGATTAAGGTATCCATAGGTGAAAAGGGTTTTGTTTATTTCTGTTGCGACTAGTTTGGTTAATAAATCTTTTGATGGAAAGGGTCTTGTTTGTACCGAGTAGTTTAGTTAAGATTCTCGTTTGTGCAAAGGGCGGGTGATTTTTGTACCGAGTAATTTGATTAAGATCCCCGTAGGTGAAGAGGGACGTGTGATTTCTGTACCGAGTGGTTTGGATAATTCCTCGTAGTTGAAGGGTTTTTAAAATCTGTAATCTTCTGTATTTCTCATTGCATTGATTATGTGTACATGTACGACAGAGGTTCTTAATGTAATTTTGTTCTTCATTATTCATTCAATAAATATAGAGACGGTATGGCATGTAAATGAATGAACATGCTTTAAGTTTCAAGTATCTTCGGCAATCTATTTTAATTATTCAACAACTGAAGGACTGCAGGTCTATATTTGTCTTTAACAGAGCAATGAACAGAGACATACATATCTTAAGAACGACAGGTCTATATTTGTCTTTTATAGAGGAACAAAAAAAAGCATATATGTACGAATCTTATTCTAAAAATATTTCAATCGGTTAAAAGCAATATCTTGATGCATCAATCGGTAAGTGACAAAACAGAAGAAAAAAATATATGTGATTCATTGTGTCCCAATATAAAAGATTGGTTTAATCAATGATCATGAAAATGGCTGAAACTGCACCAGTATCCCCAAGTATAAGATAAAACAATAAATATATAAGGAGTGGTCTATACGGTAAACACCTTGCGTAAAGAATTACCAAATAACCCTCTATAAATCACATTATATGCTCCAACTGTCCTGATAACCATCTGTGTTTAAAAAGTAATTACTGAACACAATCAATATATATTGATGATTTTGATAATGCAACTAGACAATGTCTCTACCTTATTATATCCATACAAATTAGTTTAGCATTTCAGAACAGTGATTCTTAGTACATTGTTTCTAACACATGGCTTTACCTTGAATATAGAGTAATGAACAGAGAGTCATAATATTCCTAGAGTTTGTCAAAAAATGACGAAATTTTAAAAATGGAAAGAATTGCAATAATCCTAGATTTCGAAAAAGATGAAATTCTTAAAGTCTTAAAATAGAAAGAAGAATAAAAAAGTAAACAAAATTTATAGATTTTGAAAAAGGGATGAAATTTTAAAACATAGATAGAAAATGAAAAAAATAATATCCCTGGGTATTGAAATAAAGGATCAAAATCTAAAACTATGATTCGGAATAAAATAGAGAATCACAGAATTTCTAGATTCTGAAAAAGGGGATGCAATATTAAAAATAGAAAGAAGAATAAAAACAGAATCACAATATCCCTTCATTTTAAAATAGGGATGCAATTCTAGAGATAGAAAGAATAATAATAACAGAGAATGACAATAGCCCTATATTTTGAAGAAAGGGATAAAATTCTAAAAAGAAGAATGAAGCATAATCACAATATCCCAAGATTCTTTTTTAAATGATTCTAAAGGTGAGAAGAATAAAAGACGAGGGAGTCACAAATTTCTTGATTTTGAAGAAAGGGATAGGATTCTAAAAATAGACAGAAGCATAAAAACTCATATAGCGATTGATTTTCACTTCTGTTTTTATCGCTGTTTCTGCTGTGAATAAATATTGACATGTTTGTTCAGGTGATTTATTTATAAATATTAATAAAGCTTGTTTGTCCAGTTTGTTAATATTTATCAGAAATCATAAAAATTCCATATTCCACTTTTATGCTTGTGTATGAAATGTACTTGAGCAGTGACATAATTTCTTAAAGAAAGTGTATTAATGAGGAGTTATATTGCTGTGTTTCACCTTTAATTTGTACAAAGATATTTAATTGTTAAATTGAAACGAAACAGCGTTCACAGTAACCCAATTAAAGTTTTTCTTCTGGTAGTGTATTATAATTGAAATTAATTCAACTATAAGAAAAAAATTTGCAAAAGAAAAACTTGCACTTGGTAACAACCAAAGTAACCAAGTACATGGAAGAAAACGATTTGATAATATAACAGTGAAACGAGTTCTTCAAACTTAAAGAAAAAATCATATTCTCTTTTGGTCAGTGTTCTTTCCTGTTGTCAGATTATCGCGCACTGTCTCTCACGTCTAATTTTATGGTATTCATATGAACTTATGAACTTTTTATGTAGAAAATAGGATAAAATTCGTTAGAAAAAAGATCCTACTAATGGTTGAAGAACCTAAACACCTTTTATCTTGGTAGCCACTGACTCTGGAGGTTATAAATAGCGCTATCTTGAAGCTCTACAGAGGTGGTTAGGTACTGATTACTTCCCCCTGGTTGCAAAATGAGTGGGACTCTCCAATTGCACTTTAACCACACTAATGAACATTTACAACAGTACCCGTCCAAATAATGTTTTTTATTATCAGTGGAACCATTGTGTTTATCTTTTCTTTTGTTTTGTGTTAATTGTTTTGTCATGT
Source organism: Anadara kagoshimensis (assembly GCA_021292105.1). Taxonomy (NCBI): domain Eukaryota; kingdom Metazoa; phylum Mollusca; class Bivalvia; order Arcoida; family Arcidae; genus Anadara; species Anadara kagoshimensis. The sequence goes on along the minus strand of CM037870.1, from coordinate 18,274,668 downwards.
TGTTTCATGTTCCTGTTTGCCATGGCTGTTGCCAAATGCATGTTTTGAGTTGCAAAATTCCTTGATCTATTGTAGCGTATTTTTGGAGGTTTTACACAACATAGGTCTTTGAAGATCGGAAGAATGTAAAGAATATGCTTACTAAATTTTTATTTGAGTTAAGTTATGTTTGAATATCTATGTAAATAGGTTCTAACTGACGTGTAAATGTTTATATTAAACAACTTGCTGTCTACAGTATAGTTAAATGGATTAGCATATATTTTAAAACAGTGCATATGGCTTCAGAAGATTATTTTTAAACTTATTATTACATCGTATATAAAACTATTTCATTTCAATTATATGTATATATGTACATATCATGAACTCATATTAAACATATTACTTAAATGTGGAATGTAGCATTTGAAATCGACAATAGTTATCTAACGATTTTGTTATCATATTGTTGGATAGGCTAAAACATTATGAAAAATATCTGTTCTATACGATTTTGTAATGTAACCATTTTTCAAACCATTTTATAGTTTCATACGAGTTGAAAAAAGAACTTTCACAAAAACTTTTTGGTGAATTTACCACTTCCTGCACTCAATAAAATTTTACCCAATGTTCTTTATTGAAAGCACAACATTACAAGAAAGCTTTATCTAAAAGTAAGTATCACAAAAGCATAATATTTTGATTTAGATGTTTTTACTCCAAATATTTGCATAGAATAGATTCAAATTTACTTATATTTGCATACACTAGATTCCATTTTGCTCGTGATCTTTACATGTACTCGATTCCATTTTATTCATGATGCATAAACTGGATTCAATTGTACCCATTGTTTAACATGTTTAAGGTTTTTCTAGAGTTATTGGTTTTCAAGTTCATAACTTCTACATTGTCTCATTCAAAAAAAACTTTTTATTCAATTCTGACTATTTAAGGATCAATACAAATTTGAAACTCTGTAGTGTGTCTGACAACAAAATATGATGATGTGTTAAAATAGAATGCAAAGAATGGTACATTAGCAATTTGATCGTTTGTGCTAAAAGTATTCCAAGACCTTCGTGAATAAGGTAAAAGAGGGTAAATACAAACACTATAAGAAAGGTTATTAAATGTATTGATCAACGCTTCATGAATAAAGAAACACTTAATGATCAATTATGAAAACTAAAAATGACAAAAAGGTGCTATTTGTCTTTAATATTGCACTTTCCAGGTGTAATTTAAATTGTGCTCGTAATCCGTATAGATAACTACATGTAAAACATTAGGGGTTTCGATTAATAGATACACAGAAAGGTAGTATCCAGGTCTTATTCAACCTTCGTCCAGGAGATATGTACATTTTGCGCTTATTCTACATAGATAATTATAAGATTAACTTATTGATCGACGGATCAACAGCGGGGCAGTAATCAGGTTCTCTTCAAACTCCGTTTAGTAGTTTGCTTGTGCATTTTACATAGATAACAAGGATATTGATTGCAGATACAAAGTGGGGCTGTAATAAACCCCTTTCCACCTTCGTCAATTTCTTAAGTAGGCCTCTCATAGACACCCTCCAGCTATCAGTTAATGTGCCAGGAAAGATGCTACTTAAAATTAAGGTAAACGAGTTCCATCATTAACAATGTTGGTTATCTGTTTTATAACACTTTATCACTACGTAAAGACTATATCATTATTTCTACAGTACAGTAAGCTGGGACATGATCAAACAACCTTACATACAGATACAGGGCGTTTCAGAAAACCTGTCTACATTAAGAAAATAATACAAATAATGAACATAAGGGAGAACAACTGACTGAAATTTGTTTTCATGCAATTTTTCAACAGTTTAAATGTGTCTAAATGACACGATTTATTTCAGTAAAAAACTATATAAGATTGATTGATTAATTAAATGAGCTTTTACGTCCCAGTAAATAATAATTTACTTATATCGACACGTTAGCAGCTCTAGATAAAATGACAAAGAATTTTTCCTTTGCAGTGCGCTCTTGACAATTTGCATGGAGGCTTCTTTAGTGCACTACGCCTTCCATTTTGAGGCCTGCTATAAAGGACCCCGTGACTGACTTTCATTTCTAAATGCCGTGTGGTTTGCGCAAGAAAATTTATTAGTCAAAGTCTTGGTCATACTCGGTCAAGATTCGAACCCCGACCTCCGGCTACGTAGTTATAACTCTTAAACCTGAGGTACCGTAGTGATCAACCTTATGAGTGTGTGAAATGAAAACTAAACTATTGATTTGTAAATTGTGTTTAACTTGCACTCTTCTATGAGTTTTTTAACTCAACAACAGTAAGGCGATACCTTTTTTAACAACATAATATGTGATTGTATCAAGTAGAAATCGGTCAAAATCTCCACGTCAACATTTTCAGTGTTGTGACGTAACAGCTGGAAGAACGACGTCATCATTATATACCGCGATCATTGCCGTGAAAACAGGTACCTGTGCGCCTTTATCAACAACACAGTGCTCAACATGGAGAGATATTTTATAGAACAAGCAAATGAATACTACATTTATACTGCATGTGACTGAAAAATTGTACTTGACTTAAGGTCCCTATATTGTTAGAATTTCCGATATTTTTGCAAATTCAAGTAGCTTTGCGAGCATTTACAATTGGATGATATGTAAATAGCTACGTCATAAATGACATCATAACTTTGGTATTCGTTAGAATTTTAATTAAAATTTTGTAAAAAGATAGAGAATGAATTTTATACATTTTAAAGACAAAAAATATTTTTGTGACAATTTGAGATTTTGAACCAATTTCTACTTGATACAATCACATATGTCTTTTTGAAGAGTATTTGACTATTATCTGTACTATTATTTGACATGTCATGACATATTTCTGAAACATCATGTACATGTTATGATATTATTTCTTTTTCTAGTTATGACAAACCATGGTATAATAATTATGTCACGTACACTTCCAATTTCATATGATGAATAAAAAATCTTACTCGCTTTATAATAGTGTCTTGAAAAGGTTTATACGGAAGCGTGGCAGTTTTTGTTAATTTTACGAAGGATATTTCTATGAACTAAAAGTGTGATTCCTTGTTTTATATACTGATAAAAAGGCAACAATGGAATTTCAACAGGGGCTCATGATTATGGTTTCCTTGAAAAAAAAATCTGAAGAGATCAATGTTTCTGCCAAATGCAATCAAAAACAAACATACTTATTCATTTCCGAATCACAATCCAGAAGCAAAGTAAAAACTTTGGAACTGAAAAGTTAGGTTAGACACGTGAACTTCCACCAGGGAAGTGAGGCCGGGTGCTCCGAAAGGGTAAGCACCTCCTGTTTAGCTAGCTACACCCGTCACGTGTGTAATCAAAATTGTGTGAAAGGCACATGGAACTATGAGACGTCAAATATAATGATTAATACTGTAGGTAAATATTGTAGACCTGTAAATGTTGAGAAATATGAATAAGACAAGAAGGAGCAGCTGTATAAAGATTTAAGCCGGATATGAAATTCAAACACAAACATGCCAGTACATGTCCTAACCCCATTCCCCAAAAGGAAAAAAATGGGAAGTTAAGTTAAACACGTAAAATTCCATAAGGGAAGCAAAGCCGGTCTAAGTAGTTACGTTTGTCTCGTATAAAATCAAAATTGAAAATAAAACGAACATGAAACTTTGAGACGTCATATATAACTAGGATAATTTTGCATACGGAGACATCATATTTGTTAAAAAAAATATTGTGGTGCCGGCCATAGCGCTTATATTATTAATAAAATTACTATTATTTGTAGATCGAAACAAACTATGAACACTTGTGCCTCATGTGTTTACTATGGGCAATATCATTTCTTTAGGATCATCCAGGGTTATTGACAATTGTAAAAAGAACATGATTTGGCTAAAATATTCAGAATCGAGACATTATTGCCTCGTTCGATCAACTAACCAGGCAATACATTTCTTCTTTTAAAGTAAAGGCAAACACCACCCATTAGTGTCCATATAAATCCTTATCAGTTCTCTGTAGATGTTGTTTTCATGCTCGATAAAACAAATGCCAATTAGTTAAAAACGCTAAAGCCCTACAAAAATAATTGGAAGCAGAAGATTTGTTGTTTTCATAGAAAGCCATTTTGTTGAAGCATTCATCCGGCTAGTGATACCTTAAATCTGTAAATCCCCTTCCCAATCATCAATGAATAACCATATAACGTTAAAAATAAAAAATAAACATACAGATCAAACCACAATTCCAAAAGACAGCCACAGATATACAGGTCTAAGTTTAAATCTCATAATACAACCATAGACAAACCAGTCTATGATCAAATCACAATCCCAAAAGGCAACCACAAACACACCGGACGTTGATCAAATAGCAATCCCAAAAGACAACTACAAACATACCGGTCCATGACCAAGTCATAATAAAAAAATACAGACACAAACATACCGTTCCATGATCAAATCACAATCCCAAAATGCAACCACAAAAATACCGGCTTTTGATCAAATGGCAATCCAAAAAGACAACTACAAACATGTCGGTCCATGATCATATCATAATCGCAAAAAGACAACAGAAGCATACAAAGGTCCGTGATCAAATCACAATCCCAAAAGTCAACGCCAAACATACCGGTCTATGTTCAAATCACAATGCCAAAAAAAACCACACACATTTCGTCCCATGTTCAAATCACAATCCCAAAAGTCACTCACAAACAAACCATATTCCAAAAGCAAACTGAATATGTTTAAAAGTGAAAAATTAAGTTAAACATATGAACTTCCACCAGGGAAATGCGGGATCATATAAAAACATTATTACTGACATAATTACAAAACAAAACACACTGGGAATAAGAAACTTCATCTTAAATAAATTCAATATTTCACACATATTACGTACTATATATCAAGATAGTTTAGGATGTAATCTTATGCAAGAAAATAAAAAGACCAATGTAAAATATTGAATTTTAGTTAAAATTTAACAAATGCAAAATGCACAATAAATAAGGAACTTTATTTAAAACGCAATTCAATATCTCACTATTTTTGTAAATATCGTATGCAACACAATCAAAAGAAAATATTTCATAGAAAAATTAAAAAGAATAAAAGAATACTCACCGCTGATTGTTTCCAAATTAAGTTGCACACATAGTATAATATTGTTAAAGAATATAAGACAACCCAATCCAACCTCATCCAGTTATATTTACACTCCTGTTTCGACGACCTCTAAGTCCTGGACACATTTTGCATGTGGAGTAAACATAAAACCACGAGCTATCTAACTTAATAAAACATATTGTCACAACTCAGTTTGTTAGCATTGCTACAATCCGATCTCTACTGTAATTTTATTATATCCAATACACATCTAATATTTATTGATCATCTACCAATTTCTGAACATTTTATCATAGAAAAATCTAACAATCAACCATACGTCCTTTGACAGTCACTGTTCAGGAAGTCATAGGTCTAGATACTAAATACTAAATTCGACTAATGACTGTTAGATTTCGGGCATTTAAATGCTTATTAACTAATACTGTACCTTTGTTGTAACGCATGTAGTATTCTAACCACTGTTATTGATGCGTTCTTGCTCTTAACATTGAGAAATACCTAATTGGATAATCTGTTCTGCATGTACTAGTATATCATCTAAACCCCCTTAACTATGCTGTGATCAAAGTAAAAAGGACGGAAATTCTGGTACGCTTTCTTGCAATAAAAGCAATTTTGCTTGGTAAGATAGAGTATCGACATTTGCGGACAATTTTCTCCAATTTCTGTTAATTCTTATTTTTGTACAAATTAAGTTGAAAATAGCTCAAATGAGTTTTGTATATTGATTTGCTAATATCTGAACAGTTAAACCTTCGTTGTTTTTCCATCCATTTTCGATTTTTTTGTCATTACTTTGTCCATATCACGGCGAAGTCTAGTAGTTTTGTTAATTGGACCAAGATTAGTTTCTTTTGGTGAATTTATGCAATTTTAATCCATTTGTTAAAATACTGCATGCGTTCATTTTTATGCTCGTTTTTCTAGAGCTAAAAAGCAAGGAAAGATATATATTTACTGGATTCTTGTACCTGCATAATCATCGAGGAAATCATACTTGTAAAAAAACGTTTCTAAGCAACTATCAGGTTCATGATAAATCTCCAAACAATATATAAAATTAAGATAAAAATCCCACAATTACGTTGTTATGACAACAGAATGATGCTGATATGGATCGGTTCAGCTGGTTGCTACAAATCAAAATGTAAAGGTTTTGCGTTACAATTACATCCTACATGGTTCACATTGTTTGTTATCCCACTCATGATCTCAAAAATAGAACTAAACTAACAGTTTCTGTTCAAAGCTAAACTTATTATATTATGAGAAATTAGTGATGGATTCTCAACTGTCATTTTTGCAAGATTACTTCAATCAATTGATGAAAGGAAGGAAACATACGTGTTGAGTGACATCCAATCTTGATTTTATAGTGCTTTATCTTAGAAATACTTTGTTTTTACTAATGGATTTTTTTCTGTTATATTTAAGATAAAAAACGTTTTTCTGCAAAAGTATGCAATCAACTACATCTTGGTATGACAAACATGAACTGTTTTGTTTCTGAGTTTTATATATATTATTTTAAATCATTTTCAGCAAAAAAATATGAGAATTGTGATTTGCTATCAAATTCAGCAATATATAAAGTATATACATCAACTAAACACTAACATGCGGGTCTATGTTAAGATTGCAATCCCAAAAGCAAAGTAAAAACTTTGAAACTGGCAAATAAGGAACACGTGAACTTTTACCAGAGAAGTGGATTGATTGTTTGGGTATGTAAGCACATCATATCTAGCAAGCTGTTCTCGCTACGTATCAATTCAAAAGGAACATGAAACTATGGCACGCGAAGATAATTTTGGATGCAGAACCATCATCAATAATATTTTTATGACCGTAAAACATTCTTGGGGTGTTAATAATGATAAATTTTCTATATCCCTGAACCAAAATTTATTTTATTCGTAAGATTTTTTTCATTAAACATTTTGTATAAAGTTCCTACAGTTGGAACAGGCTCTAACATAGCGTATATCAACAGTGATTTTAAGCACATCTGTACGGTTTATAGATAAAATGTATATATGTATATATTATTAGTCGAAAATCAATTCAAATTAAGGATCTCGATAAATAACATCGTTATATCTAGCACAAGGGGTATTTGGTTGTTAGTGCCAAAGTGTGTCTCCCAGTTTGGAGACAGAATTGACCCTATGGACTTATCTATCCAGACTAATAATTATGAAACTAATTCGTGCATTAAATGTAGATTAAAAACCATTAATCAACAATAGACGGCGACAACTGACAATAACCAAATTTAACAGTTTATTACGGATGTTCATCAATATCCCATACAGTGCAGACCTGTCGAACATTTAACACTTAGCTTATTGATAGGTGCTTAATCGGTATCTTGACAGCTTTTCGGCAGTTGCTACATATCTTTCCGTTACATTGTGGCAACACTAGCTATTCATTTCTCGGCCATTCATCAGGGGAGTTTCGATTTTTTTCCGTAAGCTCAGTGTTAAATGTTCGACAGAACTGTACTTTAGCCTCCATCGCTTCCCATGTTTATTGTATACTTTCATAAAACTCTTTAGTTATTTATTTGTAGATGTATTGTTGATTTGGCCGATATAATGTCTTTTATTGAAATACCTCTTTGTACCTCAACTCAAATATACCTATCAAGATTACGAATCTTTCAGCAATGTTTATCTTTTGGAATACAGGGAAGAGAATGCTGTATGTTATTATACAAGTGTTAAATATTTGATGGCCGATGGCGGAGCTCCGAGACAATCAAGCCATGTATTACGTTATTTGTTTTATATCACACTTCTTTCAGCATTTATATTTTTCCTTTGGATGAGTTGACCTTCGTGTTACTAAACAAGTAATCAATCAGAAACAAACTAACCAGTCTATGTTCAAATCACAATCCCTACAGAAAACTATGAAACTGGCAAATTCAGTTAAACACGTGAACTTCCATAAAGAAAGTGAGACCGTATTCTCTGGAAGAGCAAGTACCCGACGCGTGAAATTTAAATTGAGAATGGAGACGATGTCAAATTTATCAAGGCCGTATAATGTTTGTGTGTCTTGGTACAGTATAATTAAGAATATATCTCTTGGCAGCTTTTGGTCATTAGCTATCCGTATCTCGGCAAATCAGCATTGACTCTTTTTTGTTTGCTCAGTGTTAAACTTTCGACAAGTCTGTACTGTAAGTTTCACCCCTTCCCGTATTTATTGTATATTTGCAGACATTTACAATTACTCAAGTACATCGCATTGGCATTTTATTCTTTATAATTGTTTTGTAAACATCAAGGTCTAGTGCTAATACAAGACCGTTTTTCTCATCACAATTGAGAAATGGACCTAGTTGTTATATGAATGAAATTCCTCCATTTTTTGCATATATATGTAAAGGGAATTTGTCCACTTTTTATCTCAAATTAAATATACTTATCAAGAGTATGTATATGCAATATTGATTTTTTAGAATATAAGGAAGAGTATTGTATATATTATTAAGAAAGTGTTGAATATTATGCGGACTTGTGTGAAGGTCATTGGCATTGTTCCGAGACAATTTATCAAGCCATTGTATTATATGATTCGTTTTTGTCACATTGGATGAGTTGACATTCGTGTAACGTAACAGCTAATCAATCATAATCAAACTTACAAGTCTATGTTCAAAATCACAATGCCAAAAACAAAGTAAAAACTATGGAAACTGGCAAATTAGGTTAAACAAGTTTACTACCACCAGAGAGATTGAAGACTGCTAAATCAAGTAAAACGTGTAAACTTCCTTTATGGGAGCGAAGTTGTTTGCTCCAAAAAGGTTAGCACTTCCGGAATAGCTGTCTACATCTGCCGCTTGTAAATTCAAACAGAGAATGAAAAGAACCTGGAACTTATGGGACATCAAATTTTTCCAGGACAAATTTGGATACAGAAATACCAATATTATGATAATGGACATACAATTTTTCAGGGTCTTAGTACAGTATTAGTTAGTATATATTACTTGGCAGCTTTCTGGCCACTAGTTATCCTTATCTAGGCCAAACAACAACCAAGCTTCTTTATCTCAGTGTAAACTTTCGACTACATCACATTGGCATTTTATTCTTCATAATTGTTTTGTAAACACCAATGTTTAGTGCTAATACATGGAGGTTTTTTAAATCATAGTTGGACAATTGGCCCACTTGGAATATAAATAAAATTCCTCCATTTATTCCATGCAGATGTAAAGTGAATTTGGCCACTATAGTGTTTGCTTTGAAATGTCCCTTTGTATCGGAATTCAAACACACTTATCAAGGTTATGTATATTTCAGTAATATTTATCTTCTGGAATGCAAGAAAGAGAATTTTTACTTTTATTATACAAGTGTTGAATGTATCATGGACTTGTGTGACGGTCGATGGCGAAGCTCCAAGACAATTAATCTAAATCATATATTATATGATTTGTGTTTTGTCACATTTCTTGTGTTAAATTTCTTTAATCTTTAGACGAGTTGACCTTCATGTTACTTAACAGTTAATCAATCATACATAAACTTACCAATCCATGTTTAAAATCACAATTCCTAAAGCAAAATACAAAGTATGTCGACTTGCCAAATTAAGTAAAACGTGTGAACTTCCATCATTGAAGCGAGACCGGGTGCTTCGAAAGTGTCTTACTATTTACACCCGCTATGTGTATAATTAAAATTAAAAATGAAAGGAATCATGAACTATGGGACATCAAATATATCATGGATAATTTTGGACACAGACAACAATATGATGATAACGGTCATAGTTTTTGAGGGTCTTAGTATTAGTAAGTATATATTACTTGGCCCACTTTTTGTCCACTAACGCCTAATTTTGCCACTCAGCGGCGGAGATTTGACTCTTTTTCGTTTGCTCAGTGTTAAACTTTTGACAAGTCTGTACTGTAACGTTCACCCCTTTCCGTATTTATTGTATATTTGCAGACATTTACAATTACTCAAGTGCATCACAATGGTATTTTATTCTTTATAATTGTTTTGTAAACGCCAAGGTCTAGTGCTGATACATGGCAGTTTTTCTCATCACAGTTGAAAAATCGATCCAACTAGAAAAATAAATAAAACTCCTTAGTTTATTTACATGTATATGTAAAATGAATTTGGCCACTATAGTGTTTGCTTTGAGAGGTGTCTTTGTATCGCAACTCAAATATACTTATCAAGCTTACGAGTATTTCAGTAATATCTATCTTTTGGAATACAAAGAAGCAGACTTTGTTTTCTATTATACAAGTATTTAATATTACATGGACTATTGATGGTCGATGGCGAAGTTCCCAGACAATTCATCAACCTAAGTATTATGCGATTTGTTATGACACATTTTTTCAGTGTTATTTTTATCTTTGGATGAGTTGACCTTCATGTTACTTAACAGTTAATCAATCATACAAAAACCAGTCTAAGTTAAAAATCACAATTACAAAAACAAAATACAAAGTATAAAAACTGACCAATCAAGTTAAACATGTGAATTACCGCCAGACAGGTTAAATACTGTCAAATTAAGAAAAACATGTGATCTCCCTCCAGGGAAGTGAGACCGGTTCCTCCGAAACGGTAAGTCCTTCCTAGCTAACTACATCCACCACTTGTGAAATGAGACTGAGAATGAAAACAGCCTGGAACTATGGAAGGTCAAATATGTATAGGGTACTTAAGATTGATTATAGAGACAACAATGGGATGAAAATGGTCATAAACTTTTGAGGGTCTTAGTACAGTATAAGAATGTATCCCTTAGCAGTTTTTTTTTGCCACTAGATGTTCGGCTCTCGGCCACTAAACATCAAAATTTCTATTCTTTTTCGTTAGCTCAGTGTTTAACTTTCGACAAAATTGTACTTTAATTTCAATCCCATCCCATGTTTATTGGATACTTGCAGACATTAACCATTAATCAAGTACATCGCATTGGCATTTTATTTTCCATAATTGTTTTGTAAACACCAATGTCTAGTGCTAATACTTGGCAGTTTTCTCATAACAATTGGAAAATCGACTCAGTTATATGAATAAAATTCCTCCATTTCTTACATATATATGTAAAGTGAGTTTGCCCACTATGATGTTTACTTTGAACGGTCTTTTTTTTATCTAAACTCAAATATACTTATCAAGAGTATGTATATGCAATATTTATCTTTTGGAATACAAGGAAGTGAAATTTGTTATATTATTAAACAAGTGTTTCAAATAACATAGACAGTGAGATGCTCGATGGCGGAGTTCGCAGACAATTAATTAATCCATCTATTATATGAATTGCTTTTATGTCACATCTTTTCAACATTTAATTTTTTATCGTTGGATGAGTTGACCTTTGTGTTACTTAACATTTAATTAATCAGAGACAAACTTACCAATTCATGTTTAAAATCACAATTCCGAAATCAAAATACAAATTATGAAAACTGGCAAATTAAGTTGAACACGTGACAGCCGGACATGTTGAAAACTGCCAAATTAAGTAAAACGTGTGAAATTCCTCCAGGAAGAGAAGCCGGGTTAACCGGAGGGGTGAGCACCTCCTGTCTAGCTAGCTACACCAATCTCATGTGATATTTTAATTGAGAATGAAAGGAACTTTGAACTAAGGACGTCAAATTTATCAAGAGTATTTACGTTTGGATATAGAGACAACAATGTTATGATGTTATGATAATAGCCATAAACTTTGTAAGGGGTAAAGGTCTTAGTATAGTATTAGTTAGTATATATTACTTGGCAGACATTTTGCCACTCGCTATCCATATTTCGGCCATTCAGCAGCGGGGTTTCGACTTTTTTCGTTAGTTCAGTGTTAAACTTTCAATAGAACTGTACTCTAAGTTCCATGCCTTCCCGTGTTTATTGTATACTTTCAGACATTTACCATTACTCAAGTACATCGCTTTTGCATTTTACTATTCATAATTGTTTTGTAAACACAAAGGTCTAGTGCTTATACAAGGCCGTTTGTCTCATCACAGTTGGAAAATCGAACCAGTTGGAATATACATAAAATACCTCTATTTATTCCATGTAGATGTAAAGTTAATTTGGCCACTATAGTGTTTGCTTTGACATGTTCCTTTTGTATCAAAACTTAACTACATGTATATACTTATCAAGAAAAACGCAGCAATATTTATCTTTTTGGAATTCTATTATACCAGTGTTGCATATTACATGGATAATTGATTGGTCGATGGCGTAGCTCCCAGACAATCAATCAATCTATGTATTATATGATTACTTTTTTGTCACATTTCTTTCAGTGTCTAATTTTTTATCTTTGGGTGAGTTGACCTTCATGTTACTAAACTGTTAATCAATCAGACAAAAAGCTTTCCGATCTATGTTTAAAATTCCAGAAGCAATGTAAAAACTATGGAAACTGGCAAATTCAGTTAAACATATGAACTTCAATCAAGGAAGTGAAGACGGGTTCTCTGGAAGGGTAAGCGCCTACTGTCATACAAGCTACATCCGCAATGTGTAAATTCGAAATCGAGAATGAAAGGAACATAGAACTATGGAACATCAAATATATAAAGGATAGTTAGGTTTGGATACAGATAACAATGTTATGATTATGGCCATAAACGTTTTGAGGATTTTAATATAGCATTAGCTAGTATATATCACTTTTATAACAGATATAGCAGCTTTTTGGTCACTAGATGTCAGTATCTCTGCCACTCGACATCGATACAGAGACAACAATGTTATGATTATGGCCATAAACGGTTTGAGGATCTTAATATAGCATTACCTAGTATATATATAGCAGCTTTTTTGGTCACTAGATGTCCGTATCTCGGGCCACTCGACATCGAAGGTTCAACTCCTATTTATAAGCCCAGTGTAAACTTTCGACAGATGAGATAACTTCCATCCCTTCCTATGTTAATTGTACTCACAGACATTTACCATGACCCAACTACATCACATTGGCATTTTACTCTTGATAATTGTTTTGTAAACACCAAGGTCTAGTGCTTATCACAATCGGAAAATCGACCCAGATGGTATTTGAATGAAATTCCTTTATTTATTCCATGTATATGTAAAGTGAATTTGGCCACTATATGTTTGCTTTTAAATGTCCCTTTGTATCGCAACTCAAAAATACTTATCAAGGTTATGAATCTTTCAGCAATATTCATCTTTTGAAATACAAAATAGGGAATTTTGTATTCTATTATACAAGTGTTGAATATTACATGGTCTTGTGTGCTAGTCGATGGCGAAGCTCCCAGACAATCAATCAATCAATGTATTATGTGATTTGTTTTTATGTCATATTTCTTTCAGCATTTAATTTTTTATCTTTGGATGAGTTGACCTTCGTGTTACTAACAGTTAATCAATCATAAACAAACTAACCAGCTGTCCATGTTCAAAATCACAATTACAAAAGGAAACTGGGTAAAATATAGACAGACTAAAAGCAAAATAAATCCCTGCATATTTGTGAAGGAAATGCACAATAACAAACTTTATATACATATTATGTCATTTTGGCAGCCATTTAGTCCGTCATATTGGAAATGGCGGCCATATTGGATTTTTGGTTGGCCCATTTATCTGAAAATAATCTCCACTTCATAATCTATAATCATGCCAGTTTTCATGCTTTTAACAAAAAACTCACAATTCTAGCAATTTCTTGCACGAATCTGTTGGACTAATAATAGTCCTATTACGAGAACTTTAAATACAACGAAACACGTTGCCTTGCTTGCAAATAAATCGTTGATTCTGGGATATTGCAAACCTGGTTTTATAAAACAGTATCATGGCCATTGTGACGTTGTCACAATATTGTTGAAAAACATGTCTATGTATCCAAAATTACCTAGTATATATTTCCATAGTTCCTTTCTTTCTCAATTTTAATTTTCACATGTGGTGATTGTAGCTAGTAGACAGGAAGAGCATCCGGTCTCAATCCCCGTATGGAAGTTCGCGTGTTTTTTGTAATTTGCCAGAGTGTTTACTATGCTTTTGAGTAATGAAACAGCTACAGACGACGTGATGAGGATTTATATATAATATAGCTGAAGGCTGCTGGTTTATACTTGTACTTTATTTAGGTGTCATTACTGGTAGTCTGTGTGGTGCGAGTGTTGCGTGTGTCCGTCGTGGTATTCCAACAACAACAAACTTGGACTTGGACTGTGGGTCTCGGACTGTCTTCTGTCCTGTTGTATCTGTCTTGTCTGCGTGTAAATATAAATATGTGTGTGTGTGTGTGTGTGTGTGTGTGTAGTGCCAGGGTTTATATATGGTACCTGTTTACCAACAATCTGGAGATGACCAACAGAATAACATCCTATTCATCCTGTTTTTGTTTGTCACCAATAATGTGTTTATCACAAGGTCACATTAGTACATTTAATAAAAGTTTATATTAGTACATTTAATAAAAAAATTACTAATACATGTAATAAAATTTACCAAATTCTAAATTGCTGAATGTAAAAATATATTTCATAACATTTGGTATTGGGATTTCAACATGGATCGATATGTTTGTACCAAAAGTACAAATTGTTTGTACATACGTAATATCCAATGTTTATTTCTCAGAATGAAAGGAAGTGATAAGAGATTTAACAGGTGTTCTACCAGTTTTGGGGTCCAAAATATAGGAAAAATAGGAATATGGGGTTAAAAACTATAGGAGTTTGATAGGAAATTAATGGAGTTTTTACTAAAATTATAGGAATATATTTAAATAGTTTACACACAAGATATACATCCATGGCCTCCTTTTATCGCCTTCAACCTTTCCTTTTTCTTCTTTTACTAACAAACATAAAATATTGGCAACTGTAGTGAACACTTACTGCTTTAGAAATAAATAAATGTTAATCTTGTTTCAGATATGTACTAACTGCGGGAAAAACGTTTCCATTCTGAGTTACTGAAGCTAACAGTAACAAAATATAGGAAAATATAGGAAACATAGGAAATGTTTTACAAATTATATAGGAAAATATAGGAAAGGGTCAAAATTGCTGGAAATATAGGTAAAAATATAGGAATTGTAGGACCCCTCGATTTATTTTTTTGGATGACGTAACAATGTTGGCTGTTTATATGTTAATGCAATAAACCAGAAAACATTAAGTTTACACTATGCCGAACTATGGAACGTATGGTTTCAGTACATGCAGGTCTGTCGAAAATTTAACACCAAACTTGCTAATTTGTAACGTTTGTAATTTGAAATTGCTTACGAATAAACGAACATTTTATTTAAAAAATCTTACGAATTTGTGCAAATTGGCAGCTAATCACCGCCCTTCATAACCTAGCTATATTTCGGCAGTTTTTACAGTTGCTATCTATCTCGCGGTAGTTTTTTTTCCCTTTTTTGGGGGGGGGGGGGGGCAAATAACTATCAAAATCTCGGTCACTCGGCAGTCAAGCTTCGTCGTTAGCTCAGTGTTAAACTTTCAATATGCATGTACTGTATATAGTATCAGAAACATATTCAATCAAGAAGCAAATAAACTTTATGTAAACTGACATGGACCAAAGCATTTTATTTTATCCATGCAAGAAACCTTATTGTACTTTTCATTGTTATTTATTTATGTGCTAAAATTACTACATGTATGTATGTATTATTATTATGATTATTATTGAAGCGTGAGGCATACATGCAGTTACTCTAGTACTCACAATATTTTTTTCGGTTATCAATAATATTCATGAAAAAACACACTCTGATATCATGCAAAAGAAAAAAATATACAAAAATCGATTCCTCTGAAATTAAACCGAATGACTAGTTATGATCGTGTCAGAATGAATGCAATTAAATCCGAATTGAAAAATAACCAAACAAGAGGCTGCTTATGAATATCCGGGCGGAAGCCATGTGAAGCAAATTGATATTTCAAACCTCGTCAACCAAACAGCGGAATTAATGAACATCCTGCGTCGTATTTATTCATACCTCCATTTGGTCAATTATGTTTCAATTAAATTCTCGACATGTTTGATATTATACCCTGAAACCTATGACGAAGTACACATGACCATATATCATTCATCCCTAACCCAATATTCTTTATATAATTGATATTTATAATTCATTACTGGGTTATTATCGGCACAACCTTGTCGATAACAAGATAACGGTTGTTGTAATGTAAACAGCTAACCTTGAACGTATGTTTATGCTGACATCTGAAAAAATAGTTTTATTTCAGGTCGTTCACATGCGCCTTGCGTCACTTCTGACCATGGTCCGTGCTATACCAAGGGTACATATTTGGCTGAAGTACGTTTCTTATTCAACATTGCAGGAAATAACTATTACTTTTTTAACATTCGAGTAATTTTTTTTCCATTTGTAAAACATCCAACTAAACAATTTTTATCGCATTTCACAATTAATTTTCAATTTCAAGTGACTCGGAACACATTGCCTTAAAGATTCAATGTAAGCACCTGTCATTATACAGTATATTTCATATAGACGGAGAGTAAAGTGTCTGAGCAAAGTGAAGCTTTCACAGTTTTCACTGTGCTGAAAATAAATGTAGTCACATATAGAAAGATAATATTTTCGAATGTTGAATAATTAACTGTTACTTATTCAATGTTGAACGCTGCAATGTTGAATAAGTAACGTACTTCAGAAATGAAATATATATATATATATATATATATATATATATATATATAATATATATATATATATTGATTTATTCTCATTGCTAAATTTAAGGCATTGAAATAATCGATGCTAACTCTTTCCTCGGAGGTACATCTGACCATTTATTTGCCAAAACGTGCATTGATACAATTCGGTTGTTGAGATTAACTCCATTGAAATAAATGATATTTCATAACCTCGCCTCCTCTTAGAAACGACCCAGTAGGTGAAATAATCACCTAGCAACAATATGTAGATAAACAATCAAATTGTCTGTTAGACTTGACCATCGAGCTATATAGGCAAACAACATTAACCTGTCCGCTTGACCTTTAATTTAAATATTTATCGTAGACAAGTGCATTTATGTTTAAGAATGACATGGGTTTATTTGTCTACATAATACGACCACTAAGCATGTACCCGAGTACATATTATTTACAGTGCATCCTACTACTACCCATTTCTTCGGTGGATCCTTTTATATGAATATTCTTAATGAAAGGTCAAGCGGACAGGTCAATGTTGTTTGCCGATACCAAAAATCGTGCAAAACATTCCGTTCAATGTTCAGGCCAATATCTTAAAGGCAAAGTAAATTAAAAACGTTAGCTTTTATCAGGGAAGTGAAACCAGGTGTTCCGGAAGGGTAAGCAATTTTTCTAGCTAACTACACTCGCCACATGTGAAATCAAAATCTAAAAAATCAATAAGTCACCTCAACTTTATTGGGAATGACTTGAACGCCAAATATATCCAGGATATTTGAGATATAAACATGCATCTATGTTTTAACACTGCAATGAAGTTGTTGATTCGCCTTGCTCCCGAAGAAAAGGGAAACAATTCAACAGTTTCCCCTTGTTTAATAGAACATTTTCAACATTTTCCGGTACCTGCCAATATACATCATAATTAGTCAGGCTATTGTATTGTAGACCATAAGTAACCTTGACATACATCCAATAGATTTATATTCCGTTTGACTAATATTGTGCATTATTTTTCTTAAAAGTGATTTAGAAGATTCTAAATGTTTTTTTCCGTGTTTTAAAATGTTCAAAAGTCCTATTGAATTCTAAACATATTTAAACCATAATATGTTGTAATCTATACCCGGTTTCAGTCTCGCTTACCGATAAAATTAATAAAATTAACAGGATATACATTTCTTATTTTTATATTGACTATTGCCAAATCTAGGTACCGAGTGGCTTAGTAAAGGTGGGAAGATCCCTTCATGGATTAAGGTCTGTACGTCGTGTTATGTAATAAATGCCAAGTAATGTAATACCCACCTTGTAGTGTAATAATTTTCTTCGTATAATGTAATAACACTTTGTTATGTAAAGAAAAACGACGCGTAATGTAATAAAACAAGGTTTCGCGTCATGTAATAAAATTTCCGTGTAATGTAAAAATGAAATTGGTAGAAGGAATGGCCAACGTTTTTTTAAACACTGACCTTAACGTTGACCTTGAGCCACGTTTGTCAAGGTAAAAAAAGTGTAGACAAGGTGGTTATTACATTTCTTGAAATTTATTACATAACCCGGCGTTATTTACGTCTTGGGTTCATTAAAACATATCTGCAACGCCTATTGTCAGCACATTGCATCAATTAGGTGTGTATATGGCAGATATACTTTAGAACAGTAACAAGTAGCTTGGTTAAGGTAGGTAGATCCGTCGTGGATGAAGATGGTTTTTACGGCTTGCCTTCTATCATATATACCCGTCTGTCATCGGCGGATTGCATTAGTTGTGCCAAGATGATAGATGTACTTTAACACAGCATATAATTATGTAAATTTGGTGTTATTTTTTATGAAATTTACATACCATTTATCAAACTAAATGTTTTGTTGGAACCAAAACATTGTTTTTTAAAATCTGCGAATTCTATGTTATATTTGTTGAAATACAGTAAAACCTCGTTATAATGCCCCCAAAATAGCTTGGTCGCCTCGCTAATCACGATTTTTTGATGGTCCTAAGCGTTTATATTATTATCGTTATTTCTGTTGTTGTTATTTCCTTTATCTCGATTTATCGCCAAATATCTCTAAAACGCCAAAATATGACTTAAGTGATGGCGATGAATCAAGGTTTTACTGTATAATCAAACTTTTTGCACTTTGAGTGGCTTTTAGGTCGAAGATGGTTATTGCCGTCCTGAAGAGAGATCATTTCTACTCTTAAATTAAGTTATTCATGTAAAAAGGTTTTCATTGTCACAACAGTATGTCCAATAAAGCATCCAATTAGCTATTTTCTTTTTGTATTTTCAAAATTCTATGGAAATTGATACTATAGTCGTTATTGCCTTCTTAAGCATGTTTAGAATCAGAAGCCATAACTTTACTACTCTAAAACCGTATCAGTAGGACAATCAATTGGGTTTCAAATTCTCATTTATTTAATTTCGCTCACCGATTTAGACCCATCGAAATAAATATGAAATGACATTGACATACAGTACAGACCTAGGCCAGTCAAAAGAACGAAAAGGAGTCGTAGGTCAGCTATCGAGTGCCAGGGATATGGATTACTTTTTTATGTTACTTTATTTTATTTTGGCCAAAAAACAGCAGAGATAAATTACAGCCGCTGAAGAGCTGAAACTAGAGCCAATATTAGCTGCCGATTCGGTCCAAATTCGTTAGCTCAATATTAAACTTTCGACAGGGCTGTAGTGTAATTCCTCGTAAAGAAATTGCCAACATCACAAAATGGTCTCAAACAGTAAAATGCTGTCAACTTTAATTTGAAAAATAAATACGGAGTAATACCTTCTGTTAATCAAAAAATCAAAAGCCATTGTTGTGTCAAATTACATTTAATTTACACACAATTTTAATGAAAAATGTATTGTGACAACTCAAAACTTTCTTAATTAACTTTTAATTTCCAAGTATAAAATTTAGACTTCTAAAACATTTTCTTTAAATTTCAAAAGTTTAAATCTATCAAAGACAAAGTTTCTCAACAAACTTTTTCATTTTTTTTTAAATTATACTTGAACACAAATTTATTAAAAATGTATTGTGACAATCACGGGAACCAGTTAAAACTTACTGTACTTGTATATAAAAATTGAGTACAGGGTTATAATATGTTTGCGGTTCCGTGGTAATAATGAGATTGGTAGTAAATTTCGCCGAATCATTTACTTCACATGACATTTGATCTCTATATCTGATAAATCTACTAAAACAATGATGATGATTAACGATTCTAGCTCTACGTTATTATAATCTTGCGTTTAGCCAGATCATAAATCTAATGCAATAAAACAATTGCCTCGTAAAAACTGTCCCAACTCTGAGCACAATCAAGTTACGATAGAATTAAAACATATGAGCGCAAGGTTTCTTACATGAAATACGATCAAACGAATATTCTACGGCGGCGCAGAGGTGGCGTGAAAAATATTTTTATATAGCGTGTTTACGCAAAAGTTGTTGGGTGCAAACGCAAAAGTTTCTGGCGTGATCACGCACAACTGATATCATTTGCGTGTGCACGCGATAACTTTCCTGTGAGAAAGCAATATCTTTTGTATTCCACGCATTTTTACGCGTGAGAACGGAAAAGCTTTCGCGACAGCATGCGATATAAAATATTTTTCGGGTCACCCCTGTGCAGCCATAATTTTTTGTTTACGTTCGAGAAAGAAGTTATACATGAATAGAGCCATGATTAGATTGATATATTAGGTTGTCACTCACGTTGGATATTTTAAGGACACTCGAGATACTTGAACTATTTTATCAACAAAACTGATAGTCCTGTACTTCATTCATTTTTCGTACAATTATCGACATTTGTAATGCTTTTATCGCTAAAACTCTGTTTAAAACCAAACTCCATCATATGGCGATAATTACCTTTCATAAAGTGGCGTCATTTATTTTTGCTATGTATGACGCGTGACGTCATTTCTTGGCTGTTCCAGCAACTGGCATGCATGTCATTAGCGCATGTTTTTTTCTGTTGTTTTGCTTTGCACGGCAATGGAAGTTATAGCCCTATAAACACAATTTCTAGCAGTCCCATCGTTTAAGTAACTATTATGATATAAATACATTGATATAAATAATTGAAAATGGGAAGCTCTTTCTTAATTATAAGTACGTGTAAATGATATAACTTAAAATAGCCCAAGTGTCTCGAGTGGACTTAATGCCATTCTTAACATGTTTGTGTTTATATCAGAATCGGTAAAACTATAATCAATCAAAAATTTATGCCTATCAATAAAGTTCATCTATAAATATGTTGAAGCCTAGGCTAATCAAGGCCCTTTAAAAGTTTTATGACCGCCACCACAATATTGTTGACAAGTATGAAGTTTCTGTATCCAAAATTATTTGACATACCATAGTTCATGTTTCTTTCATTATTAAATTTCACAAGTTAGACACTAACTGCTTATCTTTCCAGAGCACCCGGCCTCAATTTTTTATGGGAGTTCATGTGTTTGACCTAATTTGTTAGTTTTCACCTTTTCAATGATTTTGGGAGATAGACCGGTATATGTTTGTCTTTGATGCTGAAGTGTGTACGTAAATGTTTTACGAAAATACTACTTGTAAGAAAACATAGGTTTAAAACCAAAATATTATCGAAAGGAAATGAAATCAAGACGAACACATGCATACCACTTTAAGTCCAAATCACAATCCCAAAAGCAAAGTAAAATTTTAAAAACTCGCAAGTTTAATAAAACACACGATCTTCCACCAAAGTGACACTTGGTGCTCCAAAAGGGTAAACACCTCCTGGCTAACTACGCGTAAAATCAAATAAAGAATGATTAATATAAGATTAAATGCCGATTTCCATTTTTTATATTCGGCATTTATCAAATTTCGTAATGAAACGTCCATTCTATTGTTGTTGTTCAAATAGGTAAATCGATGAATTCACTAGAACTGGAATAAATACGTACAAATGGGTTTCTTATGCGAAAAAACTTACCAAGCATTCCAATGAATTAAGAATAAACAGCTTCTGTCGTGAGGCTATTTGTCAGGTTTATTGTTTGTAGAGATACTCTCATTTATATTACAACACAGGACTATCGTCTGGGATATTACAAATTAATTTCAAATAAAATGTCTTTGAAAAATGTCCATTTTAAGGAAATTCCTTGTTCTTGGTATGACATTGCAACTTTCGTCTAGGAGATTACAAATTAATTTCAAATAAAATGTCTTTGAAAAATCGCAATTTTAAGGAAATTCCTTGTTCTTGGCATGACATTGCAATTTCTCAAACTAATGATTCAATTTATCAATGAAAGGATATCTCGTTAATAATATTATTTCAGATATATCAATGGTTTCCATTTCCTAATAATTTTATTAACGATTTGTTACTGTCATGTTGATCTGGTGTGTTTTCATGGGCTTTTTATGCCCCTGTCATGAAAATTACTGTCCATGACGTATAGTTTTACCCTATGCCGTCATCCCGTCATATTTAGTGAGATATCAAAACGATATTTTGGCATGTGTCTTTGTTATAATAAATTACAGTTTAAGTTCGAGTTTCATTCTAAAGGACTTACTCATTTTAGATATATCAATGGTTTCCATTTCCGAATAATTTTATTAGCGATGTGTTAATGTCATGTTGTCCTGGTGTGCTTTCATAAGCCTTTTTCTGTCCCTGCCTTGAAAATTACTGTCCATGACATAGTTTTACCCTATGCTGTTATCCCGTAATGTCTAGTGAGATAATAAAATTATACTCGGCATGTATCTTTGTTATGATAAAATACAGTTTAAGCTCGAGTTTCGAGGACTTACCGGATACTCTCTTGAGAGTTATGGCCCCCTTGGAAATTGAAAATTTCATTCATATCATTCTAACTTATTCTTTTAAAACTACAAGTTACTATCATTTTTTAAAATAAGTCGTGATGTAAGCTTGTGTAATCAGAAAGTACATATCAAATACATTTTAGTCCGTTTAATATATTCTACAGAAGAATCATGATAACATATGCCGTCAGATATTTGGAACTACAAAAGTTTAATTTCCACTTTCCAATCAATATCGGATACAAATATATAAACAAATGCATGAATTTAATCCGTTATTTCAAATCTGTGAGTTACAGCTTCGGTACAGACCTGTCTAAAGTTTAACACTAATTTGTGCCAAATCGGCAGCTCATCACGGCCCTTTGTTACTTTCATCTCGACAGCTTTTTGGTACCCGCTAACTAGCTTTTTGTATTTTATTTTTTCTGTCACTAACTATTCATATCTCTGCAAGTTGACAGCCGAGTTCGAGCTTTGACTTCTTTTCGTTAGCTCAGTGTTAAACTTTCGACACGCCTGTACTGTATGTACAATTTTAATTGTTAAAATTCAAACTTTGTACCTGTTTTCCGGTATTTATTGATAACGAGCATGTTGATAGTTACAAAATGCCAAATATTTTACACACCTGACAGACAATTCGTCAGCGTCAAAACAGTTTATTTTATTGTAATGTTTTCTTTGAATTCCTAAAATATCATGCATTTTTGATACTCATCATTAATTCCAAATTTAATGGGTAACATCTCTTACTCATTCTATAAAACGTGCGTGTTAGTGTTGTTGTTGTTGTTGTTGTTGTTGTTGTTAAATTATCTTGTAGCATGATGTATAGACAAACATGGATGTGTTCCAAAACTCTATACCAGTTGCTCAGGTATGACTCATGATTAATTCAATATCACTCGACCAATGGGGTTCGCCGCTGTACCACGTGATACCTTCTAACGTGTCTGTGAAACGCTTGTTTCCAATGGACATGGAATCTCACAATATGACGTTTTCCCGTAAAAACGACGTTATTCCGGGAATTTGTGACGTTGACGCTTTCCAAAATGTTCCGCACAAACGTTAAGAGGTATTGATCACGTGGTACGGCGGCGAACCCCATTCTGACGTATCGTCAAGTGTCTGGAAAACTGCCTGTTGTCATAGAAGAGGATAATTGTAAAGGAAAAACTTGTACTTGGCAACAGCCAAACGCAACCAAGAACGCGGGACAATACTCAAATATCTAAAGTTCGTTTTCAAATCTTCATGTTCACTTTAAACATGACCATTTTGAGTCTATATAAAGTCCAAGGGCCTAAGCTAATAAAATAATAAAAAGTATTTACAACGTGTTTTATCCGTTATATAAAACTATATAACCCTACTATGTTTGTGTGACTGCAAGTTTTAAGCATCGAGTGAAAACTTAATCGTCTGCTTTTGAATTGTTATGGAATAATACATTCAAATGTAGAACAAGACAATAACTATTTAAAAAAACGTAGGTTTACATTAACAAACTTTGATTGAAGTCTTTGACAGGACTTTGAAATATTTGGTCAAAATGTGTTTTTATCCAAGTTTTCCGTCACAACATACCGAGACGAACATCTAGGAGAACTTATACGTTTACATTAGTTACTAGTCTCGGTAGATTACATATTATATCAGAACAGTTATAATTTTACAGCAATAGACGACCGTTTCGGAAAACAATTACTCAGAAGTAGTGAAACCACAATATTTTTCAAGTTGTTGAAAAGATACCCAAAGACCAAAGTTAGCGAAATGCATTTACAGTGCTGTATTCATTTGGATGGCTCAACCATTAGCATCGTATGTTTCCAGGAAGAATATCACTTGCATTTGAAGGCTCAGCCTAGTTTTATCTGAAATGTAACTGGTAAAAACCCAACAACTTTTGATGAAAGAGACAAGAAAATATAATGGCATTCTATTCGATCAAAGCTCTTTAAAACTTTGTTTTTTTTATTTTTTTCGAAGTTGTATCGTGTAAACATCGATCAAAGTGACTTTGATAAAAGTTTTTGGTCAAATTTTGATAGTGAAAACTACCCTTAACTAGTCTAACTATGATAGTACAGTAAGTGGTCAGCTTATTGCACTACAGTCAAACCTGTCTATAAAGGCCACCCGAGGGAACCAGTAAAAGTGGTCTTTATAGACAGGTGCCCTTATAATTATACAGGTTCAAAAATATGAGTAAATAACAATTGGGATACAATTTTACTGGCAGGTGGTCCTTATATAGAGGTGGCCTTTAAAACAGGTTTAACTGTACCGTGCTTTAGCTTAATGTAAAGTGGATCTTACCAGCTGGCTGGCACACATTCTTCTTCAATTTCTGCTGCTTTCTCCGCCATCGGCTCAGCTGGATACTTCCAAAATTTGGGAATTTATAATTCGCAAACGTCTTTTAATGCCGATTTGTGTTATTCAACAAATTTTTAAGACGGAAATAATACTTTTTTCACATTTTTAAACTTTATATATAAAGACCTTGACCATCCAATGTATAAGTGTTATAGCAATATGTGGTTGTAGACACATTCTAACACATTTCTTGTAATTAATTAATTATTAAAGTACACTTATTAGGTGTAATAATGGTTAAGACAAATACCATTGATTTGGGTGCGGAAAAACATATGTCGAGACACTCGTATTCCCGTCTCGTGGTATCCACAAATTGCCAAGGTCAAGGTACAGTGAAAATCAATTATGTTCATTACTAAATGATAGATACCCTTATTAACCAAATACGGATTTGACATACTTACAAGAGTTGAGTTGAGTTGAGTAATGGCGTTTTACGTCCCAGTCAAGAATATTTCACTTATATCGAGACGTCGCCAGCTATAGGCGAAGATGCAAAAACTTTGCCTGTGTGTGGCGCTGATGGCATGATACAGCACCGTTCTTTAGCGTGCCAAGCCCATCGTGACACAGGAATTCGTTTATTTTAAGTTCCTATCCGAAAGAACCGTGACTTTAATTTCGCAACGCCGAGTGCTTGGCGAAAGAACAGTCACTACTTACAAGAGAGTTTCCATCTAAATGGCGTTTTGCATTTTTGAAAAAACATTAATGATATGAAATCAATTTTGATTTCACGTGTGGAGAGTGTAATCTAATAGTAGTAGTGCTTACCCTTCTGGGGCACCCGGCCTCACTTCCCTGGTAGAAGTTTATGTGTGTCATTTAAAGTGTCGGTTTTCAAAGTTTTTACTTTGCTTTTGGCACTGTGAATTGGACACAGAATGGCATGTTTGTTTGTATTTAATTAATGAAACAAGTTTTTAGAAAATGGGTGTCTACAAAAATTGGCTGTAAAAATATATGTACATTTCATATCTAATTTATTTTTTTAGAAATTTTTTTATATGTTTTTTACATTCAATTTATTACGAAAAGGTGAAAGTGAATTTTGAATGACTTAATAGAAATAACTGTTCCTGTTCGAATTCCGTCGTAATAGATTTAGTTTCTAAATTACATGTTAAGATGTGAATACAATGTGCAACATCATTAATATGACCCCCAGCCAATAACTTGATCTTAGGTCCCACATGTAGTCTTTACTATAATTTTTTTTACTGTAATCTGAAAAAGACATACAAATATTCAAATTCCGTTCTATAGATTTGGTGAATACACGTCGTAACATCAATATATGGCACACTCAACCAATTACTTGATAGGATCTTAGGTCCCACATATAGCATTTACCATAAGATTTTACTGTAATCTTGAGAAAGACATACAACTGTTCAAATTCCGTTGTATAGATATTGGTTTCTAAAATACATGTTAAGAAGTGAATACAAGGTGCAACATCATCAGTGATCATCAATATATGGCCCACCTAGCCTATTGCTTTACCTTCATACTTTATATCAGATAAAATCAATTATGACGGGAATCCCAATAGGAATCAACGTGTCTCCAGTGTATTATATAACCATTGATAGTCTGTAACTATGATTAATCACGTGTAACACAGAATTTTACATTTCAAATACCGCCAATTGTGTAATGAGACTTAATGAAGTTAGACAAGCGAACATAGGTCTACAGGCCGACTTGGTTTCATTATTCACTGTTGTCAATGATGGTTCATTTAGCTCCGATTGACTCATGGGAAATTTATTCATACCACCAAGTCTGCCTTAAAAACTATATAGAAAGAAAAAAGAGAAACGAGTGCATTTTATTTACCGGTATTATTATGCAGTGTCTTCTTTTTCGAAAAATGGGAGGTCTTGGGTTCGAACCTCGACCGACTTGAAAGTGGGTAGTGACTGTTCTTTCGACAAGCACTCGGCATAACGAAATGAAAGTCACGGTTCTTTCAGATGGGAACTTAAAATAAACGAGGTGTCACGGTGGGGTTGGCACGAAAAAGAACCCTGTTGTATAATGCCATCAGCGCAACGCACAGGCAAAATTTCTGCACCTTCGCCTATAGCTGGCGACGTCTCGATATAAGTGAAATAGTCTTGACTGGACGTTAAACACCATTACTCAACTCAACTCTTTTTCGAAAAAAGTTGGTTATTTTATACCGCGAGGTTTTACTTCAACTGTGACATTTTAAAATTTACAAATATTATGGAAAAACTCTTCACTTATAGAAATACTTTTTAGGAGCTTGATTATTTAAATCTCAAATAGGCGAAAGTTTTATACAAGATGCCCAGAAGTGCCTATTATGCTCAACTAACAAAATTTGCAATTGTGGCAATAATTTCTTTTTTTTTTTTTTTTTTTTTTTTTTGGAAAACCCTGTTACATATATTAAATTGACAAGCGTCTTCTTTCCATATTTCCAATTTGAAGGCAATCGGTGATAATTTGAATCCCCAATCATTATGGTCATTTTAGTGTCCATGCATAAACTTTGATCTTCGGGATATTCCACAGCAAATTTGGTTTCATTTGACTCGGTGGTTTCAAAGAAGTTTAAAGAATTTGCCAAAGATTTTACCTAATTTGCATATTTTCCTAAACTTGAATTAATGAATATTGTGTTGGATGGGTGGGATGGGGTTGAGTTACGTCATATGTTCAATTGCCAGGTATCTGCTTTCTAAATTTTAAATTTGAACAAAAGTGAATCTACAGTGACAATAGTAACGGAGGTCATCTTGGATTTTGTACAGACTCGTCTTGTAAAAACTTTTATCTACTCCACCTTGGGACCTTCCACTTCAAATTTGGTTTAAATCGGCTCGGTGGTTTCTGAGAAGATTTTCAGAGAGAGTTGAGTAATGGTGTTTAACGTCCCAGTCAAGAATATTTCACTTATATGGAGACGTCGCCAGCTATACGCGACGGTGCAAAAATTTGTCCTGTGCGTTGCGCTGATGGCATTATACAGCATGGTTTTTATCGTGCCAAGCCCACGGGTGACACGGGACATCGTTTATTTTAAGTTCCCATCCAAAAGAACCGCGACTTTCATTTCGTAATGCCGACACGGTGTTTGGCAAAAGAACAGTCACTGTACACTTTCAAGTCTTGGGTCAGACCAGGTCGAGGTTCGAACCCACGATCTCCCAATTACAAAGCGAGCACTCTACCAACTGAGCTACCGCAGTGGTCCAATCACAGTAAGACAATAGACACGTGACCTCGTTTAAGTTTCTATAGGTAGAATGACTGGAATTTTTACCTTTGCCTTGTATTTTGATGTTTGCCATTGCATATAAAGCGATCATATAATACTGCATCGAGTGTCTCATGAGCCAATATATTCTAGATTAATAATAATCCGAGATATTGCTTTAATTGTAATCCATATACGATTATGTTGATTGATTTGTGACGCTATCATAAAATATTTCATGTTATTAATAATTATACATTTACTTTGAATACTTTACTTCAAAGAACTGGCCCCAGTTTCACAATCATTCCTTAGGTAAGATTTTCCTTAACTTAAATATAGCAACTGCTGGTAAGCTCTTTTTGGAATTACTGATGAATATTTTTGTCCAAACTAAATGCAAATGTTTTAATCTAGAAGTGATCTTGGAATTGGCACACAAGATTCCTGAATATCTTGAAAATTAACAAAATTATAAATATTTGAAACTTTGCAAGATTTAAGTTAGGGAAAATCTTAGCTAAGGAATGATTGTGAAACAGGGGCCTGGGTGTGGTTACAGGTTTCCGTCTTCAATTACATTTCAAGATTAAAGTCTAACTAGCTGAACAGGAACCATGTCCATGAGTAGACAAGCTATGGTGTAATACATTTGTACATTCAAAGTATAACTGTCTTGAACAGTATTGGTTTTTGCTGTATTCCCCTAATAGAAATTCTGGATAAGCAGATCAAGAGGTAGGTTCTTGTTTTTCTGGAGCACCTGGCCTTGTTTCCGTGGTGAAAGTTCTCGTTTTACTTTATTTACCAATTTTCAAAATGTCCATCTTGCATTTTGGATTGTGGTTTGAACATGTGTGAGTATGTTTGTGATAGATTGCAAATAAAAAAGTTATGCTTTTGGTGTGACCAAGTACCAGATTAGTGCACATTTTGCTTTGAATAACATTAAATTGAGGAAAAGATTGGAAGAGGAGACAGATGTCTTATTATTTTTTTTTGTATAAAAGCTGAAAATTTAGTATATACAGCATTTTAGGAACAATTTGGAAATATGAAAAATATATGCAGATCAGGCTGTCACTAGTTAAAAGATTTTATGGTAAAATCAAAAGTAATTTTAAAAGTTTTATGCATTCAATAAGTTTTTTTGAATGGAGATTTATGTCCTAGTCAAGAATATTTCACTTATAACAAGAAGTCACCAGCTAAAAGTGAAGTGGCAAAAATATTGACCTTTGCAGTGTGCTTAGGGCAATGTGCAGAGAGGGTTTCTTAGCACACACCTACATGTGTATCACGCATGGGGCATCGGTTTTCAAGGTCTCTTCTTAAGCATCCCACGACTTTTTTTATAAGTGCAAAGTGCTTGGCAAAAGAATAGGCACTATCTTCTTTTTAAGTCTTGGTTACACCCAGGGGGTTTGAACCCTGACCTCCCAACACATGGGAGAAGATGGAGATCTTGATATATCTTGACATTTCTGATTATGATTAAATAAGTTTCAGTGACAAAAAATTTAAGAAAAATTAACAAAACCATTTTACATTTTACAATCATATTTATTTTGTCCTAATGATTATAAGTATATACGATGACAACACCAGGGGGAGGGGGGACAACAATATACATGTAGTAATATATAAACACCACCAAGAATCTTTAACATCAAAGCTAGTTGTTGTAAAATGGGTCATTTTCCAGTAGCAAAAATTTTGCTGTAAACCAACTTTTTTATTTATGGTTATAAATTGCAATCCCCTTTCCAAACCACTTGGCAACTTTAACCTTCCGTGATATAAACTTATAGGTAAGTATTTGGTATAAATAAATACAACTTTCGGAAACAATGTTCTGAGGATTAACTTTTGTGCTGGCAAAACAAGCCAAAGTGAATCACCCAGGAAGAAAAATTGGTTTACAGTTTATGCTTTTGCTCCAAACACATTTTGCAAAACTTTGCATCTTAAAATTCATAGTACCAACAGATTTTTCAACCCTTATAATCAGTACATACGCACTGGGAATGATTACATCAACATGAGTATTATTACATATCATCAAAGCTTTGTATACACATAACATATATAAATGTTACATACATTATGTTTTGGCTAAAAATTAGATTTGTTGATAAATTTCAGTTCGCCAAAGTTGCTGTTGGCTACTTCTTAGTAATTCCTGAAAAAGTGCTATACTTTCACAAATTTTTGAAAATTGGCTACTAATAAATATTTTGAAATTTGTTGAAAACTTCGGATAAAAGACATCTGCAATATTAAGTATGTTAAGGACAATATTAATGCTATGTCTTGTCTTGCAATCTTCAGGCAAGACAATAAATGAAATATTTAATTGGTCCAACCTTCATGCAAATTTTAACCTACAAATAGGCAATGTATAATGCTCACAAAATGCTCAAAATCTCTACTAAATTGTTCACATGTACCTACATCTACAAATCAATATTTTTCTACTGGACATCTATAATAAAGAAAGTAAAGCCTGCTAGATTTCTTGTGCAATCTTTATTGGTATATAGGTTTTACTGTAAAATCCTTTTCTAAAGAAATGACATCTCTCATGAATTTTGGATTTTCTTATTGTTTTATATGAATTTAAGGTAAAAGTGAATGCTAATTGTTTTAATATTCCATGAATATATCTTGATAAAGTTCAGAGATTTACAAATCAGGGATTTTACAAATGTTATGGGATAAATGGTTTGGTTGTTGTAATATCTTATGTTAGTATATTTGGTTAAGGTTTAAAAATTCTTTTGAATGTGAAACTACACATATATATATATATGAAACATACATAACCAAAGAATATTTTCATGAAAATGATTGTACCGATACGTTTCATGTATATGTATACTAAATCTACCAAGCAACAGAAATTATTTTCTCTCTACCAATATGTATATTTAATCCTTACAATACATTCATGCTTAAAATATTTCAGGGAAGATTTTTTAATACAAGACACAGATAATGAATTACATTAACAAATTAATTACATTAAGTACCTAATGTTTATGGAAAATTTCATTCTAACTTTTAGATTTCAATATCAGCACTAAAATTTCCAACAATTAAAACTACATACCAAGTACAGAAACCTAAACAAGTAAATATATGAACATGAACAGCGAGACTTCAATAGTCACCATTTTTTTTTCAGGAGTATCTTTGTCCCATCATATCACACATACTGTGTACGCCAAATAAGAACACGATATTGTTTTTTTTTTCATATACATGTATTATATCACTAACATAAAGAATGAACTTTATACATTTCCTCCTCATCAAACTTGCTCCATGTGTTTTGTTTTTAGCATCTGGTCTCGTACAACCCACTCTTTCCAATGTATCTAACCCACTTAATAACATCATGATCACTATAGTTTAACTTTGGTTCAAAAACTTTCAGATATCTAACTTTAAATCCAGATGGTGCAAATGGTACCTGAAAAACAACAGTAAAAAATTTAATGAAATACATGTTGATTCATTTGGAAAATATATGTGTATGTGTGTGATGCATAAAGCAAAAACCTAACTTATTTTTTAAAATGTCAGATTGAGAAAACAACGTCAGAAAATTAATTGTGGATATTCTTTCAATAAATAAAAACACCTAATGTCATAATTCAAAACGTTTTATGGCCATCATCACAGTATTGTTGTTAAGTTTAATGTCTCTGTGTCCAGGATTGCTCTGGATATATTTGACGACCCATAGTTTCATAGTTACACATGTGGCAGATGTAGCTAGCTAAACAGGAGCACCCTGCCTCATTTCCCTGGTGGAAGTTCACGTGTCTAACCTAACTTGTCAGTTCCAAAGTTTTTACTTTGCTTCTGGATTGTGAATCAGACATGGATTGGTATATTTGTTTTTTATTAACTACACTAAAACCTTATTGTAATGACACCTTTCTTATCGCCAGATAAATTTTAAGATTCCAAAATGCATTTTTTCTGGGTTTTTTCTATAGTAGCCTCCCCATTTTATCACCAACCCCCTTTTTAATACAAAACATTTGAATGAACAAATATTGGTGATGAACAAGGATTTTACTGTAGTACTTTAACAGCTAAAAATTTTACCTCAAAGCTCATGGATATAGGTGGTCGAGTCCATTTCTTCTTGTCATTGGTATTTAACAATTCTATCTCAGCGCTAAGTTGACATTCTTTCATGCCACCCATTCTTTTAATTCTACAAAAAAAAAAGAAAGAAAGATTAAAATGACAATCTTAGTCTAAGAAATTTGTCATGTCAAAAACAGCAAACATTTGAACCATGTAAAATATGCATATACATGTATCAGGAATTGCCACAATATTTACTGTTAAATTGAAAATTCAGAGTATTTGAAACCCACCAACAACTACACTACAGTCCAACCTGCCTTAAAAGCTATCTCTATATAAAGGTCACCTGCTTATAAAGGCCAGTAGAATTGTATCCAAATTGTTTTTATTCATATTATTTGAACCTGTATAAAAAGGCCACCTGCTTATAAAGGTCACTTTTACTGGTTCCCTTGGATTGCCTTTATAATCAGGTTTGACTGTATTTCCATAAAATCGGAAAATTCAGAGTCTGATATAAAAAGCCAGCTATATTATGACATGCTTGCAAATAATGATCCTCGATGCACAGATGTTATAGTTATAGTATGACAATATTTGAAATTTTTGAGGGAAAGGAAAGTACACCCATGTAGAAAACTGTTAAATTTGCACAAATGGTTTATTTGTGTATGGCTACTGTTTTGGGAAATTTATAATGGGATATTTTAGTCATTCTATTCCCAGGGGAAACTACATAAATGGTTTATTTGTATATAAATACATGTACTGTTTTGGGAATTCTAGTAACGGGAAATTGTAGTCATTCAACATTAGGGAAACTACCTACATTCAGTATAATGCTAAGCAAACAAATTCTCTGACCCAAAAAAATATGATTTTATGTCATACATAAATTAAAATATCTGTGAATAGTTGTCCAGATATGAAGCATAACATTAAAACCATAAATTGTATAAATTACATTGTTGGAAATGAGTCAAAATTTTCAACAAGTCCTGGATCTTGATGATTTTAACATTTTCTATTGTGGTATATCCCAGTAGGTTATATAAAAGTAACCAGTCCTTACTAAAAGATACCAGTCTCGGACTGTCAGATTGGCTGCTATGCCTAACACTGGAAACGACCATCTAAAATAATTTTGTTTTATAATAGATTTGTGTAGCATAATTTAATTATTATAAGATTGTAACAACTTACTTCCAAACTATTGCATTTTCACTAGACTTGTATTTAGCTCTTCCTTTCATACATATAACTTGTACACCACTTGTATTCAATGGTGTTGGAATGCGAACCTGGATAGATATATAAATAGACATTAAAAACAATAGAATAACTAAGATGACATATCTGTTAACCTTTTCATCCTTCTTGGGACTTTTCAAGCATCTCCTACCATGTGCGAGACTTTTTCAAACATTTTTGTATATAAAAACAAAGTAGATATATATAACACATACATCACAGTTACAATTTTAATTTTCAAAACATGACAAAATTGAGACAAAATGAATAATGGAAACCAATCCATATTCATTATTACTAAACTACAGTTTTTCTAAGATTGCTACTAACCCAAATTTCACCGAAGTTGAAAATTTTGCCTTGTGGCATAGTTTTTAGGAGTGTTAAGATTAGCAAACAATACATACTGAATAGCAGGCAGTAAATAATAGCTAACACTGCCTAAATGCTTAGCTGGGCTAACAAAACACATACCTCAACTTTCTGTGCCAACAATGAAGGTTTGAAGTTTGACTTTACAACAACTTTAACCTCCATCTTTTGTCGTCCGATTTCTCTGACTAAAGGTATCACACGGAATGGTAAGCTTATGTCTTTAGTTGTGCGATATCTAGAAAGAATAGAAGCATGTATTTGTATAACAAAGTTATAATAAACATTTACATTGGAAATCATACTACAGACTAATGAACTACATCTCTGTTTCTTTAGCAATGTGAAAATGCTCCGCTATCAAATTTGTCATCTGGTAAAAAAACATTCAAGCATCTAAAAAGACTTTTGACTATTAAAGAACAATAACTCTTGAAAGTTTTTGCACCAGGTACATGTATTGAAGGGATGGATTATGTTTTCAGAAGGATATATACATCTATTCTATACATTTAAGGAGTGAAATAGAATAGGATTCATATAAAGTATAAACGCCTTTGGAATGTACAATAAACATGTGTTATGTGTATTAAGTAAATCCTTGTAATACCACCCAATGATAACTTTGCCACTACCCTTAATGCAACACTATTTCTAAATCAAAATTCCATTTTCTTAAAAAAATTTTTTATAAGCATCCCTCAATTTATCGCCAAGCCCCTTTTGTAATTTGACCGAACAAATGATGGTAATTAATTATGATTTTATGGTATATATTGTATATGATGTCATACATGTGTATAATTATGATGTCATACCTCATTAGTTCAAACTCTCCATCAGGTGGTATAAAACTAATGCTATGTTCTGTTTCAAATTTACTTAATTTTACACACTGGTGGAACTGACAGTCATCTATTGCTATGGATGTTTTACCAGCACCTGATATTGTTCTGTAATAAAGAAAAAAAGAACTTTCAGGTTGTTCAGCAGTGGCAACGATATTTAAGTTGTATATATAATAAATATGTCACTTGTCTACTCATTCAAAACATAGAGGTAGGCCTCAATGGCTGAGTGGTCCAAAGGGCTCAAATACGAATTACAGTGCCGCTCGGGTTCAAAGAAGAGAAAATGGAAGTGGCTGGGTCACACGCTGCGCAAAGGCAAGACGAACATCACATGCCAAGCCCTTCAATGGACACCTCAAGGAAAAAGAAAAAGGGGAAGACCGAAACTTACATGGAGAAGAACACTGGAGAAAGAAATGCTAGAACAAAAATATACATGGAACAACATCCACCAACTAGCAAAAGACAGAGGAAGATGGAGAGGAATTGTCAGTGGCCTATACTCCACTGGGGAGTGACAAAGGCTTAAGTCTAGAAGTAAGTCAAGTCGGGTTCAAATTACAATCGAAAAAGATCCTTATGTAAAATAGTTTGTCAATTCAGTTTGTGCAGGTCTGTGGTTTTCTCCAGGTACTCTGGTTTTCTCCACCTTCCATGACCTGATTGCCTTAATATATATGTAAGTGAAAGAATCATGACTGGGTGTAAAACTCAATTATTTCACTCCACTCTATACATAGAGGATTTTGCAAGGAGTTCTCAAATAATATTGAATGTATCAAACAAATTGATTAAATCTTTATGCTATGAACCTTGTGAGAGTTGTATAAACATTTATTAATAGGTATATAATATAATAATGATGAAGAACCTCTTGATAAGGTGATCCAAAAATGTTGTCCAAAAACCTTTGAAACTGGATGCTGATCTTAACATAGACATCACATTGCCTCTCACTGCCTAGGTTTGAATCCCGCTCAGGGCAGATCCTAGTGTGAGAAAGTTTATCAGTTTACTTGCCAAAGGCTGGTGTTTTTCTCTGGGCACTCCAGTTTACTCCACCATCCCAAAACAGACCACTTTGATATAAGTGAAAGAACCTTGACTGAGGCATAAATCCCCATTACTCCACTCCTCCTGATAATTGACGGATTGCTGGTCACGCTCACAATGTTCCGACAAAGGCTTAGCATGTTTGAATTACACACAAAAAGAATGAAAACTCGGCCTGAATTGTGTCATTTAATGACATCACTGACACTAATATGTCATTAGTTGCCGTGACGCTGCTTTGTTACCATGATGGCGGCCTGTGGTGGAATATAAAAGGCGTGGCTGGTGATATGTCAATTAATTTATTATACTGACCCTCCTCTAGTTGTTGGTTCGTCAATACTGCTGGTTTTTACACCACCTTTTGTGTCCATTAAGACCTTATCGTTAATACCAAATTTACACTCTGGCATTCCACTTAAATAACTCTTCATAACAATACGTCCTGCTACATGTGCACTCAACACTTGACCTAAGAAAATGAAATTGATTAAAGTTAGTAAATCAATCTTTTTTGGTCTTCATAACAATATGTCCTGCTACAATGGCACTCAAAACTTGTAAATGTAATCAATTAATTAAAGCAAGCTGATCTTAAATTACATTCAAAAAGACAACTTTCAGTATACAGTCCAACCTGCCTTAAAGGCCACCTCTATATAAGGGCCACCTGCTTATAAAGGCCAATAGAATCGTATCCCTATTGCTCTTTATTCATATTATTTGAACCTGTTTATAAAGACCACCTGTCCATAAAAGTCACTTCTACTGTTTCCTTTGGGTGGCCTCTATAGACAGGTTTGCCTGTACTGTATAAAGAGGCCATGGTGGCCTAATGGATAAGACGCCAGTCTTAAAATCCAGGGTGTCTCACCGCTGTGAGTTCGAGTCCGGCTCAGACCACATGTGGAAAAGTGAATTTTCCTTGTCGTTGGTCTTTACTGATTCACCTGGTATCAGTTTAATGGACTGAGGGAGTGGTACGCTTGTCTGCAGTGTACTGCAGTGTGAGCTAGCACGTTAAAGTCGCCCTCATTGCGCACTAATACAAGGCAGACTATGAAACACATTTGCACTTCACATGCATACACAAAATTGTTCATAGATTAATCCATAAAGATTAATAAAATTGTTCTCGTCGAGAATAGCTGAAAAATTGTTGATGCAACATTAAGCAACATTCAACCAACCAACCACAGCATAATGTAAATTGGTAAATTTTTGCATCCGTTAATTTTGGTGTTTGGCAACATATCAACACTGCTTAACAAAGTTACAAATATACAATGCTGGTGACTCAAATCTGGTAATATGTGCAAGCATAATCCATTCGTTTTTGTTTTTAATCAAATTCAATTTTGACACATGCTTTTTTCCCAATTATTTACAATTTCATAAATTCCACAAATGTAAGATGCAAATAAAATTTCATGTTTTATAGTATTTTGTTCAATCCTTTAACTGGTGTATAAAAACACTGTCCTCTCACTTGCAGTCCCAATCCTTCTATTATGACCACACTGTCCTACTAACCTTGAGGTGACACTAATAGATTTACAGATTCTTACCCCGTCCTACTAACCTTGAGGTGACACTAATAGATTTACAGATTCTTACCCTGTCCTACTAACCTTGAGGTGACACTAATAGATTTACAGATTCTTACCCCATCCTACTAACCTTGAGGTGACACAAATAGATTTACAGATTCTTACCCCGTCCTACTAACCTTGAGGTGACACTAATAGATTTACAGATTCTTACCCCGTCCTACTAACCTTGAGGTGACACTAATAGATTTACAGATTCTTACCCCGTCCTACTAACCTTGAGGTGACACAAATAGATTTACAGATTCTTACCCCGTCCTACTAACCTTGAGGTGACATTAATAGATTTACAGATTCTTACCCCGTCCTACTAACCTTGAGGTGACACTAATAGATTACAGATTCTAACCCCGTCCTACTAACCTTGAGGTGACACTAATAGATTACAGATTCTAACCCCGTCCTACTAACCTTGAGGGGACATTAATAGATTTACAGATTCTTACCCCGTCCTACTAACCTTGAGGTGACACTAATAGATTACAGATTCTAACCCCGTCCTACTAACCTTGAGGGGACATTAATAGATTTACAGATTCTAACACGTCTAGGAACAGCTCATTTCTTCTATATTTGATGCCTTCTCTTCTCCAGCCAATCTGTCCGGTTACCTGTGATGTAATCTGACTAGTTTCCTCTTTACTCTAAAAAATGAAAAATAATACTCTGTAGATAATTTAAGATCTGGTGACATTTTTCACAAGTTAAATTTAATATTGGGATGGATGGAATGAATAAAGTGCAAGATGGCATAAATACATAGATAGGGTTACATGCTATTATTACCTGTCTATCTATTAATTCAAAGCACTCTTATTACCAGATTGTGAAAAATGTATTAATTTGAGCATAAATTATAATTTAGGTAAGATCATGTGTACTTAAATCAGCATTAATCTCATGGATTAAATTGTGCACTATGACAGTATTTAATTTGGTGGAAGATCTAAATTAGTGTCACTGTACATGTATCATCACAAAATTCGCTAAGATTAGTACATCGCTAAAATTAATATATTTACTGTATTTTATTTTATCATTTTTCTATCAAAATGCTGATGTTTTAATTTTTAAATTGCTTATTTACGTATATATATAGGGCATGTATTAAGAAAAGGAAATTATGAAAATGAAAAAATTGCATTGACCTGGGCTCCAGAAGGAAAGAGAAAGAGAGGAAGACCAAGAGAGACCTGGTGGAGAACAACAGAGAAAGAAAAAAAAAATAATATGGGATGGCCAAGTTAGAGAACGGCAGAGAACGAAGCCTCAAATAGGACGAAGTGGAGAGATCTGTGCCTCGCCTTATGCTCCACTAGGAGCGAAGAGGATAGGTCGGTAGGTATGTATTTACGTATTTATAGCACTAGTGGTTAAATAAGTGGGATGGTTGGAAAATAATTTTATTAATATAAGTAGCCTTGACTTTTTAACTGTTTACCTAAAACAGGGTTCGTACAGACATATGAACTCCAAATTTAAGGACTTTTTAGGGTCTTTTCAGGGTCTTATTTGCAAATTTAAGGCCTAATCAGAAGGAAAATTTTAGCAAAACAGTATTGGTGCAAAGGCAATTAAATCAATAAAACAATTACTTACGTGTACATAATAACGATACTTGAAGTGGAGTTTGACATTGTTCGTTCCGTTGAGCCAGGTACCTTTAAATTGCCCATTTCAATGTTACTTATTAATTAATTTATTTGTTTATTTATATCAGTCTATTTGCAACCACTTAATATCGAAATACAGACACCAAACTAGCCAAATTCAAGGGCTTTTTAGGGCCTTTAGGATAAATTCAAGGTCTTTTTAGGGTCAGACTTATTTTTAGGGTCTTTTTAGGGCAAACCTCAAAATTTAAGGACTTTTCCAGGCCTGTACGAACCCTGTAAAAATAAATCTGAAGCCAGATTCTACCATGAGCAAATTTAAGTACACAAGTTGAAATCAATTCCCATAGATGAATCATCAAAAATGTTTGGAATTTTCCACTCATAAAATCAGTGACCGGGTGACCTTAAAATCAATACCAAGCAAGACCTTGTCATATGACTTTAAAATCAGTGTCAAGCGAGATCTAAATGGTATATTCAATCCTGTTTATTTACAGATGACAACAAAATACTTACTTGTGACTTAACACCTTGTTGAGTGATGAAAGTTTTCAAAATTCCTGTGTCTGTATTTTGTGGATATCCAAAGTCCAAGATTTCTAAATTGATAAATAAAAACAAACACCGTCAGTATTTATACATCTAAACAAAACATATACAAATTCAATACCTTTCCAGAAGTGGTCAAAAATTCTATTAATGATTTTATCACAATTTTATGGGTATGACATGATTTAAAAAACACTGGTTATATTTCCATTTCTGGTAGCCAAAATTGACATTGGTAACTATCAATTTTGAAGATTTTTTTTCAAAAAGTAATTTTTTTTGGAAAATTTGTGGAAAAATGATTTAAAAAGGACTATATTTTAAAAATTTCTTGGAAATTTGGCTACTAATCATTTCAAATTTTTGTTATCTTTCTGAATGGCTTTTGAAGAAAAAAGATTTGAGACAGAATCTAAAATATCTTAAATGAATAAATGATTGTATAATGATAGAATAATCAAAGGACAGATATTTTGACTTACCATCTAAGATTTCATAAATCAACACAAAGTTGTTTTTTATGTTATCTTCCGTAATTTTTCCAAAGTAAGAGTGCATGACTTCACACATCTTGAGTAAAAACTCGAACACCATGGCTGCGTTAACATTCTGCTTTGTGACAGCTGCCAACCAAATATTGGACCGCTTGATGTGGAAAAAGCTTGTTCTGGCAATGTTTGTCACAGGTGATCGAACCTGTTGTCTTGCATGAATAACATTGACTCGAAATGCATCAACAGCATTGCGGCTAAAATAGAGAAAATTTAACATATAAAATTATTTTATTAACTAGAAGATGGTAAACCATAAACATGTACTTCTTAAAAATGTGTATACCACAATGTAAATCAATAAACAATTAAACTCGAAACAAAAACAATATGTAAGTTTCTTAATATTTGCTTTCACAGAAGAATACCTTATCTCAACAGTTAGATTGTGTTCTAAAATTGTTAGGGAGAGGGGGGTCTCTGTGGCCTGGTAGTCTAAAAGTGAAGGATCATGCCTGTCACTGACTAGATTCCAATCCCATTTGTGAGATCCTATTGTAAGAAAGGTTGCCAAAAGTTGGTGGTTTTCATTAAACACTCCAGTTTCTTTTATCATTCTTGAACTGACCAACTAGATATAAGTGAATAAATATTAATACCATTACCCCCTCTACTCTACTTCATAAAGGTCTAGGGATATAGAGTTTCATTGATGAAAATTTTATAAAATGTCAATGTAAATCAATAATACCAAAATTGGAGTTGCCCATCATTGATATGAGTAAAATTTAACCAATTTTGGATAACAATTTTGGGGTTACAATTACACAATTTATGCACCCAAAAATGTTTCAAATGGATGCACAACAGGACAGACAGAGTCAACCAATTACTAGACCTGTTTCCGTCTCTGATAATGCAGGCAATGATGTCACAATTACTTTCAGTCAAGTGAGACCTGCCAGTTGTTAGCATAAAAAAGACAAATGTATTTATAATATTTTTTACCCAATGTCATCCCTGTAGACACGGGAGATAAGGACTTCTCCCTTGTGGTTGTAAATAAACACTCCCCCAATCATTTCATAACTGTTTCTCTTTCACCATTCAACTACCTGAAAGAAAACATTACACAAGAATAAGCTCAATCATGAAATTATTACATGTATAACCCTGTTTTATAACCCTGTAAAACAAAGATAAATGTACAATATTACACATAGAAAGACACAGCCAGGAACCAAAAAATACTGTTTTAAAGACAGGTGGTTTTTATGTTACAGAGGTGATTGTTTGTTGAAATATGACAGGGAGGGTCCTTAAAACATTGATCTTTATGGACAGATGATCTTTTTATAGAGGTGGTGGATATAGCAGGTATGCAGTATGCAATTATAAAACATTGAGTATCTTTATATGTTGGATCCAAGGACCAAACTATTGCCCAAGACAAAAACCTATAATACATAACACATTTTAGACCTGAGAAGATAGATTTTATTAAGGAGGTTATATATGTGTTGTAACATTTTGTCTAACATTTTGTTAGAAAATGGGCCAGCCGCCAGTGTACCATGTGATACTAGATAAAGTTCATGCAGAACAACTATTTCCATTAGTATTAGAATCGCCACAGTTCTGTTTTTCCTAAAACGATGTTACACTGGGAAATTTTTATGTAAATGTTTTCCAAAATGTTCAGGGGTATTGATAACGTGGTACTGTATGTCCCGAGAACCCCATTGCAACAAGATGACTGGTTGTACTGTGTACATACGAGTGCTCACATATTTGACATGGCACTAGTACTCCAGTAGTAGTATGTTTCACAGAGAACAGCATGATCATGGTTTATGGGCAGATTTGTGACATAATTTGGATATTGATTGATTGAACGGGTTTTACGTCCATTTCAAAAATATTTCACTTATATCGGGACATCACCAGCTATAGGTGAAGTGGTAGAAATTGCTATCCTTGTAATGCACTCTGGGAAATCAGCAGGTAGGGACACTGTTGGTTATAATTCAATTTATTGGTCCTAAACTTTCTATGCCATAAATTATTGTGCACACGCCCCCTCATCTATAGATTCGTTATAAAAAACATGGGGGTAAATCGCACAAAACATAAGTGTCCATTTTAAAAGCATGTCAGTTAGTGACAAAAGAAAGTAAATAAGTATGCTTTCATATGAATAATCTTACCAAATTTCAATAAAAATACACCGGTTAGGGAGGATGGTCTCTCCCTCTCAGTGCTTAGTCAGTCACTTCCGGTTACTAGAACACATCGACCGGTTCACAAATAGATCTTATTGTGATGCGTTCGTTATCTCTTATCACTGTTTTGTTGTACAGTTAGTAGAAATATCTCACTTAAAATATTTTAGGTTGTTTTAAAAAGATTTTTATGATAATTTTTATGTAAATTTTTCAATGCGGAACAGTGGTGTCGAACCTATCAATACAAAACGTTACCATACTGATTTTAACCATATTTGGTATATTATTTTGAAAAGAATGTCCATTTCGATGATTTTTACCAGAGATCATAATACATTATTAGAACTTATCTATATGTTTCTGATGTATCATTCAAACTGGAAAACTAAAATCTAATGACTAGTTCCTTTTCATCGAATTTTACAACAACTTTCTTTGTCATCATCCATGATCCCGGTTAGCCACTAACGATGGTAACTCTAACTGAAAACCCTCGATGTCAGGAAAGCTAGCGGACCAGACAACATACCTACAAGAATACTGAAACTGACAGCAGATGAAACATTCAGAGTGTTAGCCGTCATATTCCAGCACTCTTATTACAAAGGTCAACTTCCCAGAAAGGAAGCAAGACTGACCGAGCAACTACAGACCAGTGTTGCATCATCTGAACTCGAACAACAGGCCACTCGTGTAAGACCCAACTTATCATCACAATCGAGGAGATCTCCCGAGCTCTGGACAACAGGAAACAGGTTGATATGATGATACTGGACTTCTCTAAAGCCTTTGACGCTGTGCCCCACCAACGACTCCTCAACAAGCTTACATACTATGGAGTGGAACTCCTTACACACAAATGGATAACACAGTGGCTGACAAAAAGATCACAGAAGGTTGCACTGGATGGAGAATCATCAGCAGAGTTCCAGTTGAATCCGAAGTACCTTAAGGAACAGTCCTTGGACCTCGCATGTTCCTGCTGCCAGTATGTTAATGACATCGGCGAGGGAATAGGATCCAGAGTAAAGCTTTTTGCAGATGACTGTCTCCTTTACAGAGTAATTGAATCAAACAGAGACATAAAACCCCTTGGGTTTTATATGTCTCTGAATCAAAGAATGATACAACCCTCCTGCAGACAGACCTAGGCCTAGAGCACATGGTTAACTGGACCAAAGATTGGCTGATGCAATTCAATGCAAAGAAGTGTTATGTGATGAGAATGAAGAGGTCAAGAACATCAATTATCAGGCATGCTCCCTATAACATCAGTGGAACAACACTCGCCGAAGTAGAACACAATCCATACTTGGGAGTAGAGATATCCAATGACCTCAACTGGAAGAATCACATCGACCAAATGACAGCCAACTTTTAGATAACTGTTACTAAAGAACTTTTCATGCTGTATTGGGTTAGAATTGACCAATTCAGGAGAAAATTTTTAATGATTAGGTTAAAACAAACATCTTATTTATACACTGGGTAAAAATTGGGTCAACAAATTTTTTGTTCAGGAAAGGTAAAAAATTAGGTCATAATCTTCACAATTGGCCTTGACCTCATTTTGAAGGTAATTACAAGAATGATTTCAAAACAGTAAAACCCCATGTAAATATCTGATCAGATAGTCAAGTTATAACCATTCCAGTAATTTTTTGCATCCGTGACCTTGACTATTGAACCCATGACCTTTTTCTATACATCAAAATAGTAGTTGTATTAATATCTACAACATTCTAATATACATGCCTATAGAAAATGTTAATAGTTTTCAAGATAATTAACAACTCGGTATTATTTCGAATCTGTGACCTTAATCTATATATATCAAAATTACCGTTACATCAATGCCAACAATATTCTAATAT
The DNA here is from genome assembly GCA_021292105.1 of Anadara kagoshimensis. NCBI lineage: Eukaryota > Metazoa > Mollusca > Bivalvia > Arcoida > Arcidae > Anadara > Anadara kagoshimensis. The sequence goes on along the minus strand of CM037870.1, from coordinate 18,230,348 downwards.
ACATGCCTATACAAAAAGTTTATAGTTTTCAAGATAATAAACCGTTTCAGTATTCTTTCGTGTCTGAGACCTTGACCTTTGAACCCATGACCTTAATCTATATATCAAAATAATTGTTGCATCAATACGAACAATATTCCAATATACATGCCTATACAAAAAGTTTATAGTTTTCCAGATAATTAACCATTTTGGAATTGTTTTGCTACTGTGACCTTGACCTTTGAACCCATGACCTTTTTCTATACATCAAAATGATCGATGTAACAACACCTACAACATTATAATATACATGCCTATACAAAAAGTTTATAGTTTTCAAGATAATGAACCATTTCAGTCTTCTTTCGCATCTGTGACCTTGACCTTTGACTCCATGACCTTAATCTATCGTTGCATCAATACAAACAATATTCCAATATACATGCCTATACAAAAAGTTCATAGTTTTCGAGATAATAAACCATTTCAGTATTGTTTTGCTGCTGTGACCTTGACCTTAGGATCCATGACCTTTTTCTACACATCAAAATAATCGTTGCATCAATACCTACAACATTCCAATATACATGCCTATACAAAAAGTTTATAATTTTCGAGATAATTAACCATTCTAGTATTGTTTTGCTGCTGTGACCTTGACCTTTGGACCCATGACCCTTTACTATACATCAAAATGATCGATCATGTATCAATACCTACAACATTCTAATATACATGCCCCCTGCGCCCCCCCCCTCCCCCCCCCCCCCCCCCTTTGCTGGATACGCCACTGCATAAAGTTGTATGACCCGTATATATGTAAACGGTTTAAAAATACGTGGTGATAACACATTTGTTATTGACACGTACGGGGCAAAAATTATAACCACTTCGTAAAAAAAAGATGAATCTATCCGCTTATTGGGTTGTCCAAATGTGGTATATATGTTTATGGTTACTATATAATAAAGTTACGTTTCGCCGTCGTTATCGAAAGCGCCATCTAGTGTCACGTTCTTTTCTACATTGAACCGCCATCATGCCACAGGTACTCAATCTAGCTCTATGTTCAACAACCTTAATAAGCAACAATTTGCACGTTTTTCTTGCAAATACGGAGTAATATTGAAATATTAATTATTAAAGTATTCTGTGTTTATAAGATATGTCGGTGATTTTTATTGTTGACTGAAATTTGTGCGATGTAATTTCGACCACGTGGTCGCCCCAACATCTGAACATGAGGACCAAATTGTAAGAAAAACCGCTATACAACGTGTAGGGACACTTGGGTCATATTAAATGTTGCTTTCCAACAAGGCATTTAAATATGGAAACCATGGGTCCGTTAAGACCGTAAAAATAGAAGCGGGGGGGGGGGGGGGTTATGCTGCTATGCACCTCCACTGTGTAGCTACACCTGTCATGAAATTGTTAACAGATGAAGCATGCACAAGAAACCTCAAACATATTGGAAAGGCAAAAATTTTACACTTCAACTATTGTTGGCAGTCTCCAAAAAAGTTGTTTTTTCCCATTTCAAAATTTTTTTTATTTGTTGTTTACATGAAAATGATATGTTTTCCAAATAAATTTCTAAAAATTCATTGCTCGCAGACAGGCTAGAAAATGCTGTAAATAAATTCAGGGGCATGAATGATGGACAAATTGAATTCTAATTTGCATTTAACTAGTAGTAAAATTAGAAAGCAAGATTTTTCCAAAAATGAGTCAAAATGCCACTTCTTTTCCCAATTCCTAGGGCCCCGGACATTACCCAAAAGGGGTGAAAGACCCCTGCAAACATTATGGGCATTTCTGTGAAAAAATTCCTAGAGTGTATGGGGATATAAAACTAAAAGGAAGTTCTACCAATTCTTAGAAAATAATAATGATAAAACACAAATCCAATTGTTGAATATTGTCATACTATATAGACCTAGTTATTGCAAGCATGTCATATTGATATAGATCTAATTTGCTAATTACACAAGAACATCAAATTCCCCCAAAAAGCAGAAGGTAACAAAATCACTGATGTCCTTTAAGTTACTAATGGATCTCTTTTATATATTCAACAGAACGTAAAACGATCTGGTAAGCCAACCTCTGGCAAAGGCAAGAAGAAGAAGACAAGTTTGAAGTACACAGTTGATTGTACTCATCCTGTTGAAGATGGCATTATGGACGTAGCAAACTTTGTAAGTTATATATAGATTGAAGTTCAGAAACCCAGTCAAGATTTGTTTCAACAATAGTGATAAGTGAGATAGTCAGTTCTTGGATGGTGGATGGTCAAATACTCTTGAAGGAAACCAATGAACTTTGGAATTGAAGTCTAAAATCTAAATATTGTGCACCGTATTGTGATTAAAAGTCCCATACTGGTGTACAAATTTTAAAAATTGTCGATATAGGTTTCTGATTAGTGTGTGCAGCAATACTGAACTTCAAAGATAAATACTAAATACATTAATACATTATTATGGCAACAACGCCCAACAAATGTTTCATTCGTGGAGAACACCACAGCAGTTTTCTTATGCTATTTCCTTGAATGTCACAAGTAAGTATGGTTTTGGCTTGCGTGTCATTTACTTTCAACATACTTTTTCCGATACATTTTTCAGTGCTTGCGACATCTTATTTTCACTGTGGCGCCCATTATTGTTTTTATTAACATGTATATGTATTTAAATTGAATGTACTAAAACATATTTTCAAACTAGGGTTCTCTTCCCTAGTTAGATTAGGGGCACCTTCCCTAACAATGTTATATTTAATTGCCTTTGAAGGAGAAGTTCCTGAACGAGAGAGTCAAAGTAAATGGCAAGACAGGAAATTTTGGTAACAACGTCTCATTGGAGAGGAACAAGAATAAAATCACTCTAACCTCCGACATTGCTTTCTCCAAAAGGTAAAATATTTTTCTTGGATAAATGTCACATTTAAGCTTTGCTTGTGATGGTTCAACTGTTTGCTTAAAATTCCTTATTTCAATCTGTTAACACTTAGGTAGAGATGTAGAAAATTTACCAGTAATTTGAGTAAATTTCTGATCCATTACAGTAATACAAGTTTCAAAATCGTAATGTACCAGTATGGGAAAAAAATCCACAATTAAATTTTTTCAAAATTTAGTTTGGTGAGCATACAGTAGCCAGGCTATTTATCAGCTTTGTAGTAATGCCATTTATGAAATTTGTAAATTTTGCATTCCAATATTTCACCATTTGATGCTGCCATGTGACATTATGGTGGAGTGAGTGGGAGACAAATCTTTTGAGTCTCCCAATGTTTGTTTAGATAAAAATTTCTAAAACAGACTTTTGTACTTGCTGGTTGTTTAAGAAACATGTCTTCATACTTGTATTTCATTATACTACAATAGTGCAAGTTAATCCCATAAAAAATTCTTGGTTGATGGGTCTTATTAACCAAGTCCCGAATAACTGTCTGATATCCAAATACATGTATTGCCAATTAAGTGATAACAGCCTTATTGTATATTTTCACTTGTAACCTTAGAAATATTTTGTAATTTAGGTATTTGAAATACTTGACCAAAAAGTATTTGAAGAAGAATAACTTGAGAGATTGGTTGCGAGTGGTTGCTAACACCAAAGAATCCTATGAACTGAGGTACTTCCAGATCAACAATGAGGATGAAGAAGAAGATGAAGCTGATGAGTAAATCATCGCCAACAGCTCTTACTGACTTTTATTGTCAATTAATTATGCTGTAAATAAAAAAATATATAAAAAAGTTTGATTTATGTTTATTTATTCCACATCAGTTCTCCTTTCATTAGAATGGTTTGATATGGTAGTACCCAGAGCTGGTCGCATTACAATCAAACACAAACATAACAGTTTATGTCCTAATCTCAATCCCAAAAGCAAGATAAAAACTTTGAAAACTGGCAAATTAAGTTTAAATGCAAACTTCCATTAAAGTGTTGATAGCTACACAATCGTGTATGAAATCAAAATTGAAAAATGAAAAGAAATGGAATCATTGGACATCTAATATACTCATCAAAAAAAGTTAGGGACCGATGTAAGATTTGATATAATCCAAGAACCGAAAAATATATAATCCATCTGTATTTTGTTCGTATTCTTTTCATGTTTCAAATGTTAATAATTTTGTGTACAGATATGTTGTACTGTCAACAATATTGTGATGACGACCTAAAGCGAGACCCTTGACAAGTATGTTTTTTAATCAACACCATACATCTTGAACAAAAAAGTTAAAGACCAATTATTCAAATTTTGTAAAATTTCATCTTCATCTCGTAATTTCATTAATGAGATTTAATTTCAAGCACAAAAATTACTGCATTACATCATTAGAAACAAGAACAAAATAAGGATAGGTGTTTGAATTTTTGGATATATTTTTCTTTCAATTTTTATGTCGACCCCTAACATTTGGTTGAGTACATAATTGTTCGAATCTAGTGATTATACTGTTGCTATTGACATTAACTATCTTGAGCATTGGTCTTTTTGACCAAATTACATTAAGCCAGTATACTGAGACAAAATAACCAGATGCAGCTTTGTGTTCTAGGCCTTTTGCTTCATGACAAGAAGACGTTTCACTTAAATGGTATTAAATGCAGTCCAAGATGAAACAACTTTATTCCTTGGAGGGAATATTCAGTTTAAATATTCCTAAGGGAACATGAACCACTGTGGTAGCTCAGTTGGTAGAGTGCTTATTGCTAGCTCGGTAAGGCGAAGGTCGTGGGTCTGACCCAAGACTTGAAAGTGGGTAGTGACTTCTTTTGCCAAGCACTAGACATTACGAAATAAGTCGGATTTTTCGCATGGGAATTTGAAATAAACTGTCCCAGGACACAATTAAGAACCCTACTGTATAATTTCATCATTGCAACACGGGCAAAATTTCTGCACCTTCACCTATAGCTGGTGATTTTTCAATACAGGTGAAATATTCTTTACTGGGACATTAAAACACCATAACTCGTTCAACTCGAAGGGAACATGAACTTCAACCTGTCCCCATAAAGTTCTGTCCAATATATGGTGTATACTGTAAACCAACTTTAATTTGCAATTATTAACTGATGTGTTTCTCTTACCAAAAAACATTTCTTGACTATTAACTTTTGTGATATGGCATATAGCCAAATCTTTGGAATTGAAACAAGTTTGTGGCGATATACTTCAGTGATTATTTTGTCCTCGTTGAAACAAGTTTTGTGGCGATATACTTCAGTGATTATTTTGACCTCGTTGAAACAACTTTGTGGCGATATACTTCCGTGGTTATTTTGTCCTCGTTGAAACAAGTTTGTGGCGATATACTTCAGTGATTATTTTGACCTCGTTCAAACAACTTTGTGGCGATATACTTCCGTGGTTATTTTGTCCTCGTTGAAACAAGTTTGTGGCGATATACTTCAGTTATTATTTTGTCCTCGTTGAAACAAGTTTGTGGCGATATACTTCAGTGATTATTTTGTCCTCGTGAAAAATGCAAAAGTTAATCACACACGAATAAAAGTTGGTTTACAATAACTTGTAACAAAATACAGAAATTTAACTTGGTTAAAATTTGTTGTATAGTAGTAACAAATACCTTATATCAGATGCCATACTCCAGCAGTCTTTGGCAAACTAAAGTATAAACAGAAATGGATTACACTCAGTTATTTGTCTATAAAACTTTTATAATTAAAAATATTTTATTTTTTCTTGATAAAATATATTTATAATCAATCGGCCTAATATGCACTTTAGGCTTCCATGATGTATATTTTGCAATAATCCAGCTTTACTGAGAAAAATTTGGCAATTTCTGCAATGATGAAAAATTAACAAAGTCTATTTACTCCGCCTTTTTTACCATGTAAGGCACAATGATATGCCATGACCTTTTTTATTCATTGAACCTGTTTATTATGCAAGAAAGACTAATCAACCATGTGCTGTGTCCTATGTATAGGCAAAGCCAAATTATGTTCTGCTTAATGTTCTTCTATCACAATGCCTTCTGAGGGTATTTGCGATAGAATTCAGATCGACTCACATGGGTGAGAGGCTTTAAGTATGTATCTGGAATTTACATTTGCATTAATTTTCAGAAATATGTACAGATGTGTTATATATGTATTCTCAAACCTAACATTGGTATAACTCATAGCTTAATTGAGCAATGGATTAACAAATGTCAGTGATATGCTTGTGTTCTTAAAATTAACAAGGCAAACATTTAAAAAGAAATAAACATGTATAAATTGTATTTACTTCAAATGCAAGGAATTTTGCAATTTACTTGACAATTGTTGAATCATTTTTAATCTCTCCATAATCATATACACAGGTGTTTATTTTCCCTTGGCCTAATTGTGTTGTCATCAAACTGCTGTCCAGTATTTAAGTCAATCATCTGTGACACCTATTACATTTTGAATGGAACCCATAGTAAAAAGGGTTGGGTTTGTTATAAGAGGTGGAGTAAAAAACTTAGATTTTTTGAGGTTGAACATTTTTGACAAAAATTTATACTATACAGAGGCAAAGTCCAAAGTGATGAAAAACTCAAACCATCATGGTAAATTAGGCCGGGTCTTGTTATATACATAGTCAAATTTCTGTTTCACATCTTCAACTGGTTTTTGAGAAAAATCCATAAAATTGAGTGTAATCCATTTCTGATTATACTTTAATAAACAACGGAAACCATTTTGTCATTGGACCCATTATGGTAGCTCAGTTGGTAGAGTGCTCACAACATGTAGTGGTCAGATCTGACTAGGACTTGAAAATTGGCAACTGTTCTTTCCCCATTTAGAAGTGGAAGGGTTCCTCAGAATGACCTTAAAAACTGATGCTCGGTGTCGTGGTAAATGTGGCATCTTAAAGAAGCCTCCTTGCACATTGCCCTAAGCACAAGGTAAAGGTAAACATTTCACCTATAGCTGGTGATGTGTTGATATAGTTAAATATTCTTGACTTGGAAGTAAAACCCAAATTAATCCATGAATTATTAGACCAAATAAATGCCTGTAAACAACAAGAACACAAAATTGTCAAAATAAAATATTTGTATTTTCTGATTTATTGTAACAATGATATAAATTACAAAAGCCCAAACCTTTGTTTTACACATTAGAATTTAATAAGTTACAACTCTGAATTCATGGAATATGACAGTGAACACGAAATCTTATGCTTTACAAGAGTAGAACAAACCCTGTTATATGCACCTCCCATAATTTGATGCCTTTCCTTTTGAGATTGATAAGTTGCAAATCTGAATTCTAGGAATATAACAAACAAAGAATCTTATGTTAAACTAGAGTAGAACCAACAACACTACAAGCCTCACATAATTTTGACCATTTTCTTTTTAAAATCATTGGTTTTATACATAGATATCGGATAAGTTGCAAACTCTGAATTCTAGGAATATAACAAACAAAGAATCTTATGTTAAACTAGAGTGGAACTAACAACACTACAAGCCTCAAATGATTTGGACCATTTTCCCATTGAAATCATTAGTTTTATGCATAGATATTAGACACATTGCCACTCGGAATTTTTGATATATAACACTGAATAAAGAATCGCATGCTAAACAACAACAACTCATTTCCTACATTAGAAAGAGAAATATAATCAACATTGAGAATTTGCTGATATCTGATACAGACCTTGATTATCCTTATGTTAAAAACATTACCCCCTTTTCAAACAAGAGGCCCATGGGCCTTAACGCTCACCTGAGGAAGAGTACATATCTTTGCAGAGGTTCAATGGTCAATGACATTAATAAAAGAGAATATCAAAATTTTCAGCAGTAAGGGCCAATAATATGCAAGTATTTTTGCAAATTAATTATAATAATTATTATATAAGTATGCTACATATAACATTTTTAAAGTCTAGCTACAATATATTATTTATAAACAGCTAAAACATCTGTATATTAAAATGTGCATTAGGCCAATACCTACAATATTCCAATATACATGCCTATACAAAAAGTTTATAGTTTTTGAGATAATTAACCATTTAAGTATTTGTTCGCATCTATGACCTTGACCTTTGAACCTATGAACTTCATTCATATATCAAAATGATCGTTAGGCCAATACCTACAATATTCTAATATACATGCCTATACAAAAAATTTATAGTTTCTGAGATAATTAACCATTTAAGTATTAGTTTGCATCTATGACCTTGACCTTTGAACCTATGAACTTCATTCATATATCAAAATGATCATTGTGCAAATGCCTACAATATTCTAATATACATGCCTATACAAAAAGTTTATAGTTTTTGAGATAATTAACTATTTAAATATTCGTTCGCAGCTATGACCTTGACCTTTGAACCTATTACCTTCATTCATATATCAAAATGATCGTTAGGCCAATACCTACAATATTCCAATATACATGCCTATACAAAAAGTTTATAGTTTTTGAGATAATTAACCATTTAAGTATTCGTTCAATTCTATGACCTTGACATTTGAACCTATGACCTTCATTCATATATCAAAATGATCATTAGGCCAATACCTACAATATTCCAATATACATGCCTATACAAAAAGTTTATAGTTTTTGAGATAATTAACCATTTAAGTATTCGTTCACGTCTATGACCTTGACCTTTGAACCTATGACCTTCATTCATATATCAAAATGATCGTTAGGCCAATACCTACAATATTCCAATATACATGCCTATACAAAAAGTTTATAGTTTTTGAGATAATTAACCATTTAAGTATTCGTTCAATTCTATGACCTTGACATTTGAACCTATGACCTTCATTCATATATCAAAATGATCATTAGGCCAATACCTACAATATTCCAATATACATGCCTATACAAAAAGTTTATAGTTTTTGAGATAATTAACCATTTAAGTATTCGTTCACGTCTATGACCTTGACCTTTGAACCTATGACCTTCATTCCTATATCAAAATGATCGTTAGGCCAATACCTACAATATTCCAATATACATGCCTATACAAAAAGTTTATAGTTTTTGAGATAATTAACCATTTACATACTTGTTTACATCTGTGACCTTGACCTTTGAACCCATGACCTTTATTCATATATCAAAATGACCATTGTGCCATTACCTACAATATTCTGATATACATGCCTATACAAAAAATTCATAGTTTTGCAGATAATTAACTATTTTTGTATTCTTGGACATCTGTGACCTTGACCTTTGAACCCATGACCCTGATCTATAGATCAAAATGATCGTCATGTCAATACCTACAAATAACTGAAAATCCTACACCATTATCACAAGAAATGTTAAAAAAATTGCATTTTTTATCAAAGGTCAAAAACTGGGACATGACCTTGACCTTCGACCTTGACATCAATTGGAAGAAAATTGCAAGACAAGATCAACAGTGAAAACTCCATACAATTATCTTCAGCCGTTATGAAGTTATAACAATAAATGTCTCATTTTAAAAATTATGTAATTTTACGCAAAAAACGCGTAACCTATTTTTCGTCTAATTTTCATGAAAAACATAATTTTAATGTTCCCAGGTATGCTGAATCCAAATATCTAATCAAAATTTGCCTGCACCTTTTGGTTTCAGAGAAGAAGATTTTTTTGTCTTTTTGCTATTTTTAGTAACAGCGGCCATCTTGTTGAGCATGGCCAAACCCCGAACACAATTTTGAAAGGCTGTTACCCAGGCATGATAATCAGCAAGTTTCATCAAATATGGCCCAGTAGTTTTGGAGGAGAAGATTAAAATGTAAAGTTTACACACGACGCACGACGGACGACGCACGACGGACGGTGATAGATTGCAATAGCTCATCTGAGCCTTTGGCTCAGGTGAGCTAAAAATAGGAAATTGGTATCTTTTGAAAAAATAACTTTACAAATTGTGAAAATGTGGAGGCAAATAAATAATTTATATTTTTTTTCCACAAATCTGCTAAAATGGGCTATTTTTTGAAAGAATCTCTCAAAAATTAGTAGTGAATTTGGATTGTGGCCACCAGGAATGGAAATAATTATCTATATTATACATGTAGCACAGTACCAGACTACTACCAGTATGTTTTTATTCCTGCACAACAGTAGTAATAATATCAACAGCTTGTCCTTGAACCTCACCAGATGATATTTGCATAATGCCTTCCATGTTTTCCGTATGACACATTGATATATGCTGTTCAGCCATGTTCCAATTGTCAAAAACAGCATTGCATTCGCTACACAAAAACACGGCAATATCGGTGGCTTCCATTGGAATGGTTTCTGCATCAATTACGACATTTTCTGTTGTTCCCAACACAACACCGTCAGAATTGACCAGGACATTATCAGTACCCATTATTATCTCTGGTTTAATAGTAGTCTGTGTACCGTCAACTTCTGATGTAATAGTGATAAGATCGGTCTTTGTTTCTGTTTCTAAGGGAACAACAGAATTTAAAACAATGCCTTCCTCACTCGATTGATTAAAGGGCATCAAGTTATCGGCATATAATAAAACAGTTTTAGCCGGAGCAGAAGTGGCCAATTTTTGGGCCCAGTTACCTCTTTTACACTTTGGAATGTGGACTTTCATGGTGTTTTTACAAGAAAACGGTTTATTACAATTGTGACATGTATATTCACTTTCTCTCGTATGTGTCACCATGTGCTGGTTCAGCAAGCGTTTCATTTTAAAAGCTTTCGAACATCTTGTACACTTGAAGGGTTTGTCATCAGAATGTTTGAACATTTTATGTTTATCAATCATGCTCTTGAAACCAAATTTTCTGCCGCATATGTCACATTCATATGGCTTGTCACCTGTATGCTTGTTTAGATGATCTTTGTAATTTGCCTTACTAACAAATTTTTTGCCACAAAATTTGCAAATGATTTTATAACTTCTCTGTTCTGGGTCTAAATGAGTTTGCATATGTAACCGCAAGGAGTTGCTCTCTATGAACGAAAGGTTACATTGATTACAAGCATGCTTTTTTATCCCAGCGTGGCGTTTCATATGGGCTTTTAAGTAACGTATATGGTCAAAATGTTTTCCACACAGATCACATACAGCTTTTTTAGACTTGAGATGTACAGCCTGCATATGTATAAATAAATGCTGTTGCTGAGAGAATATCTTCCCGCAGATTTCACAGACAGGCGAGTCGTTGTGTTTGAGATTAATACCAGATCTTGTTTTAGAATCAAAATTCTGAGTCTGGTGAACTTTAGAAAAGTGCATAGTTAAGGCTTTTTCACTTGTAAAAGACTTATCACATATGGTACATGGAAAACTTTGATGCAATTTCTTTGGGCCATGAACTAATGATAAATGACTTTGCAAATCCAACTTATTTTTAAAACACAGTTCACATAAATCACATTTAATTTGCTCCATATCCTTATCACAATCTGCGAAAGAGCTATCTCCATTAATTTCACCAATATCACAGCTATTTTCCAACTTATCATTACTAGTATCTTGGGTAATTTTATCAGGATCATTTTCATTCACCGACAACTGAAGATTTTTCTTCACTGTGCATTTGGAATGACTAAACACTGATTTTACCTCATCTATACAAACTGATGGCACATACATTATCTGATCTGGAGGTGAATTCACTTCACAGTTTACAGAATCGTCAGTATTTTCCGACTCTGTCAACATCTTCTCATTTGAAGATAAATCATCAGAGTCCTCGCTGTCTGAGTCAGTTAGGTCTGTCTGTGAATGTTTGCTGGATAATGTTTCTACAAAGTATTTCCCTCTTGCATTTACTCTTTTCTTTCTGTCATTTGTTTTGCAATTGTTTTCATGTTTCATTGATTTAGTCTTAAGTACATTCTCCTTTGTATTCTGTTTTAGCAAAACATCCTTAAACTTTTTCTTCCCTTTCACCATTGCAGAAAAATCTACTCTTGTTTTTCTATCTGAACAACGAAGAGAGTGTTTGTATGAATTTTGTGATTCTATATGTATAATATCTTTATCTTCTCTGGTTGTAATTTTGATATTATCTTGTGTTGTTTTCCGTGGTCTTCCGCGACCTGTCTTTGGGGTACTGGAAGTAGTAGGAACAGTCTTTTCATTTGACAATGAAAGTAATCTGACATTAGAATTACTATTCACTGCATGTGTTTCAGAATCTGAAATGAAAAAAAGAAATAAGAAAACAATGGGCCTTTGATAGATCACCAATAGACATACCCAATCGCTCTTCTATTTTCATAAATATCCCTCTAAAATTTCCCTATTAGAACCCAATGGTGAACTTTTGTATAAATTTAATATTTAATTTATTATACAATTTTTATAACAATGCCCCTCCACAGTTTCCCAATGATTTAGGGCCCCAAAGCAGATGTTTGTGAAAATATGATTTGTTTGTCCTCAGGATGCTACAAATACAGTGTTCTTATTGGAGATGATTTCTTAATTTATTTATTGTAAACAGGGTATACTAGTAAACATAAATCTAGATGTGCTCCACCTTCAAGAACACGAAGAACATTAAAGTATATGCATGCACACAAACTTTGACATTCCATAAGTTCAGGTGGTTGGTTATACATGTAGTAAGATTTGAGTTGAGTACCGTTAATGGGGTTTAACGTCCCAGTCAAGAATATTTCACTTACCGGTATATCGAGACGTCGCCAGCTATAGGCGAAGGTGCAGAAATTTTGCCTGTGCGTTGCGCTGATGGCATTACACAGCAGGGTTTTTTAGCGTGCCAAGCCTACCGTGACACGGGACTTCGTTTATTTTAAGTTCCCATCCGAAAGAACCGTGACTTTCATTTCCTATTGCCGAATGCTTGGCAAAAGAACAGTCACTACCCACTTTCAAGTCTTGGGTCAGACCCGGCCGGGGATCGAACCCACAAGCTCCCACTTACGGAGCAAGCACTCTACCAACTGAGCTACTGCAGTGAGTAAGATCAAATAAACTTACCAGCTTCAGGAGATCCAGATTTAATCTCGGCAACATTTTCAAGAGGTATTTCTTTTCCTTTGTCCTGAATAACCTACAATGAAACCAAAGAGGTATTTAATTGTAACCAAAATCCCAAAATATATTTTTCTTCACCCTCATAATACCTGGCAGTTTTTTTATTCTTGACTTACATGTTCAAAAGTTAATGCATACATTTGTCATTATCAAATAGAATTAGTTAAAGTCAAAACTGTTTTTTAATATCATATATTTTTTATTTGAATTTTCACTAGTCACTTGATTGAGCTAACAGAGCTCTGAACAACCAGACCCTGGACATTTGTGAAAAAAAGCTCTTCAATATTTAATCATTTAAAATCACTATTACCTTGATGAAAGTCAAGGTAAACCAATTTAGTAAGACCATAAGTACTGATGCTTATATGTGAAGTTTCCTGAGACCTCGCTTCATGGCCCATCATTTTAAAATTATAATTAAATCCTTTAGATGTTGTCAAAACTCATAGTACTAATCCTTTATATGAGATGTCACAGGTAAAATATTAAAATCACGTTTAATATAGTGGTGACTTAATTAAACCATTCGTCATTCACAAACACTCCGTCAATGAAAGATTTAAACCTTACCTGTTTGATCATATCTTTGAATTTACTGAGATTCTCTGGTTGTCCAGACACTATATATACAGGATTAACCGTCCCTGGAGATGATGACACTGATGTTTCTGAACACTTGCTGATGTTGTCCAGAATGTTATCTAAAGTATCATGATCAGTGGAGATCTTCTGTAGAAATCCCCAAGACAGTACAGCTGTTACTGTCTGGAACACCTAATATTGAAAAGAAAAAAAGAAATTACATTAACTAACATTAACTAATACTGCATAAATGGAGTGGAGTGAAGCAATTGTGTTTGATGACAGTCAAGATTCTTTCATATATATATATATATATATATATATATCGAAGTGGGATCAGGATGGTTGAGAAAACCAGAGTGCATGGAGAAAATCATGACCCTTCAGCAAGCAAACTGACAAACTTTCTCAGACTAGGATCTAGCCAAGTTAGACTTGAAATTACATGTAGGTGGCCAGGTGGTGGGTGGTACTGTGATTAGTTAGTATGTGCTTTATATCACTCTGTCTACAATATTCCTATAAATCATGCAAATGAAATAGCATATTATCTTATCTAAGCAAATCTATTTAAAGGTATATTTAATATTCTAGTAGTTTCTCAATACAGAGAACTTTGTTTGGGATAGGTCACTGTTACTGAGTATGATAGGGGCCTTGGTGACAAAGCAGTACATGGGTATAAACCAACACATACAGATCAAAATGCCTCTCACAACTTGTGTTCAAATCACACTCGGGGCAAATTCTAGTGTAGGCAAATTTGTCAGTTCCCTTGTAAAAGTTTAGTAGTAACCATAGGCACTCAAGTTTCCTCCAATATATCGGGAACCACTGCGGTAGCTCAGTTGGTAGAGTGCTCGCTCCGTAAGTGGGAGGTCATGGGTTCGATCCCCGACCGGGTCTGACCCAAGACTTGAAAGTGGGTAGTGACTGTTATTTCGCCAAGCACTCAGCATTACGAAATGAAAGTCACGGTTCTTTTGGATGGGAACTTAAAATAAACGAGGTCCCGTGTCTTGGTAGGCTTGGCACGATAAAGAACCCTGCTGTTAAATGCCATAAGCACAACGCACAGGCAAAATTTCTGCACCTTCGCCTATAGCTGGCGACGTCTTGATATAAGTGAAATATTCTTGACTGGGACGTTAAACACCATTACTCTCTCACTCACTCCAACATCTCAGACCTGATGATAATCAACTATTACATCAGATTTTGTCTGCCACCAGCCATTGGACATTTTTGTCCATGTGACCCAGAGATCTACATGTAGTTGCAATGTTGCAAACAAACTTGAATCTGCCAATACTTGCTGGGCTAAATCATTTTCAAATGAGCTTTCGGCCAGATGGGCGATGGAAAGACATATCAAAAGTTGTTTTTTTTAATGTCAAAACAAACCGAAAGATTCAAACCATTAAAAACTTAATATGAAAGGCAGCAAAACCAATATTTGTCTCCCTCTTCATCTGGGGGATAATGATACTGTACCGTAAAATAATTATCCTTACTTCATCTACACTATGAACTACTGTATCCACCGTGGTATCATCTTGTACGTCATTATCTGTAAGAGCTGCTTCTAGGGCTTTTCCAGTTTCATCTGACGTAAACATTTCCTGGTCTTCTGGCTCATTAGTAAGTATGTTAGAATCACCTGAAAAGGTATAAATCAAGTTTATGTAAGTAATGTTGATACAATAAGTAAAACAAAAGATACCCCATTCATTTTTCAGGCCATATTTGTTTTGTTCTTCTACTTTCTATTTCAAATTTGTACAAAATTACTTAATCTAACCCACCTAGAGATCTTTCATAAAAATAGGGTTACAATTGGCCCAGTTGTTTCAGGAGAAGATTTTCAAAGAATTGACTAATTATTATACATTGTACATTATTTGCGTAATTCATGAAAATTGGGTCAATAAAAAATCTGTTACATAATTATGTTAAATGTCGGATCCCGCTATCTACCGGTAGTTTCTATATTTCATATTTCAACAAAATTGGTTGAGACCAGTAGAGAAAGATTGTCAGTTCACTTAAAAGTCAGTAGCTTTCTTCATGCAGGCACTCTGGGTTTTTTTCACAATCCAAAACAGACTGCCTCAATATAAGTGAAAGAATCTTGACTGGGGTGTAAAAACACCACAACTCCACTCCAATTTTTAAATGCATTGAATTTTTTATGTAATTACTACAAACACTTTTGTCCACTGAATCACATACCTTCATTAATGTTTGTTATTATGTCTTGTAAGTTTTCTCCAGCATCATGGTCCTCCTCCATAGTGGTTGTTACAACATGTACTGGTACCTCCTCTTTATTGTCTTCATTGGTCTCTGTATTTTTACTTATTTCATCCTCTAATGATTGATGCTCTATGCGCTTCATGGAATACCTTCAAATAGTAAGAAATCTACAGTAAAACCTGTATATTAAGACCACTCATGGATTTTAACAATGTTTAACGTTATAGACAGATGACCTTTTTATACAGGGACTTATTGGTTGAATAACACACACCTGTCTTTATATAGAGGTAATTGCTATAGCAGGTTTCACTGTATAGTCAAGATGGTCTTTATCATGTTTATATACAGGTGGTGGGTAGCTATAACAACTTTCCTTGTATAGACAGCTGTCCATTATATAGAGCTGGCCTCTATAGCAAGTTTCACTGTTAAACAAAATTCCTTTTTAGAAATAGGTAATGGTTAAAAGTTTGAATTTGAAAGTATTTACAAACTGAACTTAACACAAGAGGCCCAGTGGGCTTTAACGGTCACCTGGATGCAAGAAATACAATTCAAATGCAAATGTAAAGTATAAGTTGAATGACAAGATTCTTTATTTTATATCAAGGCAGTCATTTCATTGATGGCAGAGGAAACTGGAGTGTCTGAAGAAAATCATGGTCTTTGGCAAGCCACTAACAAACTATATTGCACTAGGATCATAGGCAATGATCTGTAAGCATGCACTATAGAACACTCAGCCACCGTGACCCATATCTTGAATTAGAACTACTACCAACGTTTACAAAAGGCAAAAGAAGAAAACTACAAACCTATGGGTAAGGTATCTATCACCCTGACATATTTTCAGATGATGTATAAAACTGGCTCTTCTTCTTTTTGTCTCCCCACAGACAGGACAGTGGTAGTGATACATGATTGATTTGTTCATCCTCTCATGTGTTAAATCACAATTCTGAGTGCAGATCAGAACGTTATAATCTGTAAAAGTAAAATGAAAAATTTAAAAGTAGTTACATGTTTACAAAATATTCACAAGTTAGAAATCCATGAATAATGATTAAAGAAATTAGAAATGGGTTTTTATTCATAAACTGAATCATGCAGGCCAAGAAGTCTTAAGTGCCCTTCACCAGTGAAGCTGATTTGCAACTGCTAAATTGATGATCAAAACTGTGTTGTGTACATGTACTAAAACACAATTATGTACCGTTAGTTATATATTATAAATACAAGAATTTAGTCTTTTACCATTTCTCTTTACATTATTTACATTACACCATTACTTTTCTTTGTATTGTTGCTCTTTGTTCTTTATACATTCACATTTTTTTGTATTCTTGAAAAACATGTCCTTTATACCACTAGGCCAACCAGGTCTATCATAGTAGAAGATTTCAACCTGTCAACTACTACTGATTCCACACCAAACAAAACTAGAGAGTTTTTGAAAGCCTTATATTTCCACCTCTAACATCTACAAGGGTTAATATTTTCCCCTGAACTTGATCTTTCCAATAAATCCTTGGTTCAAGATCATGACACATCTTTGGACCCTGAAGATTACCGGTATTCATGTGAAGTTTTATGAGTTGTCCAAAACAATGATGAGATATGGCCCAGACACGATTTTACACTGACAGACAGACATGGTGATTCCTATATACCCCCTCAAACTAGTTTGCAGGAGGTATAATAATGTCATGTAGTATGAATAGTATATAATATACTAAAGGCAGTTGAATTTACTTTAAAGGATACAGGGTGGAGATATCAAGGTATTTCAGGTAAAAACATTCTTATTGAATCCAGTCAAGATTAAATTTTAGCTCACTTGAGAACAAAATCTTAATTTTATCTTGACTGGATGGTATCACCTAATTCTAAAATCAAACTTACTATTATAAGGAATCTTTTTCTTCCAGTGTGCCACATAATGCCCTAACAAGTGACTGTGAAATGTTGGTTTAAATCTCTCTTTTGTACACAGTGGACAGTGATACTTCCCTTCACAGCAGTCTTCTTCAGTACATTTCTCAATGGGGAGATCTTTCATGTTTCTAACTATAGACTGGTGCCAATGTTGCTAAAAGTAGAAGTAACATATATAAATACAGAAAAACCTTACCGTTAATTCATCAAAACCATTTGTTCAGTCAAATTTTGGCAATGTAAATGGTTTGGTGATAAATCAAGAAGGAAGGTTCTGAAGAAAAAACATCAGAAATGGATTTTGAGACTTCAAAATAGTGTGTGGTGATAAGTGGAGTTCTAAAGAAAAGCATAACAGAAATGGATGCTGGGACTTGAAAATAGTGTGTGGTAATAACTGAGGTTGCATACTTACTGAGGGGCATTAAAATGTATATGCATAATGAAATTTGATGATAAATAACATGAACAGTTTACATAACAACATAATTAGAGTTCCAGTTATTCATGGGATAGCTGTTGATTTTCAGAAAAAAGTTATAGTTACAATTATTATGAATTTTGTTTTACTGCAATCTATTTATTCTTGAACTGATACATTTATGCTGGATACAAGGCTACAAGAATTTATTCAGAATTTTGTAGTAATGAAGGAATTGAGCCTCTCAGATTAAAGTTTACTGTTACTGATCTGCAGTTTTGTTTAAATTACTCTTACCACTTCATTTTTGGCTTCTTTTGGATGTGAAACATCCGAGTTAAGGTTGAACTCCTCATCTTGATTGACGTCAAATCTGGGCCCTGTTTTACTTCTCCCCTGGTTCTCTTCACAACGCCATATATGGGTTATCATGAGGCTTCTATCATCAACTTTATATTCACATATAGGACAATGGTAATGTTTTGTTTCTGAGCAATCTTTATCACATAAAGTTACTACATGTCCTGTAAAAATTAAATAAAGTAGAGTTATAATTAAAAGCGGTTTTATCCCAATAAACTTTTACAGAAAAAATTTCTGTCCCCATTTGCTTGAATAATTGATTAATTGGTTAATTTGGTTTATGTCGCAGTCAAAAAATATTTCACATATACCAAGACATCACCAGTTAAAGAAGAAGGGAGAGAAAGCTTTACTTTTACAGTTTGTTCAGGGCAATGTGCAGGGAGGGTCTTTAATGGGTCATGCCTACAGAGACATGGGACATTTATTTTAAGGTCTCTTCTGAAGGACCTGTGACTTTCATTCTAAATACCGAATGCTTGGCAAAAGAACAGTCACTACCTATTGTCAAGTCTTGGTCAGACTTGACCGGGATTCAAATCCTTTCCTCCCACATACTTCGACTTTTTTTCAAAAATTTAACCCTACAAATCCATTCCTACATGTATGTACTTGTATTTTACTGACTTTAGTTACCTGCTACTGAGAATTTTTTGGGATGTTTGCTGTCTAATGCAACTACACTTCCAACTCCTTTACCCTATAAAAAATTGTAAAGAAAGAAACATTAGCAGGAGTCTATGAGGAATACTGATTTTGTGAAATCATTTTTTAATAGTGCCAAAAAAATTGTATCACATATTAACAAAATGGTAACACAACAGAACTTAAAGTGTATGATTTATAGACCATGTTATAGGTAAATGTTTTGTTTATTTTAAAGTTTAAAGTCTCTACTTCTCTTTAATGGAAAATGTTATGATCAAAATGTATTATTTTACTGCGATAAAAATGAAAACTTAATTAATACTCTGACGGATATAAACATGATGTATTAGGATTACTGTGTTGACCTAATTTTTGAAACCATTCCCTAGTTTTTGTACCGCCTAGGCCACAATGGATCCATTAAACTAGTTATTGATCCAACACTGCATCAATATCATACCCACAGCTTATCATTACATAAGTGATGAAGAAATAAAGTGTTTTCTTACCATTACTTTTGCATGCTTCTTCAGATGTTCTACAAATGCATTTCTTTTCAGTAACATAGAATTACATACTGGACAATGATAGTGACCACTGGCTTTATCCTTACATGTCCTAAAACATTTTACAACTGTCAAATCTGAAAAAGAAGAAAATAATTAAAAAATAATCAGCATCTACCTCTCACTTGAACACAATCGTGGCGATTTCAAAGAGTGGAGGTTGTATGAATAATGGTGTTTAAAGCCCCAGGCAAGATTTTTGTAACTAACTATCAATCAGTTAGTTAAAAATGCAAAGAAGAGAGATCAGTCAAGATCTAGTTGGCAATATTTTATAGAATTACAAATAATAATTTTGTTTACAACAAATAAAGAATACAGCTAAAACAAACTTTAACCGACCTTCAAATTAACTAACAAAATAATTCAGATACTGGATTTAAGTAAATAAAAATCATAGTTAGAAATTATTGCAAAACTTGGGTCAGACAGTTGAACATCACCTTAGCTAGCCTAACTTTATCTGTCTATGTCACATTATTTGTTGATACCACTACTGATACACAGGAAAGAAAGCACCACCAAAATAAGTACGGTAGTGATTGTAGAACAGCCACGACTAGAACCTCTTTGAGTGTTCTTCTACAAATAATTTCTTCTGGACTGTAAGTCTGTTGAACTCTGTTCCTGTGATTGATTTTGATTCTGGCACTTTTAAGACCTCTTGAATTCTTTATAGCGCATCTCTCTACATGTATAATGTTTGAATATTTGGAAACTCTACTCTTCTATTTAAATACATACCATTAAACTGAACAGCATAAGCAAAGTGTCTCAATTCTAGATGATCTCGGACTTTATTCACAGTTGTAGGTTTGAAATGCACTTTGTCACAAAATGGACAGTGTATGTTAAACCCGCAGTTACAGTCTTCCAGTTCACACCTGACAAGTTTCACTGTCTTTGATAATGACAAAATTGTTGGTTGTTCATCAACCATGTTGCTGTCATTGGTTCTGTCATTGTATGGATTCCTTCCTCAACTCAAAAAATTCTGCATTCTGTAAAAATAAATTTTGAGCTTTGTCTGATATTCACTGATTAATTCATTTGATATTGAGGAAATTCATGTTTGATGCAAATGGACATTACTTTAGCACTTATAAATATTTTCTTTTAATCTGACCGAATTGTAACATTTGAAATGTGCCATGATGCTATACATGTATATGTATGGAGTTCCAAGCTTTAGGCCATTTGGTTCATGACAATAAATTAATACGTTTTAAGGTCTTACTTTGTTAAGTCACTGTAACATTGAATAAAGTTTCTGGCAAACCAGTGTAACAACTTAGTAAAGTATTATGTCCTGATTCAGAATTTGATGTTTCAAATTGTAAGGCTTTTATTTCATTATAATTATGTTGGGGTGGACTCCATAGGTGGGCGGGTAGCTCATTGGCTAGAGCCTCCACAAGTATTAGGAAGGTCTCGGGTACAAGTTTAGGTTTGGCCGCTGCATTTCTCCCTTTCCTGTTCCATTTGGGGACTCGTCAAAACCTGGGAAGTGGCTGGCCAACAGGTCGGTCACAGGATGGAACCTGGTGGTTTTGATTCAGTAGAGTTGAATAAAAAAAGGGAACTTAGGGAGGATTGTGGCAGACTGGACTCGATACATGGCTAGGTAGCTCAGTGGGTAAAGCATCCCGCTAGTATATGGGAAGGTTTCAGATTTGAGTCCCACTCCCAGTTTGGCTGTGCATTTTTTTTTCATTTCCAATTACAAGAGATTGAAACTGTGGTATATGACAGGACATAAAATTTACAGATTCCCAAGTGATTTTGTTTGCAATTGCTTCAAATTGTAATAAACAGATAAAGGTAGTTTCCCCAAGGGAAAAATGTTCCCTTTCTGCCCAAGAAAAGTTCTCAAACAACAACGAAGACGAGAGATGTGTCACATATTTTGAATACACAAACTGTTTGTATGAATATAACTGAAATTGTTCTGACCAAACCTGTGGTTTCTGTTGTTCTCGGGTTCCGTTGTCATCTAGGGTATGCAGTAAAGTGAATATGTGTTGACAACTAACCTAGATACTGTGCAGGAGTCACCATTGCTCTCATGAGATTGTCTCCCCTTTTGCCATGTCTTGTCTTGTGGTGTGAAATCCTTCCTGTGTCAGGAGAACCTCTGGTTGGGCTGGACAGAGAAATACCACTATATAGTACTCATATATTTTTTGTAAGTCGTTGCAATTTAATAATAATTCCTAAACAGTATTTTTGATTTAAATATAGCAAAAGGCACAATAACGCTTGGAAACGAAGCCGCATTATCATCGGGTATACTAATACAGTAACTTCAGTGTATAACGCGAGTTTTAGTCAGCTCTCAATGTCTTTTTTCCGTACTTTTACAATTTTATATAGCAAAAATATTTTTTATAATCTAATCTTGACCAGGTTTGAGAGCGGGGAAGTCGTGTTATATAGCCGTTGTTTCACATTAACACGCCTACTGTGGATAAGTTTGATCTGTCTCTGTGCACAGGATCTTGCGGCCCTGGATATATTTGACGTCTCATAGTTTCATGTTCTTCAAAGTTCACTCAGTTTTGATTACACACGCGGCGTGTGTACTAGTGTTAGCTAAACAGGAGGTGCTTAACATTCCGGAGCAGGCGGCCTCACTTCCAGTTTGTTGGAAGTTTACATATTTAACCCAACTTGTCAGTTTCAAAGTTTTTACTTTGCTTCTGGATTGGGATTCGGACATGGATAAGTATGTTTGGTTTTGATTATAGTTTGCTGGTTATGCCTCTTTTTCTTTGTTACAATTTTTTTCATGGGTCCGAGTATTATAACATTTATTTATCTCGCACATAATGGCAAATTTGTCACGGACTGAGATTATAGTCTATGAGACAATTCTTTGCGACAAATTGTATAATACACGATTCAAAATTATGAATAACAAATTGTATAATACTCCGTCCCTGACAAAAATTGATGTTATGAAACAAATCTAACAAAATTTGTTAAACGATTTCATTGGCTTACTTTTGACTTAATTCAGGATAGTTCCCCGAAGAACACATTACTACTGGCCAATTGCAAAACATTACTTATCCATTTGGTGCGATTTCGTGCAGTCTTCTTAAGTTATCTTCAAGATAAGTTGATTCGAAATATTGAATTTCAAAACTAAAGTATAAGCCCTAGCTATAAATTAAGATATACCATTTTGCGACATGCTTTACATATTCTGTTTTACCGACAGAAAGTTGATTGCGATCAAAACGTATGAAATCATGGCGACTTGTGCCATATTGAAGAATACTGATGAAAAATGTTTTGCTCTCAAAATTGCCAATGAGACATGTCTTTAGGAAAGTTAACTATTGTGTACCGATATTTCTTAGATCTATGCTTTAAGCCAATGTGTTCCGAGGCACTGAGGATAACCATACTTAGTATATGTAGTTAGTAGTGCCTAGTGATAGTATTACAAAATGACAATTCGAAATTTTCCGCAAAGTGAATGCTTCCCTTTCTTTTCCTTTCCGCCTATAGGAAATACAGTGCAGACCTGTCGAAAGTTAAACACCGAGATTAGAAAAGGAGTCGAAGCTCGACTGACGAGGGATAGATAACAGCTGTCGAGCTAGCTAACAAGGGACCGAGATCAACTGCATATTCCGACGACACGTATTTGTTAGCAAAGAGTAAAAACTTTTGACATGCCTGTGCTGCATATACTCTGTAATAAAATGTGCTTAGATTGATGCGATAAGCCAATGCGTTCCGAGGCACTGGGGGATATCCCCGTTGGTATTTACATTGCCTAAAGATAGCATTACAATATTACATTTCGAATTTTGCCACATGTTGGAAGTTTCTAAAGGTCATCATGACTGATAACCTTGAATCAAGATCAACCAGCTATTCAAATTTGACAGACCTTCATGCACTGATATTATATAACATCACGAAGTTTAAGCCTCTTAACCATAAAATTTACACATATTTTTGTTTACTACTTCGGGTCCCTGTGACCTTGTGTCAACAAGCTTCACAAATTTGGCACAGCTTCATGCCCTTGATGCTATAAATGAAGTTTTAACTCTCTAGACAGTTTTTGGCAAAATGTTTGAGGTTACGTTAATGTAAGTCAAGGTCAATCATATTCGAAAATATGATAGAGCTTCATGCCCTGGAGCCTCTAGACCTTTTGTTTGATGCCATGTTTTAGGTTGCTGTGACCTTGAACGTAGATCAAGGTCAATCAGCTTTCGAAAATTGTTAAAGCTTCATGCCTAATGTTATAAATGAAGTTTCCAGGTTCTAGTTAATCTCTTATTTGGTTCACAATATGATGTTTTGATGTTTGACGACTTAAGATTCAATGATTGTGAACTTAAATTTAGGTGAAAGGCCAATATCAACCAAATTTGGTAGAGCTTCAACCCCTGATGTGATATATCAAATTTCATGCTTCTAGGTCTTTTAATTACCTCCAAGAAGATAGTTAAAATTTTTAGTATTGAATGTCATTGTGGCCTTTTTGTAAGTCAAGGCCTCTTTGTGATAGCATAAAAACTATCCATATATTGATTATACAAACCAAATGACTACAGAAATTATTAGTTCAGCAATATAAATTTTATGGTATAATAACCAAACCAGTAAACATTGATAAAGATTATCAAAACTGAATGACTTTTTATATGCCCCCTCCCAATAAAATGTGGAGGGGAAGTTTTTTTCTCTGGCCAACAGTTAATTGAATTTGTGTCCAGTCACTTCTATCTCCTAAATTTGTAAATGAATGAAACCTGGTACAAATGTAAAGCAGCATTCAAACATATTTAGAAATGTAGGTCAAAGGTTAAGGTCACAAGTTCAAATCTTTTAAAATTATTAGTGCCTATGTCCACTATGTATCTCCTACATTTCTAAACTTGGTACAAATGTAAACCACCATACAAGGATGTTTCAAGACCCCTGTTTAGTCATGTCAAACAAAGGTCAAGGTCATCATGGTCAAATCTTAAAATTTTTGAAGTGTCTTGCATGTCTTCTCTGTGTTTCATAATTTCTAAATGGATTTTAACAAAACCAGTACAAATGTAAACCAGCATACAAGGGTGTCTCACGAAGCATCCTTTGTTATAATTATAGGTCAAAGGTCAATGTCATGAGGTTCAATCTAAGACTGTATTTTGTGTCAGCTGTGTATCTCTGTCAATCAAAGGTAAATGTCATTTGGGTCAAATATTAGGATTTCATTTGCAATTTATGTCTACTGTGTATCTAGTACATTTCTATATGGATTTTAATGAAATTTGGTACAAATGTAAATGGGGATGCAAGGATGTGTCATGAAATACCGGTATGTTTAGTTATGCAGGTCATCGGACAAGGTCTGTAGAGGCTATTTGCATCCAAATCTTTGTGAGCGGGTTCAACAGCCATGTTGGGAGCTTTGCATGCTCTCTCTTCTTCTTGCCATCTGTGATGATTTGTTGTATGTAGTGATGTCATCTCACTCACCTGTTTGTAGCTGTAGATCCACCAGATGGAGCCACATGTCTCTAGCAGCCTGTGTATAGTAACCAACTTGGCATTAGGGTGTGTGTTTTCTCAATTAAACTAAATATAAATTTACAGAAAACCAACAATGGTGTGTGAATGTTAATTTTTTTTATTAAAACACTTGAAATGAAGATCCTGGGTTGTTGATGGAAGTCTTTGTTGCTATGACGATTACCAGGCAACATCATCACTTGAAGCAGCAAAACAAGCAGCAATATGACCATCTTTATCTATCTGCTTTGTCCTAAAATAAATAAATAAATAAATAAATAAATAAATAAATAAATAAATAAATAAATAAATCAATCTCAATCAATCAATCTCAATCAATCAATCAATCAATCAAATCACAATTATTTATTACATGGCAAACTGTCATAACCAAAATCTGTTTGAAGAAGTACAAAAATCTGTAAACTGGATTGTTTACTGGAACATGTGTCTCATTAATATTGTTTGTCGGTTTTCTTACCAGTTCCGAAGGTAATTCATTTCCTCCAGACACTCCTGTTACTTTCACTATCTCTGAAATGATCACCTCGATATAATTATAAGTGAAAGAATCTTAACTGGTTCATAAAACACCATTACGCATTTCAACTAAACTTGTTCATATTAGTTGGTACACTGACCCATGAAAACCAACCATTAAGCCAGTTAGCTTTGAATCCCAGTTGGGCCATATCTATGTGTGTGTATGAGAAAGTTTACGAGTTTGTTTGCCGAAGGTTGATGGTTTTCTCTTGGCAATCTGGATTTCTTCACCATCCCTGAACTGATCGCCTCAACATCAGTGAAAGAATTTTGACTGGGGTATTAAATTTCATAACCCCACTTAACCCCATGTAAACCATGTAGTCCAAACAAAATTTTCAGTTCAGAAGTTGCTCACTAGATGGATTCCACTGTATAGCAACCTTAAACAAAAGTTGTCAAAGCCAATATAGCTGAACAGGCACTAAACTTAACTTGGAGAATTTTAGGGGTCAATTTGGGACATTTAGTCATTTTTTCAAAGGGAAATCTACCAATTTTTGGTAGTACCCGGTAATTTTTGGGCAAACAAAATACTAACTGAAGTTCTTACCCTTTTGCAAACACAGTTTGACATAAAGGACAAGTTTCAATTTCTGAACTTCCATCTTTTTCCACATTGTTGTCATTTGAGACATTACAATTCACTTTGTCTAAACTATTGTCATCGTTATCATTAAATTTTTTTCTATTATCATTACAACTGACGTAAGATTTTTTGCTGGAAAACTCTGGCTTCATAATTTCATCAGATGACCCTGATGTTTTAACATGATCTTTTCTTTTCCCTGCAAAATACGCTGATTTCGTGTCATGCTTAAGAACATCAGTATTTTCCATTTTTGTACTTATTCCAAAATTTCCTCTTGTTTCTGCATTAGAATCATGTCTCTCGACATCATATGATTTATTAGTGCCCAAGTTTTTCTGTTTTATAAGTTCAATAGTAGTTTCCTGAATTTGACTTTTATTGCTAACTTGAGGAATAACTTTACTTATATTTGAATCACATGATGCATCCATTTTCTCTGCAACATTGGTGCAATTTGAAGTTGAGAAATTTTGACTGTTTTTAAACAATGGTTGTCTCTTAAAGCTACTTTTTACGTCATTACAATCTGTATTTAATCTTGATGTGTCCTTTTCACCAGGAATAATGTCAGTCCTTTCCGTTTTCTGTGACTCTTCCGTTTTCATTAACTTATCAGTAAGCTCAGACTTGTTAAAAATTGGCGAACCATCTCTTGGTAAATTTTCATCAAAACTCCAGAAAGCTTCATAAGGATACTGATCATGTAGCGAAACTGGTTTCCTGTTCCGACACCACTTGCACAAAGGGGGCAGTAACGATAATGAATGTACATTTGTAACGTAATCCTTGCTCATATCATTCAGATTTGTGTTACTGTCGTCGGTCTTAGCAACAATCTTATTGTTTAAACCATTCTGATTTTCATTGCTGTTACTCTTTTTTCCATTGTTAAAACTATTCCGATTTTCATTGTTGTTACCATTATCATCAGTTTTTAAAACCTGAAATAGATATTATACAAATGATAAAACAGTGTTCTCACTGGGAAATATTTTGGAATGATATTGGGTGCATTCACAATTAAAATTGATATAGTTTTTTCACTAACACCAAACTGATTTTCACAATTAAAACTGTCTCTTAAGAGCCAAATACCCCCAACATCTACAAGGGTTTAATGTTTTCTTGTGACCTTGACCTTTCTGATATGACCTTGGTTCAAGATCATGACACAACTTTGGACTATAAAGATACTTCATGTGAAGTTTTATGACAGTTGTCAAAAGCAATTATGAGATATGGTCAGAACATGATTTGACATCGATGGAGAGACCAACCTGGTGATTCTTATATACCCCTTCTCAAACAAGTTTGCAGGGGTAAAAAAAATCCTGTCAAAAATTAACTTATAATGACTATTATTAAATAAGTTTGATTTGTTTCCAGATTACTGCAATTTTGGCTATTTGACCACTAATTTTTCACAATTACAAGGACCCATTCACAAAGATTGAGAGACAGTCCTATAAAATAAACACAAAATCAAACATTTCACAAAAAGTACTCAACATATACATGTAATCCAAAGTGGAGTGGAGCAATGGTGTTTTAAGCTCCAGGCACTCTGGTTTCCTCCACCTTCCCAGAAGTGTCTAAAGATTAAGAGACACTCCTGTAAAATAACAAACAAACATTTCAAAAAAGTACACAACATGTAATCCAAAGTGGAGTGGAGCAGAGCAATGGTGTTAGATCCAGGCACTCCGGTTTCCTTCACCATCCCAGAAGTGTCTGCCTCGATACAAGTGAAATATTCCTGACTAGGGCTTAAAACTCTCTCCAATTTAACTCCTGCATGAGGATTGAATGGTCTCTACTTACCTGGTGACAAGGCAAATCTCTTAAAGACTTAATATGAAAATGGAATGGTCTCTGCTTACCTGGTGACAAGGCAAATCTCTTAAAGACTTAATATCTACAGCTTTAATATTCCTATGATTCAAAAAACTTTCTCTTAACTTTCTCAAATCCTGGTTGTCAACATTCAGGAATCCACTTCTGTAACATAAAACAAACATGAACAAGTTTTTTCCCTTTGAACAATGTGTTCATGTGCAACTAGTAGGAACCCCAACCCGGCTTTTTTCGAGAATTGTGTTTCGGTTTTACAATTTTTATCCTTCTGTCATTTTGAAAAGTGGGATTACTTTTTGACATGTGTCTGAGGGCCGTACGCCAACAGCTTTGGGATTCATACTGCACTGCAAGATTATTACTAAAGAGGACCCTGGTGGCCAAGCAGTCCAAAGCAGTGGCATATATCAGTGGAAATTTTCTCACACATATCTAATTGGAACCAGATTGGACATGATGTTTCAGGTGACTGATACAGCTTGAAAATGACTTGCCAGTAATTTTTACGATTTCTCAACAAGAAGACAGCCTGAATGGTGTCATATATGATGCCTGATAATTTTAAACACAAGGGACCCTGGTGGCCAATTGGTCCAAAACATGTGCTTATGAATCAAAGCGGCTCTTTCCACCTGGGTTCAAATCCCATTCAAGACAGATCCTAGTGTGAGACAGTTTGTCAGTTCACTTGCCAAAGGCAGGTGGTTTTCTCTGGGAACTACAGTTTGAACAGTTTCCCCAACCACTTCTGAACTGACCCCCTTGATGAAAGTAAAACAATCTTGACTGTGTAAAACTTCATTATTCTATACTCCCCCACAGCTTAAAAGTTGATTTTTTGAAGTGGAATTTACCGGTACTCGGAAAATCTTCAATTTTCAAGAAGCATAATGAAAATCTACAAGTTGGAAAAAAATCTATTACACGGAAAAACTTCAATATTCAACAGCATGATGCAAATCTACAATTTGGAAAAAAATCTATTGCAACAATAAAGAAATCAATTTTCATTGAAATCACATTATGTAATACATATATATGTAAACAAAAGTTGTTTAAATCTATTTTTCACTTTCATCTGATATTTTATTTTTTCAAAGAAACAAGATGTTAAATATCTAAATCTGTCTCATCGAGTAAACATTTTGATACCCGATTTAAATTTAATATAACTAATTCTAAATCTAAACCTGTGAATTGGAATCAATTTTTCGTTTGAAAAAATATTTCACTTTTATCTGCTTTATTGAATAAACATTTTGATACCCAATTTAAATTTAAAGTAACTAATTCTAAATCTAAGAATTAGAATCAATGTTTCGATTAACATACATATTTCACAATGATCTGCTTTAAAATAAGTGTAATTGTGTAAGGCCATATAAAATTAATTCTAAGATATTCATCCCCGCCCGCCCCACTTTTTCAGCCAACCCCAGAATTTTTTTTATTTGTTTATTTTTGTTTTTGCCATCCAGATCCGGCTTTAAATGATGGTTGTAAGTGTCCAATTTGTATTTCTTTTGAAACTGAAAATAAAAAATAACACCCCCACCCCACCCCTTTATGGGTCCAAGTTTTGAAAAAATTTGATGAAAATCTAGGAATTAATTTAATATGGCCTAAAAGGTAGTTATGCATATTGTATATTCTAACAAACAATAGACTGACATATCAGTACTGGCTAATTTAAAACCAGGTTTTGTTTTCACCTTGGTAGGAGAGCAACTTTTTATTTTATTTAAATTTTATTGTTTTTTTCAGAATATAAAAGAAAAACTATCGTCCAAAGGTTAAAAAGAATAATATTTTTATTTCTAACCATTCATAGATGATAGCGTTACATGTTACAGATGGTAGGTATACAGCCTTGGCTGCATAACTGTAAGGGAGACCAGAGATCGAACCCAAGACCTCCCACACTAAAGGCAAGTGTACTACCAACTGAGCTACCTAGACCACAACAACTGATAATAAAAACAATGTATTTGTGCCAAATATACTGGAAATTGAATAGTGTGTCAAGTTTGACCTGGCTGTTTGAGCTTTAAATTTGAATATTAGATTGGGCTATTAGACTGTGTGATATAGGTAAGACAGCATGTTTCGTTACCATAAACATGTGATACCTGGTCTAAATCTCATCTAACCTTATACAGCAATTTTATATAGCCCCTGAATTACACAAAAGATATGTCTGTTTGAATATTCAAATTAAGGGTCAAATGGCCAGGTCAAACTTGACACAATATACATAGTGTAAGAGGGAATAACTCTAAGAAATCAAACAACAATAAACACACGAATATATCTTCCAATGAACAGGTCCACATAGATTACCCTAATGGTAAAGTCAATCTCATCTACATGTATAACAATTCTTTTTTTTTCTTTCTTTCTTTTTTTTCTTTTTAAATATTTTTGTAAAGCAAACATGAAATATCATAATTTGACATAATTGTAATACAAATTCTTAATACAATATATACAATGTTATTTTCTGCATGGTTATTCAGAACAATTCTCTCTCTGTATATTCAAAGAACATTGATAACGAAGGGGAATAAAAGCAAGCTAGAAAATACATGTCTTATGAACTCGGGATATAATTGATTTAAACATGTATTCTACGATTTCAAATTATTTACCGGTACAACTCAATCTAGCTTTTTTTCTAAACTTCCAATTAGCTTGAATTTCCCTATGCATACATGTATACAGTAAAAATCAATTTAATTTAGAACACTGTAAATATGATTCCAAAACCTATCAAAAATTTCTGATTTTCCCAAATTACTTAATCTTATTTTTTTCTGTCATATTATGGTTCAATTTTCTTAATAAACTGTTAAATTTATTTTTCTATCATTTGATCTATAACAATCTACTGTGTAAATTTCAAAAACAATTTTAGAGGAAAAACTCCAAAAAATTCAACTTTCAGCAATAAAAAACACACAAGCGCTTACGAGTAAATATTATGAAGAGAGCAAAAATTTTGACTATTTGTTCTAATTTTTTTTAAAAAGAATATTTAATATCAAATATAAGAGAATATTTTTTCTGTGTGACCATTACAAAATCTTGGGACTTAAGCACCAGTCAATGAGTCAAATGATAACAATTTGTTCTAGACTTATGGCTATGCCTCAGCAAGCAAGAATTGCTTTATATTAATAAATCTCAAACTACCAATCTGTCTTAGTGAGATTTGGACTACTTTGGTTCAAACACATGTAATACTCAGTTAACCAAATGTCAGAAAGTTTTTCAGTTCATTCGCCAAAGATTGGTGGATTTATTTAGGCACTCTTGTTTTCTCCACCATCCAAGAACTGACAACCTGGATATATGTGAAGGAATCTTGACTGGGACACTTAATTCCAATTCTCAATTCCAAGTAACCATAGCATGCATAGATAAGGTTTAAACCAGATTTTTTAATCAGTTAATTGTGTAATTGACATTTTTATCTCATATCAGAATAATCCAACAAGACATTCAGCATCCAGAGTCTTTAATCTTGTAATTGGTGAGGATATTAAAAATGGTAATTAACAGACGACTACATGTCAATATATGTATTGATCTTATCAGTTGACAAGACAGTCTATAAATACTGTGTAATAGACATTCGTTAATCCCTTAATTAAGGATTATATACTGTAATTAGCAGTAGCATTACATACATACCAGTCCATGATTCCGTTTTTAATAAAGGTCATGCAATTACCTGTTGATAGAGATGATGATTTTCAGATCTTGTCAGTTATACCAATCAGTGCAATCAGTCATGCTATTCATTCTTTGGTAAAAGTTGACAGTTATTGTAATTTGCATGTGTAAGTTTTAAACCTTTAAGCCTTAATAGACCAGTTTCCCATCTGTTTAAATCAGGAGGTGGTGTCAAAATAGCACCCATATTGGCATTTTAAATTGATTTATTTGACTCTTAAGCTAACATTTAATAAACCTTTTTTGACCAATTTGACGGATTTATCCGTTTTTACCAGATTTGCACAATGTAAAAGGACGGATAAAATGAAAATGTCAAATAAGATGGATATTTTCCATTTCGTCAGTTTTTCTAATAAAAAGCTGAAATTTTGTATGGAAATTGTACTAAAACCAAACAATAAACGACTTAAAAGTACTTAAATGGCAACCTTGCGCACTAAATAATACCAATCTGGTCAAATAAATAACTTTGAATGGTCAGCCTGGAAAAGTAGATTTTTTTATTTGACATAGCTAACATATACATACCTGCTAACTAGAAAAGTGCTAGCTTGATTGCTCATTTTAGAATCATTGCCCCTTTCTTCAGTTTCTGATGAATGTCTGGCTTTCTTCCCAACTGGCCTATCATTTTTATCATCGTCGTCATCAGAAATGCATATAACGTTTTGAAGTCCATCGTTGCTCTTATTACACACAGACCTAGAGGTATAACTTGTGTTTACAACAGACACCTGATTTGAGGAGTCCCCCTTTGTAATGATTTGTGTTTTCTTTGAAGTGAAAGTGTTTATGCTGGCTGCATTGGTGTCAGTTTCGCTTGGACCTGGCAGTATACTCTGTTTGCGTTTAAGACTTAACTTTGGTCTTTTTTGTTCCTTCATAATTCATTAATAAACAGAAATACTATTATACTATCATACTTCCAACATATTTTGGTTTACCCGCAATTTTTTAACTACACGGAAGTAACATATCGTGTTTAATTTAAAAAGAGAACATGAAAACAACCTTGACAACATCTCCGGAATGCGGCAAAAATTGCCGAAGATTAATGTCCTAAAAAGATAAGTGGAAGAACTTCCTTTTGCGCCCACTCATTAATGATTAATTTCTATTATTCATTTAGTCAGTTTTCACCAAAAATATTCAAAATGTGGCTTAATTCCGTTATGTTTAATTTTTTTCAGTCTGGTGATACTCGCGGAATCATCGGAATGCGTGTTAACTAGCATGTGGAGATACAAAATGGAAGTTCTTCCATACAAATTTGTATGTTACATAGCGTCCAAAATCGGTGTTTTTTATAATCAGTGGGCATTATTGTCTATTCCTGAAGAATGTACCCCATATTTTATTATTTAACTTCGCCAGTTTAAGCCGGCTTGAAATGGTGCCCGTTGCACATTACCCTGGTTGCTTGAATCCATTCAGCAGATCCTAGAGTTAGACTAAATTTAATTTTGTCATCTTGTTTGTCGAATGTCACCGGTGTGTTTCCCGGGCACTCCGGTTGCCTCCACTATTCCAGAAATAACCGTCTGGAATTACATGACTCGGAAATCAACTTGATAATTCGATTCGGCGTGTAAAACACCATTCCAATGATCATCAACCTAGTTGACGCACCAAGGTATGCAGGTAAATAAAATTCTCTTATCGGGGACTCAGTGGCCGCATTTTCAGAACGGGAGGTCCGACGTTTGTAATGGGGCTCGAACCGTCGCCGGGGTCATAAATAAAGCTTTAAGATATCGGTTCGGGCACAGGCTGGCTCTCGGTATTAGGAGGACAGAATATCGATTAGTTCACGGGTCCATGGTGTCCGGATAACGTGACAGGGGTAGTGGTATGTTTGTCTGTGGCCCACTGACTCTTTTAGCTAGCACCTTACTTGAAGTTGTCCCGACTTTGAAGCTCGCTAGTACAAAACAGGCCATAAAACACACTCGCACTTTTCACGCATACACGAACTTTTTCTTAGATTTATAAACTTTGCTGCTAATCGCGAATAGCTGAAAAACCGCTGAAAAACAGCATTACATGTACAACCAACCAATCCGACCCTTTCCAAGCTGAATTTTATGCTTATTACTGAACCACACCTTGCTTTTTGATACTGAATCGTAAATTGAAATGAACGAAAAGAAAAAGTGGATTATTCCTTATAATAAATGACATAATTCAATTATATTTTTATATAAAAATATAATAAACTCACTATCATGATTTGAATAATCTTGTTATGGTTTTAAATGTCACCAAATCGATTGGTTCCAGGAGACAACAGAAATACTACAATGAAATTGACAGACGTATCATATTTACAGTACGGACCTGTCAAAAGTTTAACACCAAGCTAACGAAATTAGCGCCAAAGAGACAATTCTACTCGGTGCCTCATTAGATCCATTTCGGGAGCTTTTCGGTGGCTGCTATCTAAACATCTGAAGCTTTTCGACCTCTCGGCAGACGAATTTCGACTTCTTTTCGTTCGCAGTGTTAAACTTTCGACAGGTCTGTACTGTATATATAGTATGCCTTTCATCATTATCTTTCGATTCATGTTTAATTTATTTGGAAAAAATGGGGGAAAATTTTTAATATAAAATCCCTTCTACATTTTAATATTATACGATTTTGTTCTTTTGCATCTCATCCAGACAAAATAATATGTTTTGTCTAATTTAGTTCCGATAAAAATATGTTTTTTGTACAACATGTATAAAATAATTAATCAATTCTATTTGTAAGCAATCGACGAGAACTGAAGATGACATAAAGATATTCAGAGGGAAGGAAAACAATTGGTTAATTTTTTAAAACAGATCCAGAAAAATCAATACTCATCTTGTTTAAAATGTGAGGTTATTTATTTCGACAACAACTTTAATTTCAATTTTAATGCTGTTCATAAAAATAAGAAAACACGATGTTTGGTTATTTTCAATATAAGAAACAGGTAAGTTAGATTATTTAAACATGTTATTTATTTATTTATTTATTTATTTATTTATTTATTTATTTAAATTTTATACACACTTCTGTTCTTATTCTTATTCTCTTTCCACAAATTCATTCTTGCGTTTTCCCGTACAGTAGTGCCGGGTTCAAATTTATGAAACACTGATTACTGGGTGACTAGATGTCCATTCTGAATTTCCAAATGGCTATGGTTTCCATGGGATCCGCTAAAATATGACTTTTTTTTGAATTTTTTTGTATATATATATAGGCAATGCCTGCTGTCCAATCCTTTTCAACATTTTTTCTGAATAAAATATTGTTTAAATGTTACCCACAAGGAGTAGGCGTGCATTTAAGGTTTCAAATTTTCAAATTTGCTTCCGTTGCAAAGACATCGACAAAATGTGATAATTAATCCAAATTTAAAAACGGTCCAAATTTATAAATTATTAAGGATTTAATTAAAAACACAATAATATTAGCTTCAGTTAAAACATCTTTTCCTACTTTCATGAAGCCTACTATTATATGGTTCGAAACTTTTGGAAATAAATAAGCACAATAAATTGCAAACTGTTTCATAGAAACCTGTTTGAAATTACAGGCCCTGGAAAGACTGTCTTTTAAATGCGGCAGCATATAAGTTTCCGAAAATTTTGATAAATTTTGTTGTCAAATTCTCAAAATTTGTGAAAATATAAGTATTTTTTCACAATTTTGCTAAGAAAAATTAGATTTTGGAAAGAGATTCTCAGAAATAAGTAGGCAATTGGCGATTCTGGCTACCCGGAATTGAAACGCATAGCGCCACTATTTATGTCTTCAAGTTTCCATATGGTTGCGGATATCATCTCGATCATCTTAGTAATTGTGTCGGTCGTGCAATTTGTAATTTTGTAATTCTTTTGGAGACGGACTAATGTTAAGAAACATATTTCCATTGTTTCCGAATCCATATACTAAGTATACATAAATATTGGATTCATATTTGGTATGTTTCTTTATGTAGTTGACCTATATTTTTAGTCAAGTTCGATTTTGCCTCAATTTAGATTAGCTCTGCCAGAGTTATGTCCCTTTGAAATGTTTAATTCTAAATCCATATTTTGTATCTTTTTAAACTGATATTGGATTCATATTTGGTATGTACCGTAAGCTTTATATAGTTAGCCTATAAATCAAGTTCGAGTTTGACTCAATTTTGATAATCTTTGACAAAGTTATGGTCCTTGGAAATGTTCACTTTTGTAACATTTTTCCGGGGGTTTCTTTATCTTTTTATTGAGGTATTGCATTCATATTTGGTATGTTGCTTTATATGGTTGACCTACCAGTCAAGTTCAACTCAACCCCAATTTCGACCAACTTTTACAAAGTTACGACCCTTTTACATTTTTCCTTTTGTAACCGTTTTCCAGACTTTTTTAATTGTTGAGGTATTAGATTCATATTTGGTATGTACCTTAATACAGTTGGGCGAACCAGCATCTCAAATTTCAAAATTCTTATACATATATGACCTGGCCAAGGATCAAACCCACGACCTCCAATTCTCGAAGTGGATGTTGTAATGACCGACTCACCAAGGCGGTGACCCGGGAGTAGACATGATTCTGTGCTAGCAGGATTTCTTGTTTAAAGTTTAAAATTGATATGATGGTCATTGTAATTAACTGAAACTAAATTATTGACCATTAAGTGCTGTTTTACTTTATAATATATATTATATTACTGTATGGTAATGTAAACAATGATACCAAAAATAGCATTGGTCATAAAAATAAATTACTAAAAGTGCATAAAGGCTATTTTTAACATAGAATATTGTAAATTACATTTTAATAAAGAATTGCTTGGACAAATTAATAGTGCATATTTATTCATTATTCAGAGACCTAACTAAAAAGTATATTTTTGTCAATACTGCATGTTTTGGTTAACGTCTGTATAGAGAAAAAATCACATTTATGACAGAAAATATCTACTTCAGCTATCCATTTGGGCCCCAAATTACAAATGAATGTAGATTGAATCAAGACAGTTCATACCTGGACGACCTACATATTACCAATGAGGTACCTAATAGGAGTATTTATACTTAACCATCTTGATTTTATTGAAAAAGTGGCAAAATTTATGGTATGCACACACTCACATGGACTGATTTAAAAGAAAACATATTTTTTCCATTTAGGTCTCTCTTTTCTGTGTTGAAATATAATTAAAATGTTAACAAAATAAATAGAAATAAAAATTTAATCGCAATATATGCATGTTCAAAATAGCCTTTATGCACAGTAAAAATAAATTTTACATGTAGCGGTTTAGACCGTAACTAGATATTTAGTGATATGACTAAATAGAATTAGTGATATCACAAAAATAAAAAAAATCGAAAAAAATGATATCGCAAAAACAATGATTCACTAATTTGAAACGGGATATTCAACAGCAACAACAAAAAGATAGAACATGTCATCCGGTCCCTGAAAGATGAAGCGAGAACGAGAAATAGACCGCGTCGAAGGTTTTGAAGGTTTAAACTGTATAAAAGTAGAAAGTCAAGAGGCGTCAAGTAGAAAAAACCCATGTCTAAGCTGAATTGGGAAGCTGAAAGTGGTGAACTCAGTGGCGCAACCAGAATCGAAATATACCGCGTCACAGCCGGAGTTCGGAAACTCGAAAACATAGGAATACACACTAAGATCATATAAATTGGACTATTACAAATATTTCTAAGCAAAACATCATCTTCAGGCAACTATTTTGGCCGCCATCTTGGATTTTTAAATGGCCAATCTTGTAGATCCTTAAAGATCAATTGTGCCAAATTCGATGCTTGAATCATCTTTTGCCCGATTTTTCTGTTATCTCATCGTTAGAAGACATCAATTACATTTAGAATATGACCTTGTCGAAGATGGAGTTGTGAAACTGACAGGTGTCAACTAGAAAATGATCTTCATGTTCGAAGCTGGAATCGGGAAACTGTGAAAGTATTGAAGTCGGAGCGGAGACGTCAATTAGAAAAAAAAACGCGAGAGGCTTTTGCAGTTTGAGAATACTACGAAAATTATACATTTTCTCTAGAAAAAACCCCGCAATTACTAATCACAGAACAAATATACAGGTCCATGTCCAAGTCATAAGCCCAAATGCATATTTAAAAATTTGAAAACTGACAAATTAAGTCAAGCACATGAACTTCCACTAGGTACGTGAGACCACGTGTTACGGAAAGGTAAGCACCTCCTGTCATACTAGCTACACTCGACACATTTGGAATCAAAAGAATACAGAACTACGTGACGTCATAATATCCAGGATAATTTTGGATACAGAGTCATAATACTTATCAACAATATTGTGATGACAACCATATTTTTTATCACTATATTTGATCAACTTGTTAGACCAATTCTGGGGTGTGGACCATGGACAATTTGCAAAGCATTTTTAATTCGTCTAAAAGAGTCTGAACTAGGCCTATTACATTTCTGATAAGTATCCCTTTGAAAAAGTTCACCTAAAAGTTCGTAAATATATCGATTGTTTAGGGGTACACTGTCGCAAGTCTCATATATATTGGGTGTAAAAAGATCTGTTACTTATTTCACATGCCTTTCGGAGTTGGGACGCTTATCATTAGAAGGTTTTGCAATTACTCATTGTTTCATCACACATTGGTAATGTAAACACTCTTCTTCATGAGGTTTTACTGTTGAATCTGTTCACGAGCAGTCTGTCTGATATTCCATTATTCAAAAAAGTATCTGAAGATGAAATCATACCTGAATCAAAATTTGTTTGAACTTGTAAAGCATTTTTTAAATTTTTCCAGAGCTCCCGACCTCATTTCCATGATGGAAGTTCGTGTCATTTAATTTGCCAGTTTAAAAAAGTTTTTTTACTTAGCTTTTGGACTGTGGTTTTGACATGGTTTGGCATATTTATTTTTTATCAGAATTTTTTTGTTTTTTGTTTTGTTTTTTTCTGCAAATGCAAAATGCAAATATTACCATGGATAAAATAAACACAGAAACATCAAAATTGGGACTAAGAAAGATATTATCTATTGCAAGAAGACTAATTCCAATTTTTGGCAAATGATTACAAAATTTAGAATAAATTATCATTCTTTGGAAATAGAGAAAGGCAGATACAGAAGAATACGAAGAACAGAAAGACTGTGTGAAAAATCATAATCTAGAAGATGGCACATTTTATATTTTGTACTTGAATATGATATCAACAAAACAGAACGCATGAATATTAATCCTATATGAGTGACATAGTATCCGGTGCTCCATTTTTTTTAACTACATGTATATCGTTTCTGAACAAGTGCGATAAATTATACTAACTCCGAAACCTGAACACTTGTATCTGATTTTTTTTTAAAAAAAAACAAAATCGGTACGACAAAGAGGTCTAGAGTTATACCGGACATGTGTTCAAAGTTTCCAGTGCTTGTAACATTTAAAAGTAAATGCATTTTTACATCTGTATTGCTTGAATTGTTTGCTACAGTACAGATAAAAATTTGAAAAATATGCTGACGAAATGGTGCCGAACCAGCAGCCAATTTTTGCCCGTCGTTAACTATATCTTTACAATTTTTCGTCAGCTGCTCTCTTTACCTCTGTAGATATCTCGGCCGCTCGATAGCCGAGTTTCGATTTCTTTTCGTTACCTCAGTGTTAAATTTTCGACCGGCTTGGACCGTAAGTGCATTATTGACACTGTGATAAACTGTCACGATGCTATAGCTACTTGAGAATTTTTAAACGAAATAATGCATCAATAATTTCAAAAGTAGCACATGCTTTTTTCCAACACCATTTGAGGTTGACAACGACACAGTATGTTTTGACGATGTATCGTCCGTAACAACACATATATGTGGGTTGTTTTAAGAAATAAAGACATTGTATTGTTATTTATCGTGGTATAACTAAAAATGGTCTGTCGCAAAATGCAAAGCATTTCATGATAAATTTTGCAAAAGGCCATTGTTAGTTATACCGCGATAACTAACAATACAATTGTCTTTATTTCTTATATTTTCAATATTTACCATGATAACTTTAACAAACATAAAAATATATATTTCGATGGTACTCCACTGAGTTAATGGCGGATGGAAACGCTGGTGATACTGTCAACGTAAAAAATAGTACAGACTTTTCCTTCTTTATGATTTTTTATTGAATAATTACAAATTGGTTTACTTTCTCGTGTTAAAAATGAACGTGTAATTTGAAAACGTAGAATTTATGAGTTTACCTGACTGAAGGTATTGGGCGTAGTGTGAATATCTTTGGGTTTCCCCGTTTTCAACGTTACGCGCAACGTCAAAATGGGGATCTAGAAACCCGTTGACACACAGATTGTCAACAAAGCCGGAACTACTTTCTATTGTTGTTATCGGCTGATAACATATAATGCCAATTAAAGTGTTATCGAAGTTGTAATAATGGAATTGTAAATATTGATAAGTAATGTGTATTGTACGATATCTTAAGAGCATTCGACCCAAACAGCGAAATGAACATTACATCACTTCAAAGAATTCTCAGCGGTTTAAAATACATATGTTCAATCTCTGAATCCATTGAATAATTTCTGAAATGCATGGCGGTACGCTGATTTAGGTAGACCTCTGAGACACCAGCTGATGGCTGATCCAAGGGCTTGTTGGGACTTTTAACGAAGCCCGGATAAGAATTTTTTGGAAGTAGGAAATGGGGTAAATCTGGAGAGACTGGCGGATGTGACAAAACGGTAACCTTCTCAGACTTCAAAAATAGATTCACAAGCTCATATGTATATGATGGAGCATTATCATGAAGTAGATGAACATGCTTAAATCCTGACACAGGGCGTGGTTTAAGATAATATTTCTTGGGCTTTTTACATAGGCGTAGGAGGGTTTTTAATATGGGGGGGGGGGCAAACCGAAGCTATGTCTATGTCGTGCGAAGGTATAGGTGGGGGTCTGAGGCCCCGGAAATTTTTCAAAACTAAGTCCTGTCTAGATGCATTTTCAATGTATTGTGCATCGTTTTGATAGGTTCAAAATACTGTGATATCAAGGCAAGATTATAAAAAATAACCGTATGACACAAGTTCCATAATCATCCCTCTCATTGGAGATGGATATCAGAGGCTGATCCAGAGAATGTATAATGTGAGAGTCGAAGGGCTGAACATTCTAGGGGGGTTCGGGGGCATGCTCCCCCGGAAAATTTTGAAAAAGTGGCGCAAAAATCCTGCATTCTGGTGCAATATTATTAGCGACATAAATGGGGGCGTATTACCCCCACGCACCCCGCTGAATCCGCCACTGGATATGGGGGTACCCCGGAAAATTTTGACGCCCTTTTACAAGTATAATGATGAAATTGATAATTGATTGGTTACCAGATGGACATTTCCTGTTAAAGCTCTTGGGTTTTTTTTGTTTTTGTTTTGTTTTTTTTCCTTTTTTTAGCATGATACAAAATTTCACACAATATATTGCGGGGGGCTGGTCCCCCTTCTCTGACATTGGGGGGGGGGGGGGGGGGCCGGCCCCCGCTGGCCCCCCTGCTCCTACGCCTATGTTTTAGGTATAACATCTCGGCAATACCAACCTGCAACACGTATGCCTTTCGGCACTGGCTACACCAACACAATGCCATGAGAAGAAAATGCAATAAAGAAACTTAGAACTTTGTTCTTATGCTTCTTTTAGCAACTACATACCTTCTACCATGTTTAGTTAGCCATATTTTGTTTCCATTTTTTTCTTATATGTTCGAAATGGTTATCCCATGTTTTGTCACCAGTAACAATGTTTGCATATTGTCTTTGATTAAATTTAGGAAACATTTTGAGCAATTGCTTAGTGGTTTGTACTCGTAAATGTTTTTTGTAATCTGTTAATATTTCATCTGGCAGAAATCTTTGGTACTTTCAAAAGACGCTTCAAAATGAAATGCCCCCGCTATATGCCAAAAGCGTTTCAACATGTTTGATAGAAAGTCGCCGCAAATTGTTAACGCTGTAGAAGTACACATGACACTAAAACGATAACGGAATACAGGCTGTTTACCAAGTTCGGGGCTATTTTCGCGAGAAATTAAAAATTCCTTTTTTGGTATGGTCATTCGCTGTCAATTTCGTATCGGGACACTGTGGCGCAGGCTTAAAAATATTACACTTTTTAGCTCTTTTTGTATATTAAAAGGTACTTTTATATACATATTGAGTGTTAATATCGTAACCATCGTATGATTACAACATCAAAAAATTTAACATACCATCGTTAAGACAGATAATTCAGTCGTTGATGTAATAAACTTAATCCTGTAGGCTATAAATACTACACAACAGACGAAAATATAAGATTCAATCAATACAATGGGGTGTTAAAATTATATAAAACATTTTATTGATTTTTGTTCTTGATGTTTTCCGTAAATGTTACCGGACAGGATATGTAAAGTATGGATTATGAATCGTTTTCAATTGGCACATTAAATTCTAACCATGATAATTCTATCAAAAAAAAAAAAGGTCGCAAATGATCTAAAATTGTTTCCATCCTATTAGACTAGGCACATT
The DNA here is from genome assembly GCA_021292105.1 of Anadara kagoshimensis. Classification (NCBI taxonomy): domain Eukaryota; kingdom Metazoa; phylum Mollusca; class Bivalvia; order Arcoida; family Arcidae; genus Anadara; species Anadara kagoshimensis. The sequence continues at coordinate 18,187,711 of CM037870.1, read as the reverse complement.
TTCAGAAAAGACGTCGTTTTAAAGAGGAAGAGGCATTTTTTAGTAAAAGCAAACCATATATCATTCTTACCTAATTTGGGTGTGCTGAGTCCGAAAATGGCGGATACCAAGCTGAAAATTTGCTCTAAGTAGGTCAAAATTTAAATACAAAATGGCCGCCACAATCAAAATGCATTTTTGCATGAAAGTGGATATAGAAGTTGTTTTTGTAGCAACAAACGGCTATTAACCAAAGATTGTAATATTTCAAGGCTTACTTGGGTGTTAATGAACAGAAAATTTAAACAAAATACATATGGGCCTTATTGCTCACCTGAAAACATTTAAAAGATACTGAAATTTTAGGGCAACACCACCTTCGTCGATTATCATACACAAAATTTGCTACGAAGTTAGATCTTGGCATGTTGATTATTTTTGAAACTTGGTGTTGTTATGTATTTATGATACTCTTTAAAAAACATGGTCAAAAACACAAATTCGCAAAAAAATTATACTCCAGGGGTAACAACTCCTCTATGGATCATCGTATTCTTACAAACATTGCTACTTAGTTTGTCATGTTTATTATTTTTTAATGTCTTCTTTATATAACACTAATAGTTTTCTAGTAAATAGCCACAAAACCAGCACAATTTGCGAAAAAATCAAGTATTTTTCAGGGGCAATAAGTCTGTAAAAAGGGGTTTGATATTTATGAAATCAAAAGATCTGGCATGCCGGTCAGCCTTTGTCTCAGGTGGCCTGACGCAAAGGCCATTATGAAAAAATGTATATATTTGACTCATGTTCACATGTTTAATTTAAGCCAGTTTTAAAGATTTTCGCTTTTCTTTTTGGATTGTAATTGGAACATAGGACTGTATGTCTCTGTTTAATTCAATAAATTAAGTATAACATATAACATGCTGAAACACTGATATATGTATTCTAGAGTGTGAATGAAATAGCTTACAAAATTTAAGCCTGCGTTTACACCAAATGCTCAAGGATTTTTCTTTTTTGCAGTGGAAGAGCAAAGTAAATGTAACTACAATAGCCTTCCAAACCTATTTAGGGGTGCTAAGTCATCACCGAGCAAGTCTAAGCCGACTATTTTCTAAAAAGTGAACTTGCACTATAAAATGTTGATGTGAAGTTTGATATTCAATTATAGCAAAAGTTATACTACATTTTATTTTATCAAAACTGGTAAGAAGTAAGAATGCTGAATGATATACCGTGAGCCTTCTGTTTAAGGAGATTAGCACTGATGTCCCTTTTCAACCCTTCTATCCCCTAACTATTTAAATCCATGTATCCGAAGACCAGTGTAATTTTGTAAGTTAATATCAGCAAGGTATTACTCTAAAATAAATAGGACTAGTGACTTGGCAAATGTAAAAAATGGTGAAAGAGCAAGATCCAATATTTGCACAAAAATGGTTAGGTATCTAAGGCTATCAATACTGATATGATAGCAAAATGCCCCTACATAGGCAAGAGTAAAAAGGTGGGTCGTGGATTATGAACAGGACAAGCAGAACATTAATGATGACCCCAGTCATAGAAGGTATGCCACAGTTGCAACCCCAGAAATGGTCAATAGAGTTTTGTTTTCATTCCATTCATGGTAGCCGAAATCACCATTGGTTGCTCATTTTTGAGAAATCCTTTTCTTTCAAAAAGAAAACAAATTGTTTTTGCAAATCTGTAAAAACAAAAATACTCTAAACATTTTCACAAATTTTGAAAGTTTGGCCACTAATCATTTTAAGATTGTGGAAATGTAGATACAAACCATGGTATTGTTATGACTGACAGGTGAGTTACAGAAAATATAAGGGCAGTGAGTTGACATTTCACAGAGTACAGTACATTCTATTCTGACATCGCGCAATAAGAAAACTTTGGGTCTGTTTGGGCTTCTGGCAATTAATCAGAAGCACACAAGATGCACTTTGTCGCGTGTTAGTCTAACATTCTAGTGGTATATCCTGCTAGCTCCCATAAGAGCTTTGTTTCCATGGAGGCAAAGCGGTACATATTTCATCCCTGAGCCCAAATAACGAAGGCAGAGAAAGACTGTTCCATCACCACAGTTAACTTAGATACCGATGGTATTTTGATGGTACATGTAGATTATTTCCAAAAGGGACAAAAAATAAATGGCACATAATTTGTATTACTTTTCAGGCTGTTACGGAAAAATATTCAACTCAAGTGCTGTGGAAAACTCAGTGAAGGTGTCTTGGTCCACTGACACAATTCTACCATTGCCTTGACTGCAATTAACGATTGTGGCTTTAAAATTTAAATTGAGTGGCCAACTTTTTGCTTAAGCTTGCACATCAGTCTTGCTATTTACCTTACCCAGTTTTATAGTGAGATAATAATTTTATATATTAATTGGAGGACTTTCTCAATTTTCAAGAAAATGAATTATTTAAAATTTGCATTGAGCACCTTAAACATCGCTGGCAAAACTGTATAGAGACTGATACTATGTTGTAAAATAATGCAATATTACTGTCAAAATTCAAACCACTACATATGGAGTTCACAACGTATCAATCGATATATGTTTTTAAATAATGGTTGTGATTCTACTTATTTAAGCTATATCATTCTTAAAAGTTTGACGCATGATGACATAGTAATTTTGACATTGACAATCACGGGTTCTACATACTATTTTGCAAGAACATGTGGCAAACTCTGTATAAAAGAGTGTTCTGGAATATGTTCTTTTGCATTTAAAACGCAAGTTTCGATTTTGACCGGTAATTCCACACCATGAGCAGTATTTCAGTATGGTTTGATTATGAACTCAATTTAATAGTCATGTAGATTTATCAGTGTACTATGCCAAAGGCACACATAATGAAGAAACACTTAACTATAGCCACCACTTTATTTTTAGAAATTGTTTTAATTTTGGTTTTAAACATTTATATTTCAGTTTAGCCTTTTTCATTTTAATGTAACAACCCCAAGTCTGCAAGTTATGCTGAAATGTCACAAAGAACCATCTTTTGCTAAAACATTGAACTTAAATAACACTGAGAAATTATATGCCGATAAATTTAATCAGTCGCCATTTTTTTTCGGAATTATGGGTTCAAAAGCTCAAAATTTTACTTGGTATCCGTCATTTTTGAAATACAGCAAACTCGAATTATATCAAATTAAGCATGTTGCCAACTTTTACTTAAATTTGAAACCCCAAGTAACATTTTTTCATTAGTACACTATAAGTCGCCATTTTGTTTTTGGAATTATGGGTTCAAAAACTCAATATTGAGCTTGGTATCTGCCATATGTGAATTCGGGATCCTCAAATTATGTTAAATAAATCATGTTACCAACTTTTACTAAAATTTGAAACCCCAACTAACAGTTTTGCATTGGTACACCATTAATTTTAGCCGCCATTTTGTTTTTGGAATTATGGGTTAAAAAATTCAAAACTGACTTTGGTATCCATCATTTTTGGAATCGGTATCTTCGAATTGTGTTAAATAAATCATGTTACCAACTTTTACCAAAATTTCTCAACGCAAGTAACAGTTTTTGCATTGTAACCATTAATTTTAGCCGCCATTTTGTTTTTGGAATTATGGGTTAAAAAACTCAAAATTGAGCTTGGTATCTGCATTTTTTTTTAATTCGCCATCCTCTTATAATGTTAAATAAATCATGGCACTAACTTTTACCAAAATTTGTCAACCCAAGTAACATTTTTTTCATTGGTACACCATTAATTTTAGCCGCCATTTTGTTTTTGGAATTATGGGTTCAAAAACTCAAAATTGAGCTTGGTATCCGCCATTTTTAAATTCAGCACCCTCGAATTATGTTAAATAAATCATGTTACTAACTTTTACTAAAATTTGTCAACCCAAGTAACATTTTTTGCATCGGTACACCATTAATTTTAGTCGCCATTTTGTTTTTGGAATAATGGGTTCAAAAACTCAAAATTGAGCTTGGTATCCGCCATTTTTAAATTCAGCACCCTCGAATTATGTTAGAAAAGCATGTTACCAACTTTTACTAAAACATGCCGCTTCAAGTCACATTTTCTGAATTTGTTCCTAGTCTATATTCACAGTGTATGAACGGAACTGTACGCAAAAAGGTAGCTACTGTTCGGCGAAGCGAGAGACAATGAGGTCAACGAGTAAATTGTTTCTTATTTTCTGGTTGCGTAAATCGCAACTCGAAATCAAATACGGTAAATAAGCAGTTGTTCTCTATTTTCTTCTTGGGCGTATTTGTATGTTTTAGAATCTCAAAATAAATTAAATATTCCATTAAAACAGTCGTGAACACGTATTTGAGCGACTCTGGACCTATCTAAAATTTAGATTAATGCTCATTTAATCGAAAATATCCGAGAATTTTTAAATACATGATGAAAACAAACCTTTTTTCAAACAGTCTACATAGTTACAAAATCTACTTTGGCACAGAAACATTCAAAATATTGATTAAAACGACATGACTGACAAGATGCTACTGTACCGGTAGTTTATATTTTGTCTGTACCGGTAGTGAAGTTTTAGTAAAAGAAACACTGTACCGGTAGTTTTTATTGTGATACTGCAGTCTTTCTGGGATACTGGGGAAATTTCTCTTTTTCCAATCAGAGATTTTTAGTACTTTTATGCTTATTGTGCTACCATATGATTTTATCTAATTAGTTGTATAAGTATTATGATAATACAGCCACCACTTCCTTTTAAACATAACCCCTGCGGTAGCTTAGTTGGTAGAGTGCTCGCTCCGTAAGTGGGAGGTCGTTGCTTCGAACCCCGACCAGGTCTGACCCAAAAGTTGGAAGTGGGAAGCGACTGTTTTTTTGTTCGACAAACACTCGGCATTACGAAATGAAAGTCACGGTTCTTTCACTTATAGCTAGAGATTTCTTGATATAAGTGACATATTCATGACTGGGACGTAGAACACATTTACTCAACTCAACTCCTCTTAACTTGTGATATTGCTTTGGCCAAAAAAGATTGTCGTAAAATAAAATATTTTCATGCGTTTCTTTCCTTTTTCGTTGTTCTCCTCCATGTGGACTAAGGTCTTTCCTTTTTTCCATCTGCCTGCCATCCTAGTGTTGTCTTTCAGTCATTTGTTCCCTCTTTCGTTAGTATGTGTCCGAGTCAGTTTCACTTTCTTCTCCTGATCTCATAGCTTATGTTGTTAAGTCTAGCTGTTTTCAATATTTTTTCACTATGTATTTTCTGTTGCCATCTTATTCTTAGTATCCTTCTGAGGCAATATGTTCGGAAGCCGTTTGTAAGAGGTGTTCATCTTTCATCGTTCTTTTCAACGTTTTACTTTCATAAAACAATACTGGTCCTACTAAGGTCTTAAATAGGTGCATCTTTGTATTTTTTCCAATATTTTTGGTGTTCCAAATCTATCTAAGTCTATTTCTTTGAATTTAATTCAAGCCTTATCCTTGATGCCTCTTCAGTCGTTTTCCTAGTCTTATCATTCAGGACTTAGAATTTGGAGGATAAAAGTGCTATATATTCCGAAAACCCAAGACCTAACAATAATGTTGTAAAGTCACTTCTTATTTCTCTTCTTACTCCATTTGTTGTTTTCTTTATCATCCAATTTATAACTAGTAGAAAGAAACCCTGACATTACACATCCCTGTTTTACACCACTTTTAATAGCGAACCACTCTGATGTTTCATTTTCTTCAATGACAGAACATTCGAATCACTGATTTTGGTTGTAATTCCATAGCTCTTCGTTATCGTTCAAAGGCTCTTCCTGTGCAAAGAGTCGAATGCCTTTTCAAAGTCCACAAAGTATGTGTATATTGGAGTTCTGAATTCATTTGCTTGTTCCAGTATTTTTCTCAGGATGCTCTGTTGTTACTTTCCCTGGTCTAAATCCTGCATGTTCCTTCCCGAGTCTCTTGTCCAATCCTGTCTTAATGCTTGTAATAGCCATACAGCTAAATTCCTTGCTAATGACTGATAGTAAACACACTAGCAAATCTCACGCACATAGATTAATCGTCAGAGGGTTATAATGTTTTTCTCGTTGCGAATAGTAGCTAACGTTTAATTATATTTCTATATGATAGCTATTACCCCCTCAGTTCTTACAATAAAGAAATAAAGTAATGAGTAATAAATTGGCAAAACATGTACAGTATGAATGCAATTGCAAAATGTACTATAATTAAGGGGCTATTGGTCTTTAATATTGTCCATAGCATATTTTGCTTCAATAGAAAAGCATGATTTATAATTTATAATTTCCTACTATCAAACTGAAAATTCCATCTAACTCGCATGGATGACGTGGAAGATAACAGTAAACAATACAGATGTTGAAAACTACCGGTACAGTTCTAACTTTCGACGACGGAAGGAAAACTTGCTTTTTCAATGTAAATACGAGTTTGTAACATCCTGTACATGGTTTAGGGAATCTAAGAATATTTTCCTACATATATGTACTGATAATGGAACATACAATGTGAAATAATACGTATTTTACGTAATTTGACTAGAAGTGAGAAGCCCACGGCTCGGCGTTTGATGATGTTCATCATCATATTTATTATATAAGTTGACACTTTTCTGAGAGCATATGGCTACCACTAAAGCTTTATATAGTGAAGATGGATTAAATAAAAGGAATAAACTAAATCCATTAAAATTGAGCTAGAAAGATAGATAATCAACAACCTCGTGTCTCCCGATACACATTCCTCTCGCTTCGACGAACCTTTTTGCGTACAGTTCCGTTCATACACTGTGCTATTGATATCTACGTAAGCATGCGATTTTTTATCTCGTGATCACGTGCACGTGACATCTAAAACATCTTATAAATTGTAAAAAATTGGATATGATACACGATCAGTCAAAAGTAACAGATATAACCTCTGAATACAATGACCCACCCCGATTGTTTGTTCTTCCTTTTGCCTCGACGAACAGGAGATGAGTTGAGTAATGGCGTTTAACGTCCCAGTCAAGAATATTTCACTTATATCGAGACGTCGCCAGCTATAGGCGAAGGTGCAGACATTTTGCCTGTGCGTTGCGCTGATGGCAGTATACAGCAGGGTTCTTTAGCGTGCCAAGCCCACCGTGACACGGGACCTCGTTTATTTTAAGTTCCCATCCGAAAGAACCGTGACTTTCATTTCGTAATGCCGAGTGCTTGCCGAAAGAACAGTCACTACCCACTTTCAAGTCTTTGGTCAGACCCGGTCGGGGTTCGAACCCACGACCTCCCACTTACGGAGCGAGCACTCTACCAACTGAGCTACCGCAGTGATCTTCGACGAACAGGAGCTACCATTTATTGTACACTGTGGATCACGTAAACACGAATTCCTATAGCTCTATTGAATAAAACCTAGCTACATGTATTTGACTTAAGTCATCTCCATGCATCTGGTTAAACATGACGCTATTTTGTATCTCGCTGGTAGGTCTTTGCTTTTCAGTTTTGACCATTTAGTATCTCACGGTAAACACTTACCTAGCTACTTTGTGATGACTTTGTATCCTGTGGGCAGACTTACTGTATTTCCATAAATTCAGTGCACATGGTTTTATTCTTTATCTTTTATGTTTCCATTAAACTATCAATAAAATACATTTAAAATGCACTGACATAACCAAATTATATTTTTAATTAAAAACATTTTTGTTCATTTCTTTTGTACATAGAGAAATTTTGCGAAAATTGTGGAAATTTGATCAAGTTTATACACCAATTGGGCCTTATTCAAAGTTACATCAGGGCATTTAGGGTCAGCTAGGTCATTGTTGCTCGGGTTTTTTCTAGGTGTGATCGTCATGAATATTCAAATTGTGATATAACGTTTATAGATGTTCCAAGTAAGAAGGTACAGGAAGGATAATTTTGACATAGTCATATTTGTTGTTTTGTTGAAAAGTTAAAAAATTTGCTCTATGTACAGAATTTCACTTTTTCATGAATGAAAAATATTGTTTTCCTATTAGGTCAGTATACTTTTTATTAAGTTTTGACAATTTTTTGCGAGTTTGTTGGAAAATACGACTTAGCCCTCGCTTGATTACGACTTAGCCCTCGCTTGACTACGACTTAGCCCTCGCTTGGCTACGACTTAGCCCTCGCTTGATTACGACTTAGCCCTCGCTTGGCTACGACTTAGCCCTCGCTTGGCTACGACTTAGCCCTCGCTTGATTACGACTTAGCCCTCGCTTGGCTACGACTTAGCCCTCGCTTGACTACGACTTAGCCCTCGCTTGATTACGACTTAGCCCTCGCTTGGCTACGATTTAGCCCTCGCTTGGCTACGACTTAGTATCTCGAGAGTCCGATACATTGGTATGTAAATTTATACATTACGTCTATATTTTTCTTTTTACTGAAGTAGAGATTAACGAGGCCTTGTCAACAAATATCGAATTCAAATATACTTATAACTCATTAATTTTTGTCAATGAAGATCAACATTCGATCTAAAGATTTTAATATTGACCCGCTTCTTAAGAAGACGCAAAACTCCTGGATTAAGGACGAAAATAATTATCACTTACAAACGGGGTATCTACAGTACAGTACAGACCAATCGAAAGTTTAACACAAAGCAAACGAATAAGTGCCGACTCGACAATTTATCTCTACCCAATATTTTGTCAGTTTTTCGCCATTCGTTTTATATTTCTCTCGGTAGCTTTTTAATCACTAGCTGTCTACATCTCGGTGGCGTGGCAGCTAAGCGTCGGTTCCTTTTAGTTAGCTCAGTGTTAAACTTTCGACAAGTCGGTACTGTATTTTTATGTCAGAAGTGCATAGTCCCTTCGTGTACTCAGGTATGCCAATGGTCTACTTGTTGTACCGTTCCACCCTTTGGGCATTGAATAACGATATTGGTGGCTCTGTCTTTGAGCACAGAGCAAACTTTTCAAGGAGATTCGAATTCGATGTCCAATATCTCATTAAAACAAAAATATCATGATAGCGAAGGCAATCAATATCTCATCTTAATTATGAGTGTTAAATTTGAATCTTAAAGTACGTTCATATAGAAAAATGAACTAAAATCGAATCATCAACCCTTCTATTACGAAAAAACATCTTATTTGAATGGATTATACCTTTATTTCTGTTTTCAGCGGTTTTTTTTTTAAATTATTGATACTTTGAAATATAAATTTATAAATCATTTATGAGCTGTTAAAAATAATGGAAATTTAAAACTAAGTTATCTTAAAATTTTAACAACTTCTGATTATTATTGATCATAGTTCTCCCATGCCGTGAAATTAAATGTTTAACAAAATTTTCTTATTAGCCGCATTTGGTACAACATGTACCGAATTCTGGACAGCGAAATGATTATTGTTTCATAGCCAGTGTATGGTAGACCAGAAGAGTAATTTTTAAGAAGAATGATGATACAAGCATCAAATTGTGCACACTTGATCTCCATGGGCTACCTATCAAATCTACCCGATTGACCAATTGAAAATCCAAGACGATCGCCAAATTAATTATCCATCTTAGAGATCAGTTGTGCCAAATTTCACGATTGTATCATCATTTGCACCATTTTTTTTCGTTTTTCTCCTACACTAGTAGCCTATGTGTTTATAAACTGATTTTAATTTTAGTATATGTATAAAGCTAAATATGTATTTGTCCGTTTCGAGAGCAGAAGGTGATTGGTTCGAACTCCGGTAGGGTCACACATAATGGTTTAAATACTGCTTCCTTGTTTGGTAAGATTTTTAAAGAGGACAGAGGACTGTTTACCATGTGTCACTATAGTGTGACTGAGGGCCTGAGTGGTATGCTTGTCTGTGGCAAACTGACTATGGGAGCTAATACCTTAAAGTCGTCCAGAGTGCGCACTTGTCACGTGACAAAGCAGATCATATAACACACTCGCACATCTCACACATACACGAACTTGGTCTTAGATTAATCCCTGGAGATTAATAAACCATTAATTCGGTAAAAATGTTGAAATGAAATAATAAATAATCTGGCTCCATTGTGTTTCATCAAGCGTTTTGTAAATGACATGTCAGATGAAATGGATCCTTTTATCATATCCGGGTTGGCCTGCAACTCTTACAAATAACTTTATCGTTTCCGGAAAGATTAGAAAAACACATAGATCTCTCGTCTTTTATGTTATGAAAAACACAAAAGAATTTTTTCCTTTTTTTTTTCCCCAAAGTGTTTTGTGATAACTGTTTCATGACAATAATTGTTTCGTGGATATATTTTATTATTTAGAAAGAAGATTTTGACACATCAATTTAATCGCGTGATAAAAAACTTAGAAAACTTTGGTCTAGAATCAGTTCAGCAAAAACAATTGGTTTAAACTTAAAAGGTTATTAAAATGCTTGTGGTAATATAAATTCATCGATTATCACCCACTATCTTTAAATTTCTAGAAACCACATTGCGTATTTTTCTGTGTCGCTATTATGATATCGGATCTTCATTGCCAAGATACGGAAATTGCGTTAGACACTGAAGACAATAAATTCCACTAGTTGATAGCGATAAGCCAGTACAAATCGTTGTAATCGCTTTAGAACGGATTACGACCGATTTATATACATGTATTAAACACATAATCTTATCTATCATTATTTTATCATCAATTAACCACATTCCGACATTAAAAGTACGTTAAATGTTCCTGCTACAATAGAAGCGGGGAAAAAACGCGATTGCTTTAATTTTTCTTTGTCAGCTTTCCTTTAGTATTCTAGGCATTTTATATATGTTTGCTTCTCCTGCTAATGGTGTATTTGTTTCATAATTGATACGCTATGGTAGAGGTTGTTCCCAATACTGGAACATTTTTATACAACAAAGTAAGCAGCTTACAAATAAATTGTTGACTCAGGAATAATGCAAACATAGACACATCTAAATCGTAAAAAGTTTCATGGTACTGTTGGTGTCTCATAGTTTCACGTTCCTTTCATTTTCATTTCTGATTGCACAGGTAGTTAGATTGGTGTCTACTCTTTCGGGGCACCCGGCCTCGCTTCCCTTGTGGAACCCCACATTTTCAAATAATTTGCTAGTTTTTTTCATTTTGTTTAACTTAGATGGAAATGTTTGTTGTTGATTATGTATGGAACCTCGTAATTGATTGATCGTCGAATTATGATTAATAATGTAATCACTGTAGTTCATGAGATTAGTATTTCATAAGACTTTCTTTGGATCCACGGGACGTCAATGATTGTCAAAGTAATCTGGAAGACGGACCCCTGAAACCTTAATGTAAAAGATCGATTCCAATTCCTAAATTCCGAATTTAAAACACAAAACCCAGAATGTGCGGTAATGAAATATGGATTCATGATTCGGATGGAAGCTCTTTAAGATGTCACAGCGTCATAATTGAGTACCATGCTTCTTCATCTTCATGGCAACATTCAGTCAAGGTGAAATTAACACTGACAAGTGTTGGAGACGTAGTGATGATTGACCGTTAATGTTATGATGTCAATTTCATCATCGGTTTTACATATTGTACATTAGAACCAAACTTTTTACACCAAAGACTTTAGGCTACAAATATTATGCTTATCAAATGTAGGATCGGTAGGTAATTGTTTTTGATAAATAGTTTGACCTCATGGGGAAAGGATCCTAATTTTAGCTCGTCAAACTATTGTTATGGAATTTAAGCCTGTCTCACACAGAACACGGTTGGGCACACGGTTCCAATACGGTATACTCGGTTATACACGGGTTGACTGGTACGAGTATTGAGCTCCAACCGTGCCTGGGGATGAGTTGGTACGATTTAGACTCGAATGTATAATTCGTACTTGAACCGTATTGGTCGTATAAAACCGTGTGTACACTCGTGTGAATCGTACGGTGATCGTGTGACATTTGAGTGGAGTGGACTTCATGTGCGGTTGTATATACGGTCTCACACGGTCTAATACGATCATACACGGACATGGCACCCGTGCCAGTTTTTTTAAAAGTTTTAAAAATCATACACGTCTTTCACGGATACACTCGAATGGCCCGAGTGAAAGTCGGATAAGGCCACGGTTGGTTCGGTTGTATGTACGGTTTACACGGGTGGCCAACCGTATAAGCCGTGTGTTCTGTGTGAGACAGGCTTTAGAGTAGGCATAAAAAGTTTAAGATCTTTAGGCCTTAGCTTAAGTCAAGAGCAGGCGGGAGTTACGAAACCTCGTTATAAAACTTTACAACACCAACATTAATAAAATAGTATTATTTTTAAAATAATATATTGTGTACTAATGCCTCCGTTCATTGTCGTTAAATTCGTGTAACCTCCGTTCATCGTCGTTATACTCGTGTAGCCTCCGTTCATTGTCTTTATACTCATGTAGCCTCCGTTCATTGTCTTTATACTCGTGTAGTCTCCGTTCATTGTCGTTATACTAGTTTAGCCTCCGTTCATTGTCGTTATACTCGTGTAGTCTCCGTTCATTGTCGTTATACTAGTTTAGCCTCCGTTCATTGTCGTTATACTCGTGTAGTCTCCGTTCATTGTCGTTATACTCGTTCATACTCCTTTCATTGTCGTAATACTCATGCAGCCTCCGTTCATCGTCGTAATACTCGTGTAACTTTCGTTCATCGTTGTTATACTTGTGTAGCCTCCGTTCATTGTCGTTATACTCGTGTAGCCCCCTGTTAATCGTCGTTATACTCGTGTAGCCTCCGTTCATTGTCGTTATACTCGCGTATACTCCGTTCATTGTCGTTATACTCATGTAGCCTCCGTTCATCGTCGTAATACTCGTGTAACCTCCGTTCATCGTTGTTATACTTGTGTAGCCTCCGTTCATTGTCGTTTTACTCGTAAAGACTTCGTTCATTGTCGTTATACTCGTGTAGACTCCGTTCATTGTCGTTATACTCGTTCATACTCCTTTCATTGTCGTAATACTCATGCAGCCTCCGTTCATCGTCGTAATACTCGTGTAACTTTCGTTCATTGTCGTTATACTCGTGTAGCCTCTGTTCATTGTCGTTATACTCGTGTAGCCTCCGTTTATCGTCGTTATACTCGTGTAGCCTTCGTTCACGTTCATCGTCGTTATACCCGTGTAGCCTCTGTTCATTGTCGTTATACCCGTGTCGCCTCCGTTCATTGTCGTTATACTCGTGTAGTCTCAGTTCATCGTCGGTATACTCGTGTAGCCTCCCTTCATTGTCGTTATACTCGTATAAACTCAGTTCATCGTCGTTATACTCGTTTAGCGTCCGTTCATTGTCATTCGTAGTTTTGTTTATTGTCATTATGGTTTCGACTGCCATTAAAATTTGATTGCGGGCGTTCTAAGGTTCCAGTTCTTGCGTCCAGGCGTTGTTAAAAAGTTTCCGGATTGCGTTATATAAATTCCTTCCTTTTTTTCTTGTCCTATAAATTGATGAAACAAATTATTATTTATTTATTTATTTATTTATTTATTTATTTATTTTATTTATTTATATTTGAATTTTATATTTATAATTTTTTTAAAGTGTTGTGATTTCTTGAATATTTATATGTAAAACAGTGTTTGATAGGATAGATAGTCTGGATGGGTTGGTAATCATTTTTTCACTTGTAATTGAACTCGAGTGTTTATGGCTTTATGATAAAGGTGACAGAGCCATGCATGATTTAAGGATCGAGGGTGTGAGTCCCTCCTTCCACTCCAATCAATTGTCTGCTTGTTCGGCAACATAAAAATTATAGGCAGTTTTCGATTGGTAGTTTTCGGTGACCAAAAGGTCTTTTGATGGTCGAATGTTTCCCGCCAATTTTGACCATTCAGGTTACAAATTGCAAATTTTCATTTGTCATTTGACGAATAAAGTACTAAGACTGTCGCTCCTCAAACGACTGCTGTTTGAATCAAATAAAAAAAAAATGTAAAGTTGAACATTGTGCGCTTTCTTAATGATATTTATTTATTTATCGAGTGTTCTCTGTCTTTCAATATTTCATAGGTTAAAAACATTTTGTCTGGCATTACAATGTATCCACACACATACACACAGAGAGAGAGAGAGAGAGAGAGAGAGGAGAGAGAGAGAGAGAGGGTAAAACGTACCGTACAGATTTGTTTATATGGTGTATGGTAGTCAATAGTTGATAAAGCTGTCAAGAAATGCTAATTCTTTAAACTTCTTCTTTAAACGTTCTTGTAAAGTTTCACCTCGGCAGCCACAGGAATTCCACCGTAAATGTTCCAAGTCCTCTAAAATAAATATACAGAGTCTGCTTCATCTCAACTTCACTCTTTGTTTACTTTTTTGATTCTTTTCATTTCGCAGCTTAACACATAGAATTTATTTCCTCCAATCTCATAAGTTTGTGGTTTATTATAATATTATTTCATATCTTATTAAGGATAAAAGGATATAAAAGTTCAGTTTAATGAAATGTTTTAGACCCACAAATCATATTGGAACGAGGTTGATTTTACTTAAAGAAGGCTTATAGGTGACTTAGATTTTAAATGCTAAAAAGCCACCTGTAAGCCTGGCTTATAGAAGGCTTATAGGTGGCTTATAGATGGCTTATATTTTGAATGCCAAAAGCCATCTGTAAGCCTGGCTTATAGAAGGCTTATAGGTCATCTATAAACGGCTTATAGATGGTTTATAGACTCTATACGCACTCTTTGAGCCAGCTATAAGCCGGCTTTAAGCTGGCTTATAAAAAGCTTTTCGTCTTGTGTGTTATATATACAGTCTCCATTCAACTAAACTAACTTAACCTATTTACCCTGGTGTACATGACTCTCTCAATATTTGGGATCTTCTTGTAATTGTTAAAATTAGCAATCAAATAGCAAAAACTGTGAATATAAAAATCACATTATAGGTACAAAACACAAATATGGCAGCTGAAATTATGTTTAGGTTATGAACCTATTGACAAATATATTAGTTTGACTTGTTTCCTGATTGATTCGTTATATGAATTTAATTATATTTCAACTTACTCTATCATTTTTATAATCAACTTTTTAGGGCTTTTTAAATGTGAAAATCAGTTTGGTATTTGTAAAAACCATAAAATTTCAAGTTGGAATGGGGCCCTGGTGCATAGTAAATGTTTATTTACTAGTTTTAAAACCAAGAGTTCCACCTAATTTGGAATTTTTGAATAAGTTTTTTATGTACCTACCGACTAATTGAGTTGTTTTCAAGTCCCGATACCATTAAACAATCTGGGCAATAACTGTTAATCCTAATCGTTTTGTCAATCTGAAAAAAAAATAAATATAGATAAATATAGAAATTGAATAAATAAATAAATAAATAAATAAATAAATAAATAAATAAATAAATAAATAAATAATTTGCTCAAATTTTCTTCCATACGGAGTTATAAAAGTTAAAATGTTGCGTCTCTCTCTCTCTCCTCTCTCTCTCTCTCTCTCTTCTTACAATTGATATTTTTGAAACTAAAGAATAATGGCATCTTTTTTGACGACTTGAAAGAGATCGGAGAATAACAATTTATTGCACCTTGAAACACTGAATTATGAATAAAACAAACCTAGATGGCGAGAAGAGGTCGATCCGTAAGAGCACGATTTAAATAAGGACCTCATAAAAACAGCTATGAAAAATATTAAATTTGAATGAATAAACATGAACTTACTTTCAGATATACCAGCAACAAATTATTCAGGTTTCGTTTTTTTCTTCTTGAACAAACAAACAAACAAACAAACAAAACACTTTTCTCACAACAAAGAAAAACCAAGTCATTTGGTTGTTATAAGAGTCTACTATGACGTCACTGTAATCAATATCCAATCAAATCGGTTTGGTTGATATGCGAGTTCACTATGACGTCACTCTAATCAATATCCAATCAAATTGGTTTGGTTGCTTTAAGGGTTTACTATGACGCCACTCTAATCAATATCCAATCAAATTGCTTCAAATGAATACATGGCAAAGAGAGAAAAATTCGCGCGTTAAAACAACATTAAAAATAGAGGGTGTGGTTCAAAATAATATATTTCGATTTCAGTTAAACCCCTTTTTGCTATAGTTACTTGAAATACTACATGTTTTAGAATCTATATTATTTATAAAAGACACTGAAATTATTTTTAGTCACGGTGTTAGATGTAAATATATAGGTGTCATGTGGGGTTTGGTAATGTTTTCGCACATTTTCGTTTAAGCTAGTTTATTCACATGTTCTTTATTTAGTTAAGTTGACAGTTACTTAACAATTAACTTGCTTATTAAGTATTGAATTTACGACTTTGACTTAAAATATGTTTAACAAATGTTTGGTTTACTATTAATCTTAAGTATATTGAAAGATAGCGCTTACAGTAGTGGGAAGATTTGGTTTGGGGTTAGCAGTCGGCAGTTTAAGACGGGTTGATATAAGCTTTTGGTTGTTCCTGAATCTCGCTTATACAATATTTCTCTCTGGTATTATTTGCATTTACTGATTACATAATTAGTTAATGTTTTCTAAGTTAAACCGTCTTTTTTCAAAATTGTTACATCTTAAATTTATTTTTAGACAGATTTTGATAAATTTTCACCGTTCGATTCTTCTATATAAAAAAAATCTTTTTAAAAAAGATATAATTGTTTTATCCACTTTATTGTTTTGAAAATAATAATAAAGGTAACATTTGATAATATATTAAAGCGCAAACAAGAAATCGTTCGGTAAAATTTCTAAACTCTGCTCGATTCCTGATTTCACCTGAACACAAAGAACCCATAAAAAGGTCGAAATACGAGTTGAGCAATGGTGTTGTTCGTCCCAGTCAAGATTCTTTCTTTATATCGTTCTGGTTTGATGGAAGAAACCGGAGTGCTCGTAGAAAACCAATCGAAGACTTTTTCACACTCCTGAGTTGTATTAAAACTAGGTGGTTAGATGCACATTGATTTGCAAGCTTCAGACCACTTGGCTGTCGAGGCCCCTCAAAATATGAGAAATGACTGCATAATAAGTCTAGTTGTAACCTTTTTTAAAATCCATCAAAACTGGTCCAGAAATCAAGATTTTTTTGTTTGAAAACAAAGTCAATTTAACAAAATTAACAAAATTCCTAATTTCAGCAAAGATGTATTTAAAAAATTGTCAAAATTCGCAACCGGTGGGATATTTACATTCAATAACGTTTATTATCGCCAGACTGATGGTGTGATGATGGGTAGCATATTAGGACCTACATAAGCGAATCTGTTTCTTGGACATTTGGAACAAAACTGGATGAATGAACAATTTTCTCCTATGATTTATAAAAGATATGTGGATGATATATTCTGTATTTTTGAAACCAAACAAGATGCATTCAAGTTTTTTAAATTTATAAAGTCAATTTATAATGAATTTTTAACTTCGTGATAGGAGTTGAATGTATTATAATGTCAACTACGACCCTTTCCTTGATCGATTCTTTTGCATCACGTTGATTGTGGTAGTTTACTCATTTGTTTAAGGTTTTATCTACGGAGTCCGTAAGGTGACATGATTGCGAAATAGAAAAAATCACAAAGATCAAATTACTAACCATTATTTTTTAGTCTAGTCTGTTTCTCAGTTTTCTTCTTCGCATAAATTACAATACTCAAATGTTGTTTTTTTTTCTAACAAGGAAACGATGGAATCTTGTTGCTATCAGATGGCATTGTGACGTCACGGAACTGTATTGTCCAATGAAATCGTACGGAAATCGCGAAACCGCGGGAAAACAAGGAATTAGAAATGCACATATTTTATTTTTAGCTGCCTCAAAACAAATTTATGAATGCAAAAATTTGTTATTGTTTTGGGCGACATTTGCGACCGACAATCTCAAACTGCAATAATTAGAGAAAAGTCACTTCTGGTGGTTTAAGTTTACAAAGAATTTTTCTGAAAAGATCATCTAAAAGAAGTAGCTCTCAGTACATCAAATAACAATGGTCATGAATTAAGTTGCATGCCAACTAAATGGGCGTTTTTTATCTTTGACCTTCAATTTAAAACCTATTCTTTTAAGATTTGTTTGTTTAACTCTTTGGTATCATTATTTTCGTAGCTTTGTTTGGACTCTGATGCCATTGTTTCTGTAAAAATGTCATATGCTACATTTTAATGCATTTTTAGTAAAAGTTAAAAAACAGCAAATGTCAAGTTTGTTTGCCTCTTTGATAGCATTGTTAATGTTACTTTGTTGTGTCTTTTGATATCAATTGCATTAATTTTATTTTTTTTATCCACATGTCAAGCGTGAATGGAATAAATTATCAGAAAACATTATTTAAAAAACTTATCGGAAAATTAAAAAAAAATAATATAGTTCACGGGTGCAATTATATTGCAATATAATATTTATTCAATCAGACATGGGAGATTGGATGTAATACTATTATATTCGGTCATTAACCATTCAATTGTTATACTGATTGGATTCACGTGCTTTACCACAATATAATTCAAAATGACTTGCATTTTTATTACATATCTGATACTGTAAAATCTTCTTTGAAAAGATATATTGTTATTGATGAAGTAATTTGTAGCGCTTAATGCATTTTTATTCATAATATGCACGAAATGATTTTTTTAATTGAAGGCAATGTTTAGAAATCGTTTGAAGCATTAATAACAATCTTCATGGTTAATGTCTGTTTGAAAAAAAAAACCTTGATCAATTCACATTAATATAGTGAAACATCAAATGATGTCATTTCCTTCGTCAAAATTTGTACATTTCATTTTCCAATTTCAACAAAAGAATTCTTGTAAAGTAAAAATCAATACTCTGTTGCATCAACGTCTGAGAAATCAATCATTCCCCACCCAAGACTCCGTATCTTTCGAAATATTTTTTTTATTTACTATTTATTTATTTGTCTCGTTGGTAGTAAACAAAAAAAAATTATGTTTAAAACGTGTTTTTTGAAAGCTAAAAACATATCCCCATGTAAAATATGGATATTTTGTCATCATGCGCTTAAACTTTCTGTAAAGTATGTGTTTTGAAAAAAAGTGAATGTCCAATTGCAAGACGATGTGTGTGTGTTCCTTTATCAAATATGTCACTGGACCGGATTACACCATCGTAGCAATATCAAAAAGTAACTTTCCATCGTTAAGGCAGATAGTTCGGCATACTATGGCACGAATTGGGCCTAATCTTTTCGAACCTTTTCGCGATTAGGTGTTTATAATCATTTTAATGGAAACATCTCTTTTTCCTTTTTTGTAGGGTTTAACGTTTTGGATATACGTGATCACATCTACCTTAAACATTTCACAAGGTATGTATGATACAAAACTAATGTGTTTCTGTCGCTAGGCATTGAAGAAGACATATTATCGACTTGTTCACCCGATGGCAATATATTTTGGCTGGGTAGTGGTGCACTTGTCTGTGGTATTTTGACTCTGTGACCTAGCACATTAAAGTCGCCCGGGTTCGAGACATACTACAAAAACACATTTGCACTTCTCACGCATACGCAAACTTTTTTTAGTTTAATCTTTAAAGATGGATAAATTGACTCTCTTTGTAAATAGCTCACAAATTGTTGATGCAACGTTAAACAACAACAACCATTAAAATTTAGAAGAAAAAAAACCCCGTGTTTATTGCATTACTAATTATAGTACATTAAGTATGCTTGATGTATTTGTCAAATCAAACTTATTTGTAAACAACACATTGTTTTCATAGCTAGAACTAGATCTATATATCCATATGACAACTCCGATCTTCATTTTTTTGACCAATAAAATTAGTCGACATACTTGTATTTGTATTTTTTTCAAAATAAGATTAAAAACAAAACAATCAGATTTGTAGATTAGAAAATTGATAAAAGAAAACATGCTTGACATTAAAATTTTTGATTGGTATATTCAGAAATAAACAAGGCAATTCAATAAAAATAAAGGACTACGTACAATAACAATTTGTTACATTGACCAATAAAACTGAAAACCTGACAGACATATTTCTTCCTATATATTTTTTACAATAAAACCCCAAATTTGTAGATTAGAAAATTGATAGAAGAAAATATGCATGACATTAAATTTTTTGATTGGTATATTCAGAAATAAACATGACTATTCAATAAAAATAAAAGACTAATTGAAGATTTGAAGATTAGAAAATTGATTGCGTAAAACACGGAATTATACTCGACGGATTGATTAAATGTCATGTATGAAAAATGACATATATATTAATAAATACAGCGATTATTATGATATTGATAAAGCAAAGTGGTGATATAAAAAGAGGATCTTGCATGAGTGTTTATGTAATATAAAATTTTTTAAACGAGTTGAATAATTTTTTATGCAACGAGCCTTGGTGAGTTGCATAAAACATTATTCAACGAGTTTAATAAATTCAATATTGCAAAAACACGAATGCAAGATTCTATTTATTATATAATCCCATAAAAACGGATTTTTCGTAGATTTAATTTAACTTGTCTTCTCATTATAAGAAAACAGCCGATTGACCGAAACACAACAAGTTCACGTAACTGTGTACATGCGCCAAAAGTAATCCTGCTGAGATATTTAAAGTAAACAACAGTCCGTCCGCAAGATACAAAAACAAAACAAACATTTTCAATTTAAATACAATGTATCTTCTTTTTAGAAGAAAAGAATCAGCTTAATTAGAATCATCAAACAGTGTGAAATGAAACAAACAATTGTGAACTAGGTCAATTATGTGACGTCACTCTGGAATGACTTTTATGCTTTTATGACGTCATACTCATTCAATACGATTTTTATTGTATGACCGTATCACATGGATTATTGAGTAGATTATATAATAAAGTTTTTTATGGAATAAAGAGTCTGTACCGCTTCAGTGATGACATAATTTGAGGCTTTTTATTTTATCAGATGTGCATTAATGCTTGTTTTTTTTATCCGCGCTCAATCGCATTTTGTACTAAAGCTCTGATAAATTTTTTAAAAGCAACTAGATTTAGTATGAAAGTGCAAGCAACCTCGAAAATAAGTCCCAACTTACCGGGGTCCCCTATTATATATGGATTACATGTTTGATGCCAATCAAGAATATATATATAGATTATTAGTGATTGCCATTATGATAAAAAAAAAAAAAAAAAAAAAAAAAAAAAAAAAAATGGGCCCAAAATGGTCTGGACCCAAATTGGTGAACAGTTTAATATTATGTCATAGTTACATTGGCCATGTCACAACGTTCAAGAATATATAGTTTATGGGTAGTAATTCTAACACACAAGTTTCATTAAAAGTTAAAAATTTGACTAAATCGCCCAATCACCTCTCGATATTTGTTACCATGACAACGCAGAAAGTCATAAAAGTCAACAGGTCTATTCCATATAACATTCTACATTTGTAGAAAGTTTCAAGTTTGTAGCTCTTGCCGTCTTTGAGAAAAACTCTGGACAAAAAAAAAAATAAAAAAGAAAGAAACAGTACGATAACAATAAATCGCTCCCGAACTTCGTTACGGGGCGACTTAATAAATATATCTTGAGAGTAGTCTTTTCAGGCCAAAACTTTTCTTTGTTTTCTTTTATGAATCCAGTTGGTGGAGTGGTCCACTTCATTCATATACTATTTACAAGTGTGTTGTGTATATTACAATCCCATTCTTGATATCGTGCGCAAGATGGAAACGCTAAACATACCAGAACCATGAAGACAAAAGAATTTCCAAAATGGCTTTTCCGGTCAACTATTGTTTATGTTTTAAATTACACAAATTACATTTTTCTAGTTTGAATTAAATGCTTATATTAAAGAGTGGTAGTTGATGGGATTTCTTCTGGGTAGTCCGTTTTTTTCGACTATAGAAGAACTGAGATCCTCAATACATGTACAAGAAGCTTGACTTTGGCGTAAAACACCACATGTAGCAACCCACTTTGAAAAAATTACGCACTTTGAAAAATTTTTTCAAATCGCGTTAAATTCGGGACAAGCTCAACGCACTTTGAAAAAAATTTTCAAAGTGCGTTAAAAATGGTTCAGCTCAACGCACTTTGAAAAATACTTCAAAGTGCGTTAATGAGGTACATATAAAATTCGACCCACTTTGAAAAAAATACGCACTTTGAATATTTTTTCAAACTGTTGAATGCGGGACAAGTTCAACGCGAATTGAAAAAAAAATCAAACTGCGTCAAATGAGGTACATTTAAATTTATTTCACTTCGTTCAACGCATATTTTCATTTGTGATTGAATAATCTACAACAGCCAACACAAATTTTAACCAACATAACTAATAGTAGGGTTAGCGTTTGTATGTCGCTGAATGTGAAAACCAGTTTCAAAATGTGGTTAGCAGCCTAGGGTGTCGGGGTGAGGAGGAGGGGGTTACAAGGGGGGACATTTTGGGAAAACACCTATCTTTGCGATATGTAGCACCTATACCATATATATCCTGACCGTAAACCATGTATATTTAGAATGAAACCACTGGGCCAATTTGAACCAAATTTGGTCTGAAAGGCCCATGGTTTGTAAAGATTAAAAGTTTTGTTGGCGTTCCCGCGCCATATCCAAGATATAAACGCATAATCGGCCGTTTTAGTCTTATGTGTTGTCCGATTTAGTTCAAATTTCAAGATGGAATATATATAAGTTTGGCCATTGAACACATAAATCCATACAAACAATACCAATGTGTATTCCTTTCTCGCGAAACTAAATAGCTTGCAAATATGTGTAAGAAAAGAAGCGCGGATCTCCAGACAGACATGGAAGTGAGATCAGGTGCTCCGGGAGTAGTATCTCCTGCTCAAATGCGTAGTATGGTAGTAGGTGTATGTTCAAGAGAGGAAACACAAATATTTAATTGGTGTTAAAGATATCTAAAAATTGTGGAACTGGACAAATGCCAGTAACCAAAAGCTTCCCCCCCGAAAAAAACCCACCAACAACAATAGACAATACAATAAAAATTTAAGGCCCGTTGCCATCATGGTACGACTTGGACCTACATTCGATATAAAGAAGTGGTTTGGTTAACCGATGTATGGCGGGCTGTGAGACCCTATATGTCAGACATGGGGCGAATTACATTGCAATGTACATGTAATGCATTACATTACAATTACTTTGGCAAAACTAGCATTATATTACAATTACAATTACTTGCATTTTGGAAAGTAATGCATTATATTACAATTACTTTACTAAAGTAATGCATTATATTACACATTACATTTCATAAATTTTATTAGCAAAAGAATTTAAACATATATAGATGAGAGATGTTTCCTGTTTGGAATTTGAAATTTAGGGTTAAGGAGTGCACTTTATCGTGTAACATCTGCGTCGACATGGGGCATCGGTTGTAAGGTCTTATCCAAATTACCCCAATGGCTTTCATGTCACAATATCATTTTCAAGAAGTCTTGGTCAGATGCTGCCGGGGTTCGAACCAGTGATCCCTCACACATGGAAATTATCTTCCGTGACAGAAAGTACATTATTAAACATGCCATAACAAATAAATAAAATTCAACCCATCGAAGATGGGGCGGGGGTGACCAATAACAAATCAAAAAATTATATCTTCGAAGAGGCGACTAATAAATATCCTGGGGACGTGAAATTCATCTCGGAACTCCCTTGTAGTAGCCTTGTCACAGCTGAAAGTGACTGTTCACATATACATGAACCATGAATAGCTGAGATATTACCAATGTGAAAAAAATTACACTTTATCATTTTTTTAGTTGTTGCATTTGTGGTAAAATTTTACTACATTTGTGAAAAACATTTACTACATTTGTGACCAAACTTACTACATTTGTGGTTCGATACTACATATGTGACACTTTTTCATTACATTTCAGATTTGTAAAAGTTACTACATTTGTGGTAGTTACTACATATAGGGGTCCCACACGCGCCAAACCTCCTACTTTTCATGTAGTAAAGCGCATTATTATTTTTGCCTGCTACATCAATTGCAGTTATATCGGCTATAATTGCCATTGTTCCGACGTCCTGACTGCTTAACTATCAAGGGTTCTCATGTCGTTATATAGTTGTATTTCAGACCTGTTTATATAATTACTAGAATACGCTAGCGCGCGCACACACACACACACACACACACACACACACACACCAAATTGACAAAGGTCGACAAGTTGGCGATTCGTTTTCTTTTAATAAAATCTCTCTCTCTCTCTCTCTCTCTCTCTCTCTCTCTGTGTGTGCTTTGCCATTTTGAACGTACTGTCTATCAAACTGCCTGGTGCACGTTTATTCCTGTTGGTTATTATCAGGTCTCCCGTAAAGAAGAGCTCCAAGAAAATTGTTGAAATCAAAGATGTTTTATAGTTGAGAAGAAAATTTTTCAAAGTGCGTAATTTTTTCAAAGTGGGTTGTCACAGGTGTTTTTTAACGCTGTTTGAAAAAAAAAATATTTTTTTCAAAGTGCGTTGAGCTGAACAATTTTTTAACGCACTTTGAAAAAATTTTTCAAAGTGCGTTGAGCTTGTCCCGAATTTAACGCGATTTGAAAAAAATTTTCAAAGTGCGTAATTTTTTCAAAGTGGGTTGTTATACACCATCTCTCCCATTTTGCGGATTTCATCGTTAAGTGTAATACGCGTGTTGTCGATACATTTTTTTACCAAGTTATGCACATATGGAATATTTTTGTCAGTAAAATTGTTAATTCCTGTATATACAGAACATAATATCTAACACTTATTATCCCCCCCCCAAACGAAGTGGAGGAATATATATAGTGCTTATTTAATTTTTCCGCCGACTTTTTGTCCGCCACATTTCTTAAAAAACATATAACATATCTTTATTAAACTTCACAGGAACAGTCTTTGGGTGTAGTAGATGTGTTATTTGCTATTCATATTTTGATCCCCCGACCGGGTCTGACCCAAGACTTGAAAGTGGGTAGTGACTGTTCTTTCGCCAAGCACTCGGCATTACGAAATGAAAGTCACGGTTCTTTCGGATGGAAACTTAAAATAAACGAGGTCCCGTGTCACGGTGGGCTTGGCACGCTAAAGAACCCTGCTGTATAATGCCATAAGCGCAACGCACAGGCAAAATTTCTGCACTTTCGCCTATAGCTGGCGACGTCTCGATATAAGTGAAATATTCTTGACTGGGACGTTAAACACCATTACTCACTCACTCACTCACTCACTCATATTTTGATCATGCAAATGGTTGGGATTTTCCAGTTGGGTTTGTTTTTGAAACAATGACATTCCACCTTATTTATGTTGCATTATAGTGGGATCTACACGGGTGAAACAGAAGCTGACCTTGTTCACGAATGCAAAGACGTGGAATGAAGCGAAGTCGATTTGTGAAAGTGACGGCATGAGGTTGTTACAAATAGAATCCCAAGCAAAGTCAATCACTGTGAATAAATTCATCGGTCATTGGGGGTCAAGCATGTAAGTATTATTCACGACTTAAAATAAGAATCAATGGCCATATTCGGTGGGTACTTTACCTTTGAGCAAGAGGTTCTTCCATTTACCGATATGTTCCCGCCTTTATTTTTTTGACCAATGAGATCACAAAACGACTGGAAAAGTGCTCAACAGACTGTCACCCCTAAAAACAATGTTTTGTTCACGAAATACACTTCACCAGTCAAGTAACATATGTCAAGTTGATGTACGTAAGAGATTGGTCAAAAACATATGTGGTGAAAAAGTAATTTCTGGAAGAGCTTATAGCTTTCGCGCTTTTTTCGTCCACACTTGAAGAAATATATTCATTATATATTTGGTTCATTGTTTCGCCATTGGAGGTTACAGATCAAGTTCAAATTTTGTTATGGTCAGTTTATTTTTTGCCGAGTTTTGGCCCTTGACTTTGATAAATTAATTAAATACTAATTTTTCCACACTTTTTCTTCACGTTTGCAGATATTAATTTGATATTTGGTACATTGACTTACCATGCTTTTGCCAAGTCATGATTCATATCCTGTCTTGGAACTATTAGACAATAAAACTTGGGCTTATGTTGATTATAGTGGCAACAAACAGTTTTTAACACCAATCATAAACTTGTTGCATGTGACCTGACCTTCGGCTGCTACTTTAATATTTCAAATGAGTAAAAGCCCACTTACGTTTTCATGAATGTAAATCACGTTACAATACAAATTGTCTCGTGATAATTGCACAGCAAGATTGCCTAACCATAAAATAGCATTTACGTTATCGGGAGTGAAATGAAACATTGGAACAGTTGTGTATTAGTCCGGTTTAGTTTCTTTTTGTTTTAAAGGATGAAAATCACAGGTAAAGTTTGAATTCCTCTTGTTTTAGAAATGGAGACTTGTGGATTGGTTTGCATGAGGTAGATGAAACACAACCAGACATTGTGAAATGGGCGGACTGTAATGCAACGCTGTACCAGGATTTTGCAACACCACCATCAACAACAGCAGACGATAGTTTTTGTTATGCACTTACGTCTGTAGGGCTGAACTGGAAGCCTGCTCGATGCGACACAGTTCAACAGTTTATTTGTGAGAAAGATTTCGGTACGATCTTAAGATCATTATTTCTAGTTCACAGTGCGTACATCAAGTTCACACAATGTTAAAACCCCCAAAAATTCATATTGTAAACATTTTTGAAAAAGAAATCCTATATACCATCTGCGTCTTTATGTCTGTTTTTTTCACTGATGGAAACAAAAAAATCACGTGACTGACCGATGCTTTGTTATTATATCCCAAGTCCGTCCAATGTTTAAAGTGATTCCAAAGTTTATTTTTGGTGATTAAAATACAATTTTTTAACAGGATAAAACTTTCTTGACCATTTTTGCTTGTCTAGATGAGCTTTTTCCATTTTTTTTGTTGATTTCATGACATTTGATATGCATTTCACAATTGAATGGTTTTGGAAATGGTAAAAAATAGTGGTGCTTTTCACAACTACTATGATCCTAAAACATAACATTTGCTAATGGAATTTGAATTCTTTTCTTCAGGTTTGTGTGATTTTGACCGATATCTTTCTTTTCTTTTCTTCAGGTTTGTGTGATTTTGACCGATATCTTTCTTTTCTTTTCTTCAGGTTTGTGTGATTTTGACCGATATCTTTCTTTTCTTTTCTTCAAGTTTGTGTGATTTTGACCGATATCTTTCTTTTCTTTTCTTCAGGTTTGTGTGATTTTGACCGGTATTTTTCGGCGACAGGCTGTAGTTGGCCTGATAAAGCATCAGCTGATGTAGCGATAGCACCATGTCACAGTCTTTGTCTTGATGGTGTCTGGACGAATGCTAAAGAATGCTGGGCTATTGGCTTCTGGAACGGATATGTCGGGGACGACTGCTGGATGTTCTATTCCTATGACCCTGACGCATGCGTCAGTAATGAATACAGTTCCGGTCCAGTAGTTTTGTACTATAAAACGTGTTATATAGGTAAATCATATTATTTTTATTTTGCAAACACATGGCCCAGACAAGCTTACAGATACAGAGTTATTATACTTATCAACAATATTGTTCTTGTGAGAACACTTCTCCAATACCAAAGTAGCTCGCATGAGTGTCCAGAATATATAGCTGCAGTTAGCTGGCTGATAAGATAGAATAAGGACTTTTATTAATTTCAATTTCTAAATCCTGAAATACCATTCATTTGTCCAGTCAAATGGCTTTAAATTCTCCACTAGACGATGCAAAGGGCAAGGAGTTTCAGCAACACGCTGTTTAAAACGTTTATAACAAGACGCCAATCCGGCAAAATGTTTGACATTTGTAATCAAAACTGGTTCTTGCCAGTGACATACATACCACAGATACGTTTTTGGTCGGGAAAGATATTGTTTCAGAAAATTATAATGGTCTAAAATTTCGCACAAGTTGTTTATCCTCTCTGTCATTGTCTTACCAAAACTTATCATGTCATCCAGATAGATTAGAAACACACCCAATTGCAAACCAGCCAACACCCATCAGGGCCGTAACTAGAATTGATTTGTTGGCGAGGCAAGCCGGACGCGCCAAAGGCGCGTAGAGCTAGGGGGTCCAGGGGCCTCCGGAAAATTTTGATATTTTTGACACAAAATCTTGTCATTTCCTTCAATTTAAATGCAAAATTTGCTTCGAAAAATGTACAACATTTTGATTACGTCGTTGGCCCTTATATATTTAGTGACTCACTGGA
This sequence comes from Anadara kagoshimensis, assembly GCA_021292105.1. Taxonomy (NCBI): domain Eukaryota; kingdom Metazoa; phylum Mollusca; class Bivalvia; order Arcoida; family Arcidae; genus Anadara; species Anadara kagoshimensis. The sequence goes on along the minus strand of CM037870.1, from coordinate 18,159,526 downwards.
TTAACAATCCCCAAGGAAACCGGAAATGGTAATCTTTCATAAATTATTATGGTCCATATTGAATAATTCTGTAAAGCAGAAAGACAGTCGGATGCAGTAAAAACTATATAGATCTAACCTGTTCTTTATGCTGTATATTCTAATTTACTACATAAAATTAAAAAATAACAGAAATCCAAAGTTAAATCTGAATTTATTACCGTGGTGTCATAATTGACATAAATATCAAACTCTAGTCTAATTGTTCAAATGCAAGTGGGATCTTGCGAGTTCCTTTGCTGTCCCATTTCTTAAAAATTTTCTTTGGAGCCATATTATATCACAAATTATGTGGAAACTGGAAGTCGCAATTTGTGTATAAAATTCGAAACGAGATAGAAGTAAACACAAAAAGATCTGGAAAGATAGTTGATATCGGACAAAAAGAAAACCATTATAATTGTAGTTTTACCTGTTAAGCTTCGTCAACAAAGATTTACAAAGTAACATACTCATAGGTTTTTATCAGTAATTTATTTGGATATTTTGGATTTAATTACCCAGAGTTTGGAAGAAATCCTGGACGAGGCAACTGCCTCGTCTGCCTCTGTAGTAGTTACGGCCCTGCCCATTCTTCTAATCGTTGGATACATACTGGATATTTGAAAGACCAAAGACATCTAGTTTCACTGACCAGGTAGTTACGTTTTTTTTCTGAATGAAGTCTGTCGTGAGGTTTAACCTTTTTGATATTTCTGATATGTTAGGTTGAATCTGTAAGATATTAACTAATATAACTGAGATATTAAAGTTAAAATTTGAGATAAATAATTATTCATATCAAAATTACTATATTGATAAGTAATGAGACTTATCAACTTGTCCTAAAATAAGTCACCTCTCATACATTATGGTAATGTTTCTGGATTTACTCGTTACAGATGATGTCAATTCTACCGTAGTGAGTGTTCTTTCGAACACAGATATTTATCCAAGATCCGCATGTTTTATACACAGGGCAACAACAGTTTTAACAACGGGTAAGTTAAATTTTTACAGATGCTTAACACAATATGTAAACTGGAATGGAGCAATGGTGTTATACGTCCCATTGGGATGCTGTCGAATTCGGATTTGAACTGAGCCATTGAAATCCCACAGGATCCCTAAAACTTGCAGATTTGAATTGAATATTCTGATTTCAAGATATAAGATGTCGTTTTGACTTCCCTTAGCGAAATGTAGCTTTTGTGACTGAAATCTTCTCATAATAATTTAATCATTTTTCTAAAAAAAGTTACTGAAGTAGAAAGGAAAACGGAATAGCTGCGGTATGTCTCTGCGGAAAATTCTGAAGTGACATTAAATGATGCATTCCATACTCTTATAGAACGTTTATAGATATGATAAGTAGTTTTGTATTATCATAGTTTATGAAGCACATCACAAAATTGGTCAACATTGTTATTTTATTTTCTTAAAAAGCAGTGTACTTGAATAATGTTTGATAATTCGATATTTAATCTATTTTTTATACACGTAAAGAATTGGATTCCTGAGAAAATTAAAAATTAAAATTAAAATTATCGGTTATTGACACCAGAGAAAGAAAACGTCGTTGATTGACAACACATGTTTGTCTACTAGAATTCTTTCATTCAAGATCAATGTTAAAAAAACCTGAGGAAGCAAAATAATATGCTACGATGTATTGGCAATTTAGTGATATTTGCAATGTTTCCTTAAGTAAATGTTTATTTGCACTGAAATATTTGTCTGTCTGAATTGTGTTACGAAATTCACTTAACAACAAACTTCATCTACATGTTAGAAACATTATTTGTTTCAAACAGTATTTTATATACATGTATTATTGTAATGGAAATGTACTAAAACTACCGGAAATAAATTCCTAATCAAACATTGCAATTTACATGTTTTACTGACGAAAACAAAAGCGCATTGAACATGTTTTTTGAAAAGCTTATAAATGTTATAAATGTTGCAAAGTTTGCTGAAACTAGATCAAAGGGATCTTTGTTGTGCGAGTACAAGCAAACTGCAAATAAAAACTCTGCGATAAATGCGTTTAAATGACAATCCTAAAAGCAAAACAAATACTTTTAAATATGGCAAATTAATTCTGACATGTCAAAATCGACAAGGGAAGTGAGACCGGGTGCTCTTGAAGGGGAAGCCCCTTTTGTCTTGTTACACAAACCAGGTGCGTAAAATCAAAATTAAGGATCAGAAGAATATGGGACTATGAGACGCCAGATATATCCAAGATTGTTTTGGAAACTGATATCATACTTATCGACATTGTGAAATCCACGAAACGTTTTGAGTGTATCAATAATCTTAATTCTTTGCTCATTGTGTATTTATTTCCCAATTAATACGCTATTGTAAAGATTGTTCTCACTACGGAAACTTTTATAACGAAGCAAACGGCTTACAAATAAATTGTTGACCAAGGTATATTGCAAACCCAGACTTGTCAAACCCTCAACAAGGTCGTCATCACGGTATTGTTGATAAGTTTAATTATGTTTTCAAAATTACCCAGGATATATTTGATGTCCAATAGTTCCATGTTCTATTTGGATTCTAAATTTCGATTTTTATGTGTGGCTGGTGTAGCTAGATAAACAGGAGGTGCTTACCCTTACAAAATCCTCACTTCCTTGGTGGAGTTTTTTAATCTTAATTACCAGTTTTAAAGAATTAACTTTGCTGTTGGATTGTGATTTGGACATGGAATAGTATTTTTGTGTTAAAACACAATTTTCGTTCTAAATATGGTTTAATATTCAGTAGTTATGCACGTAATCTGTGATCTTTCAACAAAAGTAAGGCTGTGCAGCAGTTTCGACTATATGACTACATATTGCATAATATTGATAAGTATTTTAGTCTATATAACTTATGATATTCTATTACCTTTATTGAAAAAGTTTTTCGCTGGTCGTCGGTTTACCGCTCGAAGTGAGATGCATGCGTGAATAATAACTAGCTAATTTATATATTCTAAAACAGCTATGGAATAGTGACAATAGTGAAAATAGTTACATAACGTAATTTTTACTCTAAAGAAGAAACAAACCATGTATTATTTACGCTGTTTTACAACTAAAGAAGAAACCAAACCATACATTATTTACGCTGTTTTACCACTAAAGAAGAAACAAACCATACATTATTTACGCTATTTTACCACTAAAGAAGAAACCAAACCATACATTATTTACGCTATTTTACAACTAAAGAAGAAACCAAACCATACATTTTTTACGCTATTTTACCACTAAAGAAGAAACCAAACCGTACATTATTTACGCTATTTTACAACTAAAGAAGAAACCAAACCATACATTATTTACGCTATTTTACCACTAAAGAAGAAATCAAACCATATATTATTTAAGAAATTAGTAACATTAAACCGCTTTCTATCGTCCCATATTGCACGCACCGAAATTCACATGTGGTGGAATAAATTGCAATTTGACGAAGCCATGTGATCGACGGTTCGTGCTATATTGGTTAATATCTATTTTAATTATTATTTCAGTTATAATTTGACTGACACAAATTGTTTTAAAATAATTACCTCTAAACAAATCGTTAATTTGTAAATAAAGTTATGTCTTGTCGACGGACTCTTTCTTTTAACCGATCGAGTAAACAACCAATGAAACGAGCATGAAATGAAAATAACATCACAAAACACGTGATGAGGCATAAGGAAATCAACGAATCATATATTTTCATTGACGTCACCGAGAGTGAAATGAAACGCATTTGCTGTTTTTTTTCACTTTTCACAATGATGTCATTAATATTGTTATAATTTATCGATTCAGTGTTAAGTCATTACCTCTATTATACGTAATTGTTATTAAATGAAATATTCATTTCAGGACGTTTTGAACAAACAGCCGATCAACAAGAAACAAACAATCCATTTACGAATTTAAGCTTCTCCGAGGAAAGCGTTTGAGTAAATTGATGGCAGCCAATAAAACTGAAATAATCATAATTTACTGTGTCTTTATTGTGGAGTATTTCTTAAATACAAATGTTAGTACAAGTTTAACATGGAAAATATTTAGGAAAAAAACACATTTTTATAATTAGTATAAAGCTGACTAGGTTTTAACAGTCCTTTTTAGAAAAAGATGATAGGTCTGAAGATAATAGGTCTATTACTTGAAAATTCAATCTCTGCTACATCTATTACATCGACAAATGATGAGGGAGTTTACTTCAGTATGTCCGTACTTATTTTAGTACTTAATACAATATTTGTATCAATCTCTACTTAAATCAAAATAAATTGATCGATGAAATGCAATTATTTGCACTATACAACTTTAAAGACCGGACATGACCTCTACATACCAGACCTTTGTTGGTGAGTGAAAAATCAGATAAATAAAACTAATAATACACGTGTTAGTATCTAGTGCTTTTGTACGCGAAAAAAAAGGTTCTGTGAAAGAGACGTTGATCATAATCATCGGTATAATTGCCAGGGGAAATATCACAATTTTTAATCATTTTTCAATTTCAGTTTTGACAAAAGACTGTGAGGAAAAATCCAATATTATACATGTATCTGGTTTTGGTAGTTTTACAGATTTAAATATCCTATTCTAGGACAAACAGCATGGAACACGGTCTAATTCGCATTTTGTACATGGGTAGCCAAAATGGTGTCAAAATCACTATCGGGGCACATACGACTCTTAATCCCATATAATGTTAATCCATATCTAAATGGCAAAACAATCACACTTTTCGGCGGTACTCTTGTACCATTGTAGTCATAATGGTTATGTTCATACTATATAATATATTCCATTTAAAACGCTGTCTTTTCTTTCTGTATTTATTTTCAAAATTGTATCTAATGAATAATCATTTACATTATTTATTATAGATAATCCTTATATCCACAGGTATGTGATTATCTTCATTGAGATGTTATATTAAGGAAATTGTATATAGACAGAAGTGGTTTTAAATGCATAACAATGCTATGGATACACGTCATATACGTTGCATATATATCTATGGTGGTCCTTCGAATTCATGAGTTTTTGTAAACACCATTATGGTCTTTGCGTCATATTCAAAATCTGATTGTGTACCGTGATATGGAAATATTTTACCTCCGAGAATAAACGTAAGAATGACGTCATCGTACGCACTGATTGTTGATTACCAATTCACGCTTGCCACATTTCTTAACTAGCATGCCTTATTGATGAATAATCATATTCAGTACCGTATTCCTTTTTTCAGATCCTGTAACTACAGTCGCTGTGGAAACCACATGGCAGGATACAACTACAACTTTGATTCCAGAAACTACATCACAGGGCATAGGTTCAACTACAACCTTGTTGGATACAAGTATACAAGATGATACAAGTGCAACCACCACGGTACAAGAAACAACAACATCATTGGAAACCACATGGCAGGAAACAAGTGAGCCTATAACCACGATGATTCAGACAAGTACAGGGAAGTTTACAACCGAGTCAAGCAGTGAAACAAGTGGGCCCATAACCACAATGATTCAGACAAGTACAGGTAAGTTTACAACCGAGTCAAGCAGTGCGGGACAAGAGGCTACATCTTCTGCTCCACAAGAAACGACATCATCAATAAGTGACTCTACAATCTTAATACCATCATATACATCATCAACAGAATCCAACAGCTCAGAATGTCTTTGTATGACAAAACAGAAACTTACTACGGAAGAACTGGAATCCCTTCTAAATGATCTAAGTATAGATAAAAAACAAACTTCCATTCATAAACGTCGGTTTTATAGTCCCGGTGACGAACGTACGTCGGCAAGATCTATTGGGTACGCCGGTGCTATTTTCTTGGGCATTTCTTTAGGTGGCATAGTTTTACTGGATGTCCAAGTTTTAGTACAACATTTTAAAACACGTTTCAGTCGATCCAAAGGACAAAATAGAAATAAATTCAAAAGAGACAGTGTGGTGAAGTTTAGCATCAAAGGTGATGAGGACACGATATAAAATATAATGCTAGATTTTAATTTTATATCTTCTCTGCAAGATATATCCAATAGGATCACTGTGTGTTCATCATACTGTTACACATTATTGATGTACTTAAACCGATATTAAATATAATATGTGGAGGAGGTAAAATTGATATCTTTTCTGCAACTTTTATTGAAAGAAATAACTGGGTATTCCTCGCGCTGTCTTGTGCTGTCCCATCCCTCATGTTTAAGAGTTTTATTCTAATGGGTGTACAATTAAGAGGATTTAAGGAACTAACAACAAACTACATGTACTAGTATTTGATTTGCGCTGCTCCTGACTTTATGTTTGGGACTGATTTACTGACAGTAGTAAAATGAAAACATCCAAATGGTACAACAATAGCAGTGTTAGGTATTAAGACAACTTGTAGATTCTTGTTAAATTGGTTTTCACCGTGTTGTCAATAAATTGCAATACACTTATGATGCATCAATTAAAATGATGTTTTACAATTTAAATTTTAAAAACTTTCTTGCTGACAACTTTAATATGTAATCGAAAACAAACATACTATTTCATGTCCGAATCACAATCCAGAAGCAAAGTATAAAATATTGAAACTGACAAGTTAGGATAACGTGGAATTTCACCAGGGAAATGAGACTGGGTGCCCCGGTAGGGTAAGTATTTGGAAAAGTGTTTGATGGGCCATAAGAATAGCTAAACATGTTGATTTAACTACGATTTGATTGAATGTGTTTATCTAGACTTGCACTATGGACTCTTCAATACAAGGCGCTCCAGTTTCTGAAATATTGGATGGTATTGTAAGCGAAAATTGAAAAAAAAACATTATATATGTCTTGAAGCTTTAATAAACAAAATGTAGATGATAAACAAATATTCAATTTATGTTCATTTCCATACGTTTCGGTAGCTAAGCCTTCAATTTAACAAGGATGTGCAAAGTTTTTCCATGTGTGAAAGAATGCATCGTATTAATATGATACTTTAAATGTGATGCCGATCATACATAATGTTTACCTGCTGAAATGTAAAAATGAGCTAGAATTGAAAATTTGGAAAATTATTCGTGAACATAAGTTTCAAATCGAACACAAAACACAAACATCTAGGCCAATGATCAAATCAAAATCCCCAAATAAAAGCAAAAAAAATTGAAAACTCGCAAATTAAGTTCAACATGTGAACTTTTAAAAGGAATGTAAGGCTTGTGTTCTGAAAGGGTTAGCAACTTCTTTCTAGCTAGCTACACCAATCATGTATGAAATGAGAATAAAAGTGAAAGGAACATGAATCTTTTGGAAATTGAACATATCCAAGATACTTTTGGATAAAGACATCATACATGTATTGCAATGGTGGCAAAAAACTTTTAGGGACAAGTTTGTCCTTGCAATATCTCCGAGTCAAATATTTATATTCAAACATCTTTTTTTATTGTATAAAGTTTTCGTAGAGGGAACAAGGTCTACAATAGCGTATTGTGAAAAAAATACACCATAAGCAGGCAAATTGTTACATAGAAAAGGAAAATTGACTATGGAACAAGAGAAATCGTGTTTGACAAAGCAAAAACACAGCACATACTTTTGTTGTAGTTGCTCCATTTTTCAAAGCTGTGCTCTTGTATTAAGACAATACTAAATCTGGATTTTGGTTTAATAATTTTGGTCCAAGCAATACTGATGAGGAATTGTATTCCGAAACGGCCGTCTGGTGCTGTAAAATTAAAACTGGTATAATATGTAATCTTGACCAATTTTGTGATTTTCTGCTGTACTTTATAAATACACACCTAATTTGATATTAGTTAAATTGATTCTGCAGTCGTTTGTATTGTGCTGATCCATTATGGAGGTAAGATGAAGTGTCTGCTAACCTTATGGTAAATTACAAGAAAACATGAGTAGTATTACTGTAATAGTAATAGTAGTAATAGTAATATAAGATTTAATTATTTGAGAAAAGTAACCAAGAAAGCAAACAACATGTGTTGTATCATAAACATTTTCATCAATCATTAGCTGTACAATTGCAGTTCCTTTCACACATTGTTGATTACACACGTGCGTGACGGGTGTAGCTAGCTAAACAGGAGGTTCTTACCTTTCCGGAGCACCCGGCCTCACTTCCCTGGTGGAAGTTCATGTGTCTAACCTGACTTGTCAGTTCCAAAGTTGTTACGGACATGGATTATTGGTTGTTTATTAATGATCATGCAGTCGTTTGTATTGTGCTGAACCATTATGGAGGTAAGATGAAATGCTTGTTAACCTAAATTGGTCAATTCACACAAAATATGAAGAGTATTACTTGTAAATAAGTGGTCTAATGGCAAAAGGTAACCAAGAAATCAAGCACAAAGTGTTGTATCATAAAATTGGATAATTTACATGTTTATCAATAATTAGGTGTAGAATTACAGCATTCATGTATTTCAAGAAATCTTGTCATGCGTGAATCAAACCAATAACCAAACTAGAAATGTGAAACTAGATTATTTAAATGCTGTATGCTGATACAACGATGCACGAACAATCAAATCAAAGTTTAAACACAATTCTAATGGCAGAGTAGATTGAAAACTTACTAATTAGGTAAAACTTTTATCAGTGATGTCAAGTGCTCCAGAAGGGTAAACACCTCCTGTTTAGCTACCTACATGCGCCACTTGTGTAATCTTCATTGAGAATGAAAGGAACATGGAGCTATAGGAATTTCAAATATATTCTGGATACTCTGCCTCGGGCATCATACTTAACAACAATATTGTGATGACGGCCATAAAACATTTTGAGAGCATCTTGATAAGCTTAGGTTCACAAAACCCTCGAGTCAACAAATATATTTTAAAGCAGCTGGCTTTGTTGTACAATGTATAAAGGTCTCAATACTTTTTGCATCCAAAAGACAGAAAAACTCTTCTTGATAATTCATCAGATATTTATTGATGAAGAATTATAATTAACTTTGGTGTTAACAATTGTCAATAAATAATTAAAACAATCATAAATAAAATCAAAATATATGTAAATTTAATTAATATTAATTCATTATTTTTCTGTGTTATATCCAAGGTGACTTCTATCTATTTCAATTAAAAATTATCATGAAATTACTAAGAAGTATAAACAAGGGGAATAATGGGTTGCATATCTCGGATCCTAAAAAGCTATGTCGATATTGATCTTTACAGGTCGAGAGTCAAGGTCATCAATAATGATCTTTACTTAAGGTCAAGGTCATCAAACTTTCATTCTGCAAAACTCATTTACCTATTACTAACATGTTCTATGAAAAAATAAACCAAAAACTGTAGCATTAGTATGGACACCATTCACCCCTGAATGGAAAAAAATTGGAAAACATCTAGTTTAGTAACATCTTAAACATTTACTTTTGGGGGTGTTTCTACAAAATATGTATACTTCTTGAAAATGATATTTTGATTTTTGTTACTCAAGTCACCTATGATTATAAACTTTATGAAATGAGTCAAATAGGGTTTATATCCGAAGTCAATTTTATCTAGTTGTCACCAGCTAGGGTGGAGTTATATTTTATACTGGTCATAAATATGATACTGCAGGTCTTCAACATCTAGAAAAATACATATCAAAAATATATCAAAAGGATAACATTAAATTAATAGACTAGTAAAATAAGAAAAGTATAACAATTAGAATGATTCATCAAAGTAAAAAATAACTTTAAAAACAATTAAGCAATAAACTTTATTTTGAACTTGAGAGGCACAGTGCCATTCAGTGGGTGATGGTTTTATTAACATCAAAATAATTTTCTTTTGGTAGGGATGTTTCTACAAAATATGTATCCAACCTGAAAATGGCAATTTGCTTTTCTTACTTGAGTCATCTAGGATTTTAAACTTATTAGTTGAACAGGTTTTATATCCAAAGTCACTTTATCTAGATGTCACCAGCTAAGGTGGATTTATATTTTTAAACTGGTCATAAAGTATTCAACATCTCGAAAAATACAACATCAAAAATATATATAAAAGAAGAAAATTAAACGACTAGTATAATAAGAAAATTATGACAACCAGATTGGTTTACAGTTAGACCTCATGTGATTGCCGTCTTTTGTTCAATCAAATATGTTAGGAAATAAATTGAAAGACAATTACAAGGAAAAACATGGTAACTTAAAACAGTGGTGATAAGCAAGGTAACAGACATGTCAAGAGGCATCAAACAAGGTTTAACTGTATAGGTCATTCACAATGATGGCAAATTATTATCAGGGATGAATTTTGACCATCCATAAGGTAAAATAGTGTATTGTTAAATATATATAATAGCCCCTTTTCATGCTTCATTAGTTAAAACTTCCTAAAATTTAAAGAGACTCAGTAAAAACATTACCATCAGATCGTGAATCACTTACTTCACATGTAATAATATATAAAATTCATGTACAAAATACCTTTAGCAAGGCAAGTCGCATTTAAATTCTTATAAAGAAAAATTAACAGGTTTAAATAACAAAGTCGTGTTTTTGGCAATAGTCAGAAAAACCAACACACAACAAAACAATAATAAATTAAACAACATATCCAAAACAAAAAACACATTAATGAGTCTTCAGTATACAACAATTTGAACATTATCATTACTCTTAAATTAAAAGTTGTAACATACAACAAACATCTATTTTGACAGATTGTTAGGTGTGCATTTGAATGAATAATAATTTTTTAATGAATTTTAATAGATTTTTTTAATCTTTGCACACTTGGTACTTTGAAGACATATCGGTCTAAACCACACAGATACAAATTAGGCACTATTGCTGCTTAAAATTTAAACCGGACAGATTTTAGTGCGAGAAGGTTTTTCCACTTTATTTGATTTTCTCTGGGGTCTCTGCCATCCAGGAACCAACTGTTATGACGGAATAAAAGATAAAATTTAGATTGCAGCAAAAAAAAAAAAAAAAAAAACAGAATTAAGTAGTTTGATCCACCAAACTCCTTGCATATTGTATTTGCTTTAGGATAAGGCTCATCACAGATATCAATATAGCAATTACTAAATTACTATTCAATAATCTGTTTTTCCATGTATATTGGTGTGAGCAGAAAGTCATGAAAATAAAATAATTGTAAATATTTTGTTTTGATGTAATTCACCTGTACTGATTATTATTATTCGCTGATGTGAAAATAAATGTACACAAACATCTTGAAATAACAATTCTCTCAAAAATGTACTGATGTGAAAATTTCTCAATGTACACTTGTACATATATGCTCTGATATAAAATCTATACAAGTTTAATCAATAATCAACACAGATTTAAAATATCAATAAAAATCATCATATGCTTAAATTTGTTGAAATTCTATTCAGTTACAACATTTTCAACATTAATTTCACAACAGACTTGAAAGTAAGCATTATTTAAATGTCAAAGACTGTAATCAATTGATTAAACTACCCCTGGCTATATAATGTTTTGAAGGAAATAAATATAATCACAAATGATTGTATAGTGTAAATATTTTTAAAAAATAAATAATTTATCACAATATCATAATTATATAGAACATGTATAAGAAAACGAGGATCTGTATAAATATACATATATAAAATAGTCAGAAAAACATCAACAGTAAACTTTTAATAAACAAGGACGGAATGTATACATAGAATATAAGAAGTACATAAATTACAGTATTCATGGACATTTACATGTAAATGAATTTTTGAGAAATTTCAGTTAACTTGTGAATTCCCAAAAAAATGATGAAATCATCAGACTTGTATTTATCAATGTACATGCATTTATATTATTTTATTGTATAAACCAATCTATAAAAAGTAAAATACAAATCTCTTGAAATCTCATTTTTTTAAAAACTAGAAACACTTCTAAAATATTAATATATCCGAAATGATCTATCTTCCTTATAACAGTTTATGATATATATATTAAAGAAATGTCTTTGTTGATGATCAAGATATCATCATTTTAGTTAGTGCAAGTGACTGTGATACTGGTAATATACATTGGAAACATGATCCCACCCTAGGGTGAGATAGAGAAATCTCAAGTCATAAAATCTACAGGGACAGCAAAGAAAATTCTGCATGCGGGTGAAGACTGTCATACTCATCTAAAAATTGGATTTCACATGGTCATTTGGAATCACAAGTACACTGCACAAATATGATTTTTTATAAATTACAACGTGCATAAAATCAACAAATATATCGATTATCTTCCACTTACATGAAAAAAATTAAAAATTTACAAATTCAAAAAAAAAAAAAAAAAAAAAGAAAAAAAAAATTATATAAAAATAGTGCAAGTAATGATATAGAATTTTACTATACAGAAGCCTACCTTTCACAAAGTTATATTTTTTGTTTTCCCTGAGTAATGACAAAAATTGATTGCAAATTTCGGTAAGAATTATCATTTCAAAATTTATTCCATTTCATATGCACAAAAATAAAACCTTCGTTTAAACAAGCAAAAGAAGAGATTACCTTAGATTTTTTGCCTGATTTTAATTATCTATTGTATTTAGTGGCACAAATGATGGATCATTTTCGCAGTAATGAAGGAATTTTAGGTGCAAATGAAATGCAAATTAACCAAAATATAAAAAATTAACCAAAATATAAAAGATTAAACTTATCTATAATCCTACACAAATATTAACAAAATTATAAAATCCAGGAATCCAGGGTAATAAGGTTGTTTAGCTACCCCTAATTTGGATTTTTCCATATACTGGCAATACATTTATTGTTCAGATTTGCTCACAATTTTTCAATATACCATTAAATCATTTACTTACTATTGAATTTAGCCATTCATGCTAAAAAAAACCTGCTCTTCTTAAAAGTCATAAGTCTGAGACTGACCATCTAAAAAATCTGATATAAGACAGAATTATAAAGAGAATATCCCGAGACATGATAACATTCTTGTTTTTTCATTGTAAATACATAAACAAATAAAAAGAAAACAACAAAGACATTGAATTATCCTATAGAAAAATTATAATCCATTTAAAAAATGTAAAAAAAACCAACAATATGAATGCTGGAATATGTAAAATTAATATACATAAATCAAAATGTAACAAAAATAAATTAATTCACTTTATAGAAGAAAAATTCGAATTAACTAAAAAATTTCGAAAAATTTAAATGAATGTTGGACGGAATGATAAATTTCTATTACATTTCAGGAACCCATGTTAATCATGATTACATAATAATATACAAGTCATTAATAATAAATATGACTGCAATATACAATGATATACAAAGTATAAATAAGTGTAAAATCTTCCTAAAAGTTAGTGTGAATCTGTGAAATAGTCAAGGTAAATTAAAATTAAAAAAAATAGTTTTTACATACATATTACATAATGCATTAGAATATGAAAGACTTGTAATAATGATTGCCTTTTCAACTGGCATGTTCAAATTTAAATGAGACACATCCAGCAAAAACTATAGACTACATCAATTTGTATTCTGAGAATATAATTGACCATATGTCATATACAATTTATCATAAATTCAATGTTGTCTTCTGGACAAAAAATAAACTGAAGTCAACCATATATTATTTACAATTATCTTAAATTGATTGTAGAATGTCAGAAACACATATCACATGTATAAGTACGGTTTTCACTTGATGGGTCACAAATAAAACAAAAAAGAAATTTGAAGTATTAAACTAAGTAATGTAATAAAATTTATATATTTGTACAACAACAATCAATTAACAAAGTATGTTCAATAAACATCTATAAGAGATATGAAAAATAAACCTGTCAAAACAGGACTTTCATTTGCTTAATTGGGGAAGAAAATGGGACCCCTTGGGAATATCAAAACCTTTATTTTTTCCCAAATATTTTGGTGTAATTGAATAAACTAATTTCAAAATTTTCACTTTAAATTTACATTTTTACTATTTCCGCCTTACACATGAACAGGTGCTTATTTCTCTAATTGAAAGGTCATGGACACAGTATAAAAGAGGGGTTTGGCAGCCCTGCAAAAGCAATCCCTGATTTAAATCAGAAACTTGACTGCAATTATTTAAGCTAAACATATGATCTACATATTGATATGTCCTTTATAACAAATAATGCTTATATTTATACATTTAGGCCATTCAGATGACTAAATCACATGATGGTCATGTGACTTGATCACATGACATTTTAAGCTGATAAAATCACATGACACTACATGCTTGACTAGTTTGTCTTTTAAGTTTGTTATCCTTCTTGCTTGTAGCTTCTCGCATCTTAAACAGACTAGACTGGTGCATTGTTCTGCTATCTTTGTGTGGTACTCTTCCTGGGGTTTCTGATGACTTGGTTTGTTTGGCTGTGGTTGGCCCTTTAGAAATAAAAGAGAGAGAAAATTGAAATTTTTTTTTACAATATACTGTACAAGTAACAAAGCTTAACTGAATAATAATTTAATATTTTCAGTGATTCAGCTGAGAATTTTAAAGCATCCAAATTTTAAATTAGAATCAGAATTACTTTAAGCGCTTGGTAAAGCTAAAAGGGGTCCTAAAGCATCCAAGATAGAATCCTACATATATCATGTATATCAGGCAACAAACATTTGATTGGTTAAGTCAACAAAACATCTGAGCCCTAAACTTAATTTTACTCGCTGAAATTAACCAGCAAACACTTAGTTACTCTAACAAAATTCTCAAAATATCATCCACAAACATACCATTACAATCCCAAAAGCAAAGTGAAAACCTTGTAAATTAGAATAACTGAAAATTAAGTTAAACATGTGGACTTCCCACAAAGAAGTGAGACTAGATGCTTTGGAAGAGTAAGCACCTCCTGTCTAGCTAGCTACACCCAATATCAAATGTGAGCCCTAAATAAAACTCAGACTTACTTATGTCAGCCGTGTCTTCAGGTGTATCTAATGTGGAGGGATTTGATGTAGCCAATTGGTCCTTGAATCTTTGATCTGTTTTGCTTCCACTGTCATGTGCATGTTCTTCACACAACCAAAGAGTTTTACCACTCATCATGTGACATCTGTAGCAGAAATATAAAAGTTGATGGGTACCAGATGAAAACAATAGCTACATGTAGTAATAAGTTGAGTAATGGTGTTTAATGTCCCAGTCAAGAATTCACTTATATCAAGACGTCGCCAGCTATAGGCAAAGGTGCAGAAATTTTGCCTGTGTGTTGTGCTGATGGCATTATACAGCAGGGTTCTTTATTATGCCTAGCTTACCATGACACAGGACCTTGTTTGTTTTTAGTTCCCATCCTAAAAAAACGTGACTTTTTGTAATGCGGATTTCTTGACGAATGACCAGTCACTATCCACTTTCAAGTCTTGGATCAGACCCTGTCAGGGTTAGAACCCACGTTCTCCTACTTACGGAATGAGCACTCTACCAACTGAGCTACCCCAGTGGTACATGTAGTTATGGTATTAAGATGGATGGTGGTGGTACTAGGTAGAATGTAAAAAGCTAGTCATAAAAAATTTTTTGCCATGATTGGTAGCATTATATAATGCAATATTAGCTACCTTGAAAAAAGGTATACAGTAAAATTTAATGCCCCTTCATAACTTTTCCAACATGCTTATTGCTACATGCATTATTTTGAAATCCTAAAATGCCATTTCCTTATAATCCTCCCTCAATTTATAGATAAACCCCTTTATAATGCCTAAATCTGACTGAACAAATGGCGGCAATTAATGGGGATAAAACTGAATAACAAAACCTGTCAGCATGGTTTTGATTCTAACCTTCCTAATTTGAAGCATGGTTACCTGGTATATTGCACTCTACTTCTGGTGCATATATATATGACATTCCATAAGTGAAAAGGGACTTTAGAACAATACAATCACAATGCAGTAAACAGCATTAAAGAAAATAAATAAAGTTCATAAAGAAAACATAGCTTTGTCTTCTTTACATTTTCTCCACAACTTCTGGGTTGATTTCACTTTTAGTTTTGTTTAACCAAATGTTGGTGCTTCAAAAACAAAAAATAAATAAATAGAAAAAAAGTGAAATTCTAATTATTTTTTTTTTACCTAAGGACCCTTTTTGCATACTGATGGTCAATTATTTTGTGTAATTTGGTAAACCTACATATAAACCTTGAATGAAGTCAATAATTTGAAGTAGCATTGTACCTTTTAAGACCACCCATAACTCTGTTAAGATCTTCCTCCATTACAACAGTTCTAATAGAGCAGTATTCTTCCTGGAAGTCTGATTTGTTGGCTTCAGCAGCATACTAAAATACAAAAAGTCAAATATTAAGATATACACAGTCAAATATTTATTATCAATAATCAATTAATGGTCACCAGATTTTAAGCGCTCCGCTTGATTAAAGTAATGAATAATTCATGATCAGTTCCCTTTTTGGTGTGAGAGGCCACGGTGGTCTAATTGATATGACGTTAGTCTTCAAATCCAGGGTCTCTCACTGCTGTGAGTTCAAGTCCCGCTCAGACCACATGTGGGAATGTGAATTTTCCTTGCCTTTGGTCTTTACTGGTTCACCTGGTATCAGAATAATGGACTGGGAGAGTGGTATGCTTGTCTGTGGCGTACTGACTCTGAGCTAGCACGTTAACGTAGCCCTGAGTGCGTGCTAGTACAAGGCAGACCATACAGCACACTCACACTTCACACGCATACACAAGTTGTTCATAGATTAATCCATAGAGATTAATAAAATAGTTCTTGTCGCCAATAGCTGAAATATTGCTGATGCGGCGTTAAGCAACATTCAACCAACCAACCTTTTTGGTGTGAAAAAGCTACTTGCTTGTGAAAGAACAAGAAATAACATAACAAATAAGTTATGTCTACCACTCTTCTCAATAGAGGGTTATTCCAATTTCCTGAATCTAAGAATAGATTCAGGATATGGCTATGTTTTTATAATTTTTATCAATATGATGAGAAATTTGATTTAATAACAATACTTACCATCTGGAATTCCATATTTTGTACTTAATGTTCATTCACTATGTATAATTACATAATTTTTTTCTAACTATCAGTTGCTTGAGATGTTCCAATTATTGCTGTCCTCGGTGGCTAAGTGGTCTAAAGCATGTGATTATGAATCACAAAGCCTTTTACCACCATATGGGACAAATCCTATTGTGAGAAATTTGTCAGTTTGTTTGCTAAAGGTACTATGGTTCCCTCTGCAATTTGTGAACTGACCACCTCAATAAGTGAAAAAATCTTGACTGGATTGTATAACAGCATTCAACACCATGACAACCATGGATTATGAAAACTCAACCAATTTCCATCATTAATGTTTACCAGTGATTTCGTTATGTTTTTTTAAAAACTACCTTCTGCCTTTTAAATTGGGAAATTTGAAGTTCTGAAATGCCATGGTTACAGTAGCTAAGAATCCTCATTGTGTTATATTGTGACAATATCTAACATTTTGTGGGTAAGGGCAACTAGATTTATTTGCTAGTATATTGCTGTTATATTTAGAGGTCAAATTAGAAAATTTTAGTCATTTTTCCCAGGGGAAACTACCTTTATTCGGTAGTTATTTTAGCCAAACAAAACCACTAATGATTACTCACAGATTCAAGTTTTTCTTGTAATCGCTTCCCTTCAGGTGTGTTTAAAGAATCCAATTTGATGTTAGTATATTTCAGTAAAGCAAATATACGAGCAGCATATGGTGAAATCTGTGCCAAGTAACTCTCTTCTTCCTCACTCTCAATATCAGGAAACGGTATAGTAGGAGACACTTCATGCCAACCCTGAAACAGATTGAATAAAATAATACTTGTGTATTAATTATATTTATACCAGTTTCAAGTTTACAGCACTAGATGGCTGTTTGAAAAAAAACTGTGAAACCAAATTTTTTTTCAAGGTGTTGATAAGATACCCAAAGGACCAAATATATTTTACCAAATTTAGCTAAGTAAATACTTTGCATGAGGGGGTATATCAGTTATTTTCAAGTCATCAATCAAATTGTTATTTATTGTTATTAAGCTGGAGAAATAAATGTAAGGAGGGACGGAGTTGTACCACCAACTTTCAACAGGTCTGTATTGAATTTGGAATTTGGACAATAATGAAAACTTTTGTACAGTATTTTGCATAATTGAATTCTATTCATCAAAACTTTTTTTTACCTGTTCGTGTTCACATAACAATCTCCAGCAGTATTTCTGTTTCTTTTTCTGTAACTCAACTTCTTCCTGTAGGAGAAAACAGAGAGTAAGTAAAATAGTTTAACATATCAAAGTTTTACTTAAATCAAAACATCACCAGCTATGGGCGAACATGGGGCAGTGCAGAAACTTGATTTTTGTAAGGCAATTATAGAAAGCAAGGAGCAGTACTAGTGATCACCAGAATAATTTGAATTTGAAATATTTCTTGATATAGTGAAACTTTGCTGCTATGGGCATTTTACATGTTGGAAAACCAGCTGAATGAGGAATCCTTATGCATCATATGGTGCAATATGTCTCCAACAGTATAAAATCAAAACAGCAGATAAATATTTAATGGTAACCATGGTTACTGCAGATTTACAGTTATCAGGGTAATAACTAGACTCAGATAAGTGAACAGTATCAAACATTATTAAAGCTTATTGGATTTTCTATAAAAACCTTGCATAATTTACTGTCACACAGTAATCCAGACAGTAATGTCTCCCACATCAGATGAGAAAATCCCACATATAAACAAGGTGAGATTTTTTTGCTACAATCTACACAACCTACATGCATGCTATAATGTCATAATATCATTTTGATTGTGACGTCAATGAGTTAGATTGTATACAGTCAAACCTGTCTATAAAGGCCACCGAAGGGAACCAGAAAAAGTGGCCTTTATGGGCAGGTGGCCTTTATATACAGGTTCAATTTATATGAATAAAGAACAATTGGGATACAATCCTAATGGCCTTTATAAGCAGTTGACCTTATATAGAGGTGGCCTTTAAGGCAGGTTGGACTGTATTTACTTTGGTTGCAAATGCAAACAATGTTCTTTTTGTGTAGTTTTTATGATCATTTTTACGAAAAAAGCATTAGAAAACAGGAATATATTGGGTATGGGAGAAAAAGAATTAACCCTAAGGATAAGATTTGTATTTCTCCCATACTTCACAGAGTTATTCTGTTGATTGCTAGGTGTAAGATATCTCTGTCTTACATCCCCCTATGTAAGACAAGCTACACACGCTGTTTGGCTCGTCGTGACTTAATTGACGGGTGAGATTACTTTTCTCAACCAACAATTTTTCAACGTCACAATCACTTACACACGGTTATGGATGACGTCGTAATCAATTGGCATGAGGACGTCAACAAAAATCGATTATGTCATTTTCAGAAGGCAC
This sequence comes from Anadara kagoshimensis, assembly GCA_021292105.1. NCBI lineage: Eukaryota > Metazoa > Mollusca > Bivalvia > Arcoida > Arcidae > Anadara > Anadara kagoshimensis. The sequence continues at coordinate 18,140,056 of CM037870.1, read as the reverse complement.
TGATGATGGCCTGAAAACTGAATGTTTGATGTTATTTTTTGTTTACAAATAATGTTTTTATGCTGCAAATGTGGGAGAAAAAGAATCCTACACCAGTAACAGTATAAGACAGAGATATCTCAAACTCGGATGAAATTTTCAATGTCCAGAAGTCACTAAAGCTCGTTCTGGACAGGAAAATATTTATCCGAGTTTGAGATATCTCTGTCGTACACTGTTGCTGGTGTAAGATACTATTAGTCTCCACTATAAAGCCTGGGAAGGTTTTATTAATCTCACCTGATGAGCTTTGATCTCCCTGTCAAATTCTTCCTGTGTTGGCTTATTTTCTTCAGAATTTTCTGCAAGACCACTTCTAAATTTGGCATATTTTTCTTCCATCTCAATCTCTAACTCTTCCTCTGTCTTGGGTTTTTCTGCTATATCCACAACAATCAGACGCGGATAGTGGGAACTGTACATGGATTCTGCATAACTTGTTACATGACGCAGGAACTGTCTCTGTGAAAGTTCTATGGCTTCCTTAAATTAAATATGGTTAAAAATGTAAATACAATCAAACCTGTCTATATAGGGCACCCAAGGGAACCAGTAAAAGTGGCCTTTCTGGGCAGGTAGCCTTTATATGCAGGTTCAAAAATATTTATAAAGAACAATTGGAATACAATTCTACTGGCATTTACAAGCAGGTGACCCTTATATAGAGGTGGTCTTTAAGACAGGTTGGACTGTGTATTGTTGTTTATTGAATTTTCATCCAATAAATTTTATTTTCCAGTTATCATGGTTATTTTCAATATCAAACACAAACATACCAGTCCATGGTCAAATCAAAGCAAATAAAAAACTTTAAAATTTTTTTAAATTATGTTACTGCAAACTTATTTAATTTCGTATTTATTTTTGCAGTATATGAAATTTAGACATATCTGCATAGTTAAATTTTCACGTTTTTGAGATATGCACCATCACACAATGAACATAATATTATTTATGCTTGGTATTAATTTTCGCACAAAACAAATGACTGCGAAATAAGCAAAAATTAGTACATTACATAAATATGTTTACAGTTAATATGCTAACTTCCTCTGGGGAAGTGAATCAGGTGATTCAGAAGCATCTCATGTCTTATCAGCTACACCCACAATATATGAAATCAGAATTAAAATTGAAAGGAACAAGAACCTACATGATCTCAAATATACTGAGGATAATTTTAGATACAGAGACAATATGAACAATATTGTGATGACAACTAGGAAACATTTTGAGGGTCTTGATAAGACTAGGCTTGCAAAACCCCTAGTCAACAATTCATTTTAGTGACAATCCCTAGTCAACAATTCATTTTAGTGACAATCCCTAGTCAACAATTCATTTTAGTGACAACCCCTAGTCAACAATTCATGTTAGTGACAACCCCTAGTCAACAATTCATTTTAGTGACAATCCCTAGTCAACAATTCATTTTAGTGACAACCCCTAGTCAACAATTCATTTTAGTGACAACCCCTAGTCAACAATTCATTTTAGTGACAACCCCTAGTCAACAATTCATTTTAGTGACAACCCCTAGTCAACAATTCATTTTAGTGACAATCCCTAGTCAACAATTCATTTTAGTGACAACCCCTAGTCAACAATTCATTTTAGTGACAATCCCTAGTCAACAATTCATTTTAGTGACAATCCCTAGTCAACAATTCATTTTAGTGACAACCCCTAGTCAACAATTCATTTTAGTGACAATCCCTAGTCAACAATTCATTTTAGTGACAATCCCTAGTCAACAATTCATTTTAGTGACAATCCCTAGTCAACAATTCATTTTAGTGACAATCCCTAGTCAACAATTCATTTTAGTGACAACCCCTAGTCAACAATTCATTTTAGTGACAACCCCTAGTCAACAATTCATTTTAGTGACAATCCCTAGTCAACAATTCATTTTAGTGACAACCCCTAGTCAACAATTCATTTTAGTGACAATCCCTAGTCAACAATTTATTTTAGTGACAATCCCTAGTCAACAATTCATTTTAGTGACAATCCCTAGTCAACAATTTATTTTAGTGACAATCCCTAGTCAACAATTCATTTTAGTGACAACCCCTAGTCAACAATTCATTTTAGTGACAATCCCTAGTCAACAATTCATTTTAGTGACAACCCCTAGTCAACAATTCATTTTAGTGACAATCCCTAGTCAACAATTCATTTTAGTGACAATCCCTAGTCAACAATTCATTTTAGTGACAACCCCTAGTCAACAATTCATTTTAGTGACAATCCCTAGTCAACAATTCATTTTAGTGACAACCCCTAGTCAACAATTCATTTTAGTGACAACCCCTAGTCAACAATTCATTTTAGTGACAACCCCTAGTCAACAAATCATTTTAGTAACAAAGTTCCAAAAGTAATAATTTTATGAAAAATTCCTCAAACATCATCAAAATCGGATGCGCACATCATTTATATGAGCAAAACACTAGAATAAAATTAATTTAGTTTGGTGAGTAATTTGAGTAATGGTGTTTAATGCCCCAGTCAAAAATATTTCATTTATATCGAGATGTTGCCAGCTATAGGTGACCACCTACCACGTGTATAATAAAAATTGTGTGAAAGGAACATGGAACTATGGGACATCAAATATATCCAGGACAATTCTGGACACAGAGACATCAAACTTATCAACAATACTGTGATGACAGCCATAAAACTTTTTGAGGGCCTTGGATAAGTCTAGGCTTGCAATATCTCTGAGTCACCAATTTATTTGCAAGAAGCCTGATTCGTTGTACAAAATACAGTAATCTACAGTTCAGACCTGGAAAGCAGCTTTCCTCTGAGCCTCCACTTTCTGAGGATCAATCTGTAACTTAACATCTTCAGGCAAACTGTCTTTGATATAGTTCAGTAATTCTGTATAACCAGACTGATTTGGATTTTGAAAATTAACTTTTGGACAGGAGCTACCAACAGCCAACATGCCAATCTGAAATTTGAAAATATAAAATAATTCAGTTTTTCTTTGTTTCATGCATTTTAATTGGTGATTTTTGGACAGAACCTTACAAAAACAAACATTCTAATCTGAAATTTAAAAATATTATGAAATAATTCTATTTCCCTGCATCGTGCATTTTAATTGATTGTTTGAGAGAGAGAGAGAGAGAGAGAGAGAGAGAGAGAGAGAGAGAAGTTCATTATCCACCATAATTTGAAGACATTTATCAACAGTCACAATGTGAGAACAATACCATAGATTTGAGAACAAATTTTGTGTCCTCACATCCTTTATGATTCTGTTCACGAGAGAGAGAGAGAGAGAGAGAAAGAGAGGGTAGAGAAGGTGAGAGAGAGGTACATGTATAGCATTTACAAACCTCTGAACGTTCCCAGGCATAACCAGTCCCAACAACAACCAGTACTACTGGGATTCTCAACTGTGATAAAGCAAATCTGAATTCCATAGTGCAGTTCCTTGATTGAGCATACTGAAACAAATGATGTAGAATATGTAATAACATTGTCAATAACATGTATGTCATATTTCATGGTAAATTTCTTCAAAAAAGATCGTTTTTGCAATGTAAATGTATCACAAGTCAACTTTTATTTACTGTAAATGTATTTAATTTTGCGTGTATTTATTTTCGCAGTATTGGAAATTTAGACATATCTGTGTAGTTCAATTTTTGTGTTTTTGAAATATGCACTAAAACAAATGAGCCTAATATAATTTTCCCTCTGTATTAATTTTTGCGTAAAACAAATGACTGCGAAATAAGCCAAAATTAGTACACCGCGAAAATAAATATGTTTACAGTGCTTAATATACCTTTTAACACACAACTACAAACTTTTAACATGTTTAAAGCTGTTTATTATACAATTAACAGCTTTGTATTTTTCACTTCTGGTTTAACCATATATCTTGTAGTTTTTCACATAAAATAGACTGTTTTGACTATATAATCATAATGTCCCGATTTCCATTTTTCAGTTATGGCATGTATGCTGGAACAGCCAGATAAACCATATTACACATATATTTATTAGCAAATAACATGATTAATTGACATTTATATCTCATATAAAGGCTTTGGGCATATTCTAGTGTTAGTTCACTTGGTAATGGTTTACTCTGGGCATTTCAGTTTCCTCCACCATCCCAAAACTGACTGCCTTGATTTATGTGTAGGAATCTTCACTGGGGCGTAAAACACCATCACTCCACACTATTCCTTTGTAACACCACTATTTGAGAGAACAAATGGTGGTGATGAATCAAGGTTTTACTGTATATAATATGCACTCATCCTTACCTCATCAGATACACATGCCACCACAACCTTGGCTTTTCTCAGGCCATCAGCAATATCTTCAAACAAACCACCCTAAATATGTAAAATTTATTATAGATAAATTACAAAAAATATACCTCTATCTTTTGACGCCAAATTCTATTTTTAGGCCATCAAGTACATTATTTGTAAATTATTTCATTTGATAAATAAAGCTGTTTATTTTTTCCATTTTTTCTTAATATTTGTTTCAACTGTCAAAAGATTTGTGAAGTGATAAATTTGTAAATTTTTACTTTGTGAAAGAATCATGATTTCCGTGAATAATTCTGAAAATATTATATAGATTATATTGGATAGACTATCACCCTGTTAGAAATGTAATATTTTATCATATCGATAGCTGCCACTTTTAACGAGGTCCCAACATTCAGAGTTTCTGGTAGTGGGAGTGACCAAATGTCATTCTTTTCAATCAAAACTGGTAAAATGATTTTTTCTTAATCCAGCAGGTGAAATTAAAAATATTGAATTCAGCACTTACCCCTCCTACTCGTTCTATATCAAGCCAGGTGGTGATTCCATTTTCTTGTAAAAAGTCTTTTAGTTTTCTTGGATCTGCCCATCCAAGTGCAGTATCCTTTTTAGATGTTCCTTTTGAAATGGCATCTGCTGAATTGGCCCAACAATAACTTAAGAAACATTTTGGAATATCCTCAACCTTGAATGAACAAATAATAAGTAAATTCTGTGAACTAGGATCCCCTGCCAACAGGTTCTTTTCTTGTGATTTGCACATGTGTTGCACTTATCTGCTTATGTTCAAAGGGCAATATCTCCCAGGAAAATAAGCAAATAAACTTGGATTAAAGATATGCATATTTCCTTTCAAGGTAGATGCTTTGCACCAAGTTTCATGAAATAGTGCTTCATAATTTTGGAGAATATGCACAGACAAGAATTTCAGATGGACGAAATATATAGAAGGATGGACAGGCAGAAACTCGAATTAAATATCCCCTCTTGCTTAAAAATGGAGTAGAGTTAAGTGGATTATTGAAGTTTTATTCTCCAGGCAAGATTCTTTTACTAATATCATGAATATTGAGGCAGTCAGTTCAGGGGAAAAGAACTATCAATCGTTGGCAAGCAAACTGACAAACTTTCTCAGAATAGGATCTTCCCATGAGTTCCAGGATTCAAACCTAGGCAGTGAAAGGAACCTTGGTTATAAATACCTTCTTTAGACTACCAAGACCCCTTATAATAATAGATATCATATTTGTAAGTACAACTGTTAATTACTTAATTTCTGGTAAACAATTAACCCAACCAAAGCTGTCAACTGAAATATTGAATTTATTAACATGATTAATGCCGCTTACTTTTAACTGAAAAATTCTGATAGCTGAACCTTAAGTGTACAAGCTCTACAGAATCCTACCTATCCTAGGCATTACAGCTGTCTCTACTAAATGGATAATTCCAAAGGTCAAGGGGATTGGTTTAACCTCCAAAATCAAAGCATTAGTTCGACCTCCAGTGTCAAGGACATTGACTTCCATATAGTATTTTCGATAAAATACATTTAAATGAATTTTTGTCCCTAGAGAATACCATTTGCATACTTTTTTTATTTTTATTTTATTTCAAGGATAAACTCATGTTATGGGTGTATCAGTGTTATGTTATACATGTATGTGTTATATAATTTTATTCAGTACATCATGTTATATGTGTAACTTACAATATCTTGTTTTTTAGCTTTTTTTTTCAGAGCTTCCTGGATGTCTTTAATAGCTGTCGGGTATCTATCCAAGTCCTTCATTTTAACATACACCTAAACAAATATAAAATTAAAAAGTTCAGCACAATTGTCAAGGTTATGATAGTTGCCTTGGCAATTCCAATTACACTCTGCCATACATAAAGTATATCAGATGATTCCCCTTGCATCATGTGCATTTTGGACATATAATAAAAAGCAGAGAGAATATACCTTTCCAGAACTGACTACTTTGATATGAAGACCATTGAGATGTGACAGTTACCGCGAGAAACTTTAAAATCACACAGGTGCTTGATTATTACACTTCAGAATGTCTTTGAAATGCTTTACTATCAAACACTCTTCCGACTTTGCGTAACGACAGTGATCGCTGGCTATCTTTTTAATGCTTTATTGTAATCTGCATGCCTTAAAAGTGTTTCCAGGACAGTTTTCTACACCATGGTTTGGAAACGTTAATACAATAAAAGAGAATATCATAAAAAGATAAAAATCGAAAGAAAATATGACGTATCAGTACAATCGTAAGAATTAAAACTTTTTGGCAATTTTCAGTAAGAACTATGGAAAAATCATAAGAGTTGGCAGGGCTGTGTCACCCATAACTGTTATTGTCACCCTTCAGAGAAATTTCTCGCATAGGGATTGGTTAACTTACCGGGGTACATAGAACTATGTTCGGAAATCTGCTAGGGTACATGAACGCACACGATGTTTAGGGGTAAAAGGGAAGTAACTCGTACATCTCTGAAGTCTAGTTACGGTAAACAAACATGGCGACAATGTACACAAGTCACACAAAATACGAAATGGAAGTTAAAAAGATCAAACTGGTAACGCTTTAAAGGGTGACAAAAACGTTATACAGGGCTTTGGCAGGTTACATGGCCCCATGTACCCCGTCAAAGATGAATATAACCTTCGCCTGTGGCTCAGGGTACATAAAATTTTGACGGGGTACATGGGGCTGTGTAACCTGCCAAAGCCCTGTATAACTTATAATGTTGACATCTTGATCATGTTGATATAAGTTAAATACTTGGAATTTTGACTGCAACACAAAACCTCATTCAACAAATCAAGGTTATTTCTTAAATACTGTAAACCAATTTTTATTCGTATGCTATTAACTTTCGAGTGTTTTGTGAGGACAAAATAATTCAGAAAGTTAATCAACATGAAATCGTTTTTCAAAATGGTATTATTTATACCAAATATTATAAAGGGGATTAGTTTTGTGGGGTGAAAATTTCGCGATTTCTGAAATCTGACATTTCGTGTGAGTGTAATTTCCACATTACCGATATAAGTGGGTGTATATTCTGTATATTATGATATATAAACCTGTGTAGTTGTCATTTTCACGTGGGTAAAAATTTCGCTGTAATTTCTTTAGCACGAAATCAGCAAAAAATTTTCCCCTTTACGGTATTCAGCTATATTCAATATCGCCAAAATTAATGGTGGCAAAATAGTTTTGGCAAAAAAAACAAAAACAAAAAAACAAAAAATAAAAAATAAAAAAATGCAAAAGTTAATATCTGTGAATAAAAGTTGGTTTATAGTTAATGTATAAATACCTCATTCCCGATATTCATTCCGATGCTGGATTTCTTCCATTCTTGTGTCTGTCCAAGTATTACTAGTAACATAGGTTTTCTCAGTGTGTCTCTGATAAATAGTAACAACTTCTTACACGTCTCATCTTGACAAAATTCATCTGACATTCCGATCATGATGACTTTGGCCGTCTTGAAGGACAAGGTCAACATTTCAAGGTCAGCTGTTTCTGGTGTATCTGTGAAAGACCTGTAAAAATCGAAACATTACAGAACATTACAAATGGTCAACTTACTGTCTTTGCTAAGAATCTCATCATATTTTCTGACAAAAGGACTTTGACAAACTTCTTTGAAACAGTATTACAGAAATGGCATTTACTTACAGTCAAACCTGTCTAAAAAGGCCAACAAAGGGAACCAGTAAAAGTGGCATTTATGGGCAGGTGGCCTTTATATACAAGTTCAAATAATATGAATAAAGAACAATTTGGATACAATTCTACTGGCCTTTATATAGAGGTGGCCTCTAAGGCAGGTTGGGCTGTAAATGGTAAATGCATTCATTTTGCAACAAAGGGAACCAGTAAAAGTGGCATTTATGGGCAGGTGGCCTTTATATACAAGTTCAAATAATATGAATAAAGAACAATTTGGATACAATTCTACTGGCCTTTATGAGCAGGTGGCCTTTAAGGCAGGTTGGACTGTAAATGGTAAATGCATTCATTTTGCAACAAAGGGAACCAGTAAAAGTGGCATTTATGGGCAGGTGGCCTTTATATACAAGTTCAAATAATATGAATAAAGAACAATTTGGATACAATTCTACTGGCCTTTATGAGCAGGTGGCCTTTAAGGCAGGTTGGACTGTAAATGGTAAATGCATTCATTTTGCAACAAAGGGAACCAGTAAAAGTGGCATTTATGGGCAGGTGGCCTTTATATACAAGTTCAAATAATATGAATAAAGAACAATTTGGATACAATTCTACTGGCCTTTATGAGCAGGTGGCCTTTAAGGCAGGTTGGACTGTAAATGGTAAATGCATTCATTTTGCAACAAAGGGAACCAGTAAAAGTGGCATTTATGGGCAGGTGGCCTTTATATACAAGTTCAAATAATATGAATAAAGAACAATTTGGATACAATTCTACTGGCCTTTATGAGCAGGTGGCCTTTAAGGCAGGTTGGACTGTAAATGGTAAATGCATTCACTTTAGAGTGTACAAATTACTCTAAATTATGAATTGGGAATATTCACATAGACAGGACATGGTGCTAATTTTATGGATAACATTCTGTACAATGATAGTAATTCATATAAATACAGTGGTAGATTTAAATTACATTACAAAAATCACTAAAATTAGTACATCACCAAAATTAACATGTTTACAATACAGTATGTTTTTATGCTATCTCTATTGTTATACCATGTAGACCTAAGCAGTAAAATAGTCTTTAGCACTCACTTACAGATAACCGTGCCCTTCACCACCTCAGTTCAAATATAAACTTGGGCAGATATGGCATGATAAATCTGTCAGCTAAAAGGTCAATTTTTTTTTCTCGGAGTACTCAACTATCCCAGAACTGACCACATGTTATAAGTGAAAGAATCTTGACTTAAGCATAAATAACCAATGATATCTAAATCTAATTATACCAGCAGAAAGAACTTACATATTAAATCCAGATGATCGGAGATCTTCCATAATTGTACCAGGATGAACAGCTTTCTTCTCATTGGCTAAATCTGGAACATTCCTCTTAGAATAACAGAAGAAGACATTTAGGTTGATTTCTTCCCCTAAATCCTGCAATTCTTGTACACTTCGACGTAAATGATCGTCAAGATTTTCTGACTTCTCTGGTGGCATAACGCCTAAAACAGAAAAAGAAATTTGCAACTAAACTAGAAAATTCAGTAAATTAGAATCCCCACCAGCAGGTTTTTTTTTGTGATTTGCACTTTTGATCAAAGAGCCATAACTCCAGGGAATATGAACAAACCAACTGGGGTTAACAATATGCGCATCAACTATCTATGTTGATACTTCGCACAAAGTTTTGTGAAATGGTGCTTCATAGTTTTGGAGAATTAGCGCAAAAAAGAGTTTCGGACAGACAGAAGGAAGAATGGTAGCTCAAATTAAATATCCCCCTCTTTCTATGAAAGCTAGGCAGGGGATAAACACATGTACAGTAGACCTTATGTAAAATGATGGCCATGTACAATAATCCCCCAAATCCTTTTATAACTCCAAAATCAGACTGAAATAATGGCGTTATAGAACTGATTCTTGTCCCAGTGTAGTCTATAAAAGTGTTTTGGATAATGATTGATCAATTGAATTGGGTTTTACATCCCAGCTATGAATAAATAACTTATATTAAGATGTCTACAGCTATAGATGAAGTGGCAGAAATTTTACCTTTACCATATGGCGAGGGCAATGTGTAAGGGGTTCTTTGGCATGACATGCCTACTGTGGCACTAGTCCAACTAATCAGCCCACTAAACCCCCATTATAATTTTTTGACTTGTTGGAGGTCAACAAGTCAAAAAATTAAAATGGGGGTTTAGTGGGCTGATTAGTCGGACTACTGTGGCACATGACATTGTTTTTTAAGGTCTCTTCCAAAGGTATGGAGAACAATCACTACCTAATTTGAAGTCTTTGTCTAACTAAGCAGGGGTTCAAACCCTGATCTCTCATAATACAGTATACATAGCAAACACTATACCAACTGAGCTATCACAGTGGTGTTTTGGATAATGACTGAAAATAATCAAACCTTTTAGTTCTGGAATAGATATTGTATGGAACAGGCGGTCACATTGTAAAAATGGAGCATTAAGCTCTGTGGCTCGGTGGATTTTTGAAGAAGAAAACATGCTTGGTTCTGATACATTCTGAAAAAAAATTTAAAACATAGAAATTGAAATAGAAGCAGATAATGTGGAATCATTATTATAATTCCTGGGATTAAAATTTCCTTGGTTTCTCATTCTAAAATAAAAACGTTGGAGGACATTTTGCAGGATTATGTGTTATAAAAATAAATCAACACTGACACTTTGGTAAGTCCAAAATCCCATTGACATTAAATTTTGTGGTGTTTATCTTCCCAGGACCATTTCTGATTTTACAATATATAGTTCTCTATATGATTATAAAACAACAAAGAGCAAGAAAGATTTGTTACTGACAACATTTAAATCTAACAAATACACACGAAAAATACCTATCAGTCAAGTTCTCCTATTTCAGATCTTTCCTCACTTAATTATATCAGTCCATTCAAAAAGTGTTTTGAACTTTTTATTCACTATTGACTCCCTGCAAGTTGGTGATTTTCTTCAGTAACTCTAGTTTCCTCTACATTCCCAAAACTGACAGCTTCGATATATGTGAAAGAATCTTAACCAAAGTGTAAAATACCATTACTTTACTATACACTCCTTTTTTCTATCAAAAAATAAGTTTTTAATATACAAATGTACATACCATATTTTGGCATTCTAAACACGGAATTTGGAATTCATACTGCACTCCTCCATAGGACTGTGAAATAAGTGTTTCAAACATCTCATGAACCAAAAACAACAGATTTTCTGGCTTGAATCCCTGGGCTTTCACCAACACTTCAGTGGCTCTGTAAATATTTGTAATTTTGAATCAATAAACATGATAAAGTATGTCGATCTTTAACAACTTCCTGATCTTTAATTTTACTTAATTACAATCAAACCTGCCTTCAAGGTTGACTCATTCAGGGACTACCTGCTTTTAAAGACCAATTTTATCCCCAATACTTTTTATTCATGCTATTTGAACCTGAGCCACATGCCCATCTAAAGATCGCTTTCATTGGTTCTCTTAAGTGGCCTTTATAGAAATGTTTGACTGTATTGTGAAAATTCAGATATAATTAATGCCAAAGTCTAACTTAAAAAAAACCTCAAGAATTGTGTAACCTGGCCAGGTATTATGTGATGAGTGCTTCTGAATGTTGGTGCTGAATAGCTCCCATAATAACATCTTTTTATAGCAAAACTTAAAGTGATTCTGCACAAATGTGACATTGTACGTATATGAATCTCATTGTATAGAATAAGATGTGTTGTCATGGCATGTTAAAGAACCATCTCTGCTTATAGCTCTGAATACATTGCAAAGCAAAAATTTCTTGCACTTCACCTATAAATGGTAATGTCCCAATATGATAAATAATACTCGTATAAGAAATCCTAAACAAACAAATTCAGCAAATAGGATCTCCCACCAGCAGATTGGTTTTTTTTTAAGTCAAAGGGTCATAACTCTCAGAAAAATGAGCAAACTCAGGTTAACAATGTAAGCATCTTCTATCAATGTTGATTGTTTGCACTAAGTTTTTTTGAAATATTGCATCATAGTTTTAGAGAAAATGCACAGGCAAGAATTTCAGACAGACAGAAGGACAGACGGACAGAAACTTGGATAAAATATACCACCTCTTTCTTTGAAAGGCAGGGAAAAATAACTAAGAAATATTTATGAATGGAATATAAATCTCCAATCAATTGAACAGAGGAATAGATGACTGAACTAACAAACAAAGAACTACAAACCCTTGTTGAAGCATTAAAGCAATGTGTCCACTCTTCTTCAGAAATGACCCTTTCTTCCATATTAGTCCACCATCTGAAAACTGGTTCAGCCTGACCTATAAAACAAATTAATATGTCTATAATACCATAGGTCCAACTGTGTAATAAATTAAAACAAAGACTGACCTATAAAACAAATTAATATGTTTATAATACCATAGGTCCAACTTTGTAATAATTAAAACAAAGACTGACCTATAAAGCAAATAAATATGTCTATAATATCATAGGTCCAACTGTGTAATAAATTAAAACAAAGACCTAAAATATGTGATATATTACATTTTATTATACCTCATTAGAAAAATATGATACTATCTGTAATCTGATTGGATCCTTTGATCATGTGATCAAGGTGGAGATAACATCTTGTATCTCTCTGAAAACATCATATCCTACCTCTACGGAACACACCATGATGTCACAATGATATGACATCATCGATAGAGAATTGGTCATGACGTTCTAGCGTTTGCCTGCGATGAATTCCGAAAGGAGAAACAGCAATGAATTGGAGAAGTAATGATGTTTTCAGGCTGTCTTTTTTTTAAATAAATTTCTTTCTTTCTGTCTTTCTTATTACAATGATTATCTTTTGGTATAATAAACAATTTGTTGCCTTTGTTTGAGGGAGATATGAACATTTGTTCACCCACAACAAGTCACATTTCCCTCAGGCGAAATAAGACTTGTTGCGGGTGAAAAAATGTTCACATCTCCCTCACTCAAAGGCAATAAATGTATAACAGTTTTAATTTTACAGTACTAGGTGACCGTTTTTCATAGGTGGTGCTTGGACTATGTGAAACCAAAATTGTTTTCAAGATGTTGAAAAGATACCCAAAGGACCCAAATATATTTTTCCTAAATTTAGCTAAGGAAATACTTTGCATGAGGGAGTATATCTTAGTTTTTGGGTAATTTCACATTTTAACTAGCAGCAAATTTAGACAATTGTATATTTCTAACAATAATACACAATTATTGCCTACTGAGTTTGTGATATCCTCGGGGAAACATTCATCAGCAGAGATAACGGCTCAATGGTTTTAATTGACTTAAACATGTTATAAATGCATAAAGCATGTAGTCAAGAAAAGTGAGAACAATTTTGACCTTGATAACAATATCATTGGATTTTTCAAGAAAGGCATTTTTAATGCCATCTAGGCTCATTTGCTTTTGTTTTTTCTCATGTTAAGTTCTACCACTTCTCAAAATTCTTGTTATAATATTCTCTGTGTGAAAATAATTTTTCTGCACTTTTCTGCATTCATGTAAAAATTAAAATATTTACCTGAGCTCTATTAAATAATCCAGCGGGGAGATATACAAACTTGTAAATCATTTTGAATTCTCTATGATATGATCCAGGTTCCAGTGTTGGCCAGGTGTACTAAAATTAACAAAATCAAAATGATTATAATAGAACATTAAAAATAATGCCATGAGGTCTTCTGCACAGACGAGCTAATGGTACATTAAATTTGACAAGGCAAACAAGAGAACTGCTAGGGGGAGCAAGCTATGCCTATTTACATGCGTGTCATTAAACTGTAGGCAAAGATTGCAATGATGCCAGAGTGCAAAGGAACATAATATATTTAAGTGGTGTTATGTGAAAGGGAAACAAAAACTTACAAGGCTCTAGTCCAAATAAGGTCCCATTCTGTTCAGTAGTGTGGGAGGAGAAGACTGGTTTGTTGAAATCATGTACTGTAGAATACTTTGAATTTGTGAGTATCACATTTTGCGTGCAGACCCCTATGCGTAATTTTGCGAATATGTAAATTCACGATCACAATCCATGTATATATTAAAATTCGTGATCCATAGGCAATAAGTTCAACGGTCATAAACGATAGCAGGCATGTTTTAAATTTGGCTTTTAAATTTTAACGATTCTGAGATTATTTGCGTGATTTATGAATTAGCAACCGAGAGCCTTTGTGAAATTACGCATTAATAAATCTCTTGCGATAAAAATTAATCTACAGTATACCAAATGTGGAGGAATAGGCCAGATAAACTATTCCGGATGGATGGATGGATGGATGGAATGACAGAGGAATAGACAAAGCCTTACCAGAATATATCCTGTTTCTAGAAAGGGGCATATCAAAATCATGTGTATTGACCCTGAGGCAAAATAATATTGAACAAGAGATATGTAGATCTAAAGAAGTTATATGACTTTAAAGCTTATATTAAAGCAAGTTACTTAAAAAGCTGTTGCTGATGATGATCATGTAGTGATGACGGTGATGATGATGATGATGATGATGATGATGCTGATGATTGCTGATGATGATGAAGATGGTGGTGGGAGTGATGATGATGATGATGATAGTACTGTAGTGGTAGTAATAATGATGATGATGATGACAATAATGATGATGATGATGATGATGATGATGATGATGATGATGATGATGATGATGATGATGATGAATTGTTTTACCTCTGGTTCCTCAGTTGGTAATAGACAAGGTACTAAGTTTGCTGGTTCATCAGCCAGAGGAAAAGTCAGGTCAAATTCTTCAGTCAACCGTAACAGCCAAGGATGCAGAGACGTGTCATACTTCTCCCAAATTATCTTCATATTTTCATGGAGCAATTTTCCTTCCTACAAAATAAAATAGTCAAATCAATACTCTTATCTAATTCTAAATGTGAAACATCAATGAAAACCATGCTTATATGTTGTGACATTCTTCGAAAATTTTAGATAATTGCAGACATTTTTTTCCCTGAATGAAAACTCCTCTAGCAATTATAACAGAATAATGTATAACATTCTATTTTGGAGTTCTGTATTGTTGCACACACTTATTGGAAATCAACATCTATGTTCTAAATTTAAAATAAACTGCATCATGTGTATATAGATAGTTCCCATGTGACGTCACACTGTCCATTTTCCAGGTAAAGTAGTGGCCATTTTGGTAGGCATTAGAAATTGAGTCTTATTAATTCTTTCTAAAATAGGGTGTACAAAATTTATTGTCATGTCTTGTTATGGGGACTAAAAATCTTATAAAAATATATCAAATCAAAGTAAAAACATGGTAAATTTCATAAATTTAAAAACTTTATTGATATCCCGATTACTTTTTGAAAAACAATAATTTAAAAATGAACAAATATGGTTAAAATAGACAGATAAATTATAAATGTATAAAGACTGCCTATCAAAATGGCGACCACTCTACT
Source organism: Anadara kagoshimensis (assembly GCA_021292105.1). Classification (NCBI taxonomy): domain Eukaryota; kingdom Metazoa; phylum Mollusca; class Bivalvia; order Arcoida; family Arcidae; genus Anadara; species Anadara kagoshimensis. Next base: position 18,124,518 of record CM037870.1, on the reverse strand, counting down.
GAAAAATCTGTCTGCTAGAGAACTATCTATATCATCAAGATATAAAATTATAGACAATTATTATGTCAGAGAATAGCATAAATCTTGCATACCATTATTTTGTTCAATCATTGGTGTACACAGGTTACCATGGTGTACATAGGTTACAGAACTAACCTGGCCTTCTGTGACCAGAGGTATGTCAATGTGTTTTGTGTACTGTAAATGACTTTGATTTCGCAGCACCTTTTTTCAGGATCCCATGATGAAAACAATTTCGCGATATTCCATGTGGAACTCCAAAATTAGAGAAGGTTTTTCTGATAGCAACTGATCTAAATGTTAATATGATGTTCATCTAGTTACTTAGCCTTTACCCAATTCAATGAATTTTTATTTTTGCGCACTTTATGTTCACGATGCTTGAGCAGATCGGCAATATTGCGAAAATAAAGTGCTCGCGAAAAAAAGGTGATTTACAGTACTTATATTCACAGTGGTTTTTTAGGGTGATCATGGTGATACTGGTAGTATACAATCATTACACAGTGGGTTGGTAGCCTGATATATGGTTTATGCATGGTCAGTAAATTTCATATCATGGTTCTGGCTCCCTTTTAGCCTGAAATGAAATGTACTGACCCTGTATAAACCATATCCTGCAAAATTGGAAATTTCAAATTGACTCAATTGGGAAAATTATCAACATTAAATCTGGCTCTCAACATTTTGTGACACAAAGCTTCGATAAGGAAACAAATACAATTTAATTCAATGGAACCAAAACAGGCAGAAAAGTCAACCTGAATTGAGATTTTTTTTTTCTCTATTTAGGAAAAAAATGCTTCAATTTTGCATTGAGAATGCCTCCAAATTTCGGCAGTAAATATAGGGTAGGAAAAGCCTTGATAACAGGACTCCAACATAGTTGGTAACCAATAATAAGATAAGATACTTAAATATAATTTCATTAGACTTGTGCATTTCCTATTTCTTCCAGTTTGAGAGCAATGGCATTCATAAGACTATAAATGCCAAATGTCCTCATCACTGCATTTGCAGGTTGTTTATTTTTTGGGGGTATAGAATGCCTTTGTGTTTGATGATCAAGTTGTTTTTCAACTTCACAAATTCTATCTAAAGTTTTCCGTGTGTAAGTCAAAAATTTTTCTCACCAAAATAGATAGTTCCTCTAATGCATGTTGCAATTTTATCAGGATCATAGGACATGCCGTTGCTTCCATCCAGTGGATGAGCACTGAATCAATGACATTATTGAACATTCAGGTGACTACAATTTTACTCCTTGCATGTTCAATTTTGTGGTAGAAACGTGAAAATATAATCCAAGAATTGAATGCAAATTTACCCTAAAAAATGAATTGCAGAATTTTTTAAAATGTATTTTTATTTTTTAATGAAAATATAACAATTAAACAGTTTTGAAATAGCATTCATAGTCAATATGAATGCCAAATCTTTGCATGACAAACCAATCATAATGCGCTATCACACAATATTCAGCTTTTACTGCAAAGGTTTGGCATTCATATTTACTATGGATGCCATTTCAAAACAGTTCAATTGTTAAATGACTCTCCCAATACTAACCTTGATGGGTCCCTCATGTACTGTGACAATACAAGCCATAACATCCACTATCCACTGTGGATAAATGACTACATGACTTTTCAGGAACTCTGTGTTGAAAAATTGCACTGATCCCAAGTCGTGCAAAAACTGGACTGCCTGAATCAACTGAAAAATACAGATAAAACTCTCTATATAATGTGGTAATAACATGAATAATGTACAATTCTATCAGAGAGGGGCTAAGCTTGCTGAGTCTCGGACTGAACTTTTCAACCCTTTGGGTGAAATTTCTCTATCCCACATCCATAAGCGCATTATGAATTTTCTTCCATTTTAATGTTAATGTTTAGCTTCAAAAAGGTATTTTACCAGAGAGCAATATATCCAAATCCTTTATGGATACATCATTACCAGTTATAGTTTCTTATAATCTCACCATTATTCATTCCAAACTGTTTACAAGACTGCTGCTAGGTGGAGCAACATAAGCCTTTTTTTGCAATTTAAACTGTTGATATAGATTGTAATGGTGGCAAAGTCCAATATTTACAAAGGGCCATAAAATATTTTAACAGTAATAAGTGAAAAAGAAACAAAAACTGTAAGGGCTTTAGCATGTTTAGTCCATAAAATGTATCATTCTGTTCAATATTATGGGAGGGGTAAGTCGGATAAGAATAATGAATTAATTTTCAAAGAGGTGCAAATTTGCACAAAATTATCTTCATTTCTGACACACACAGTGTCATTTCCTTGTACTAAGTTTAGTATAAAAAATATCTTAAATGTGTTGTAGGAGTAGGTCTTACAAACTTTTATAGACAGATCATGCAGATGCACATAAGGACGGGCAACACTTTAACTCAAAACATATTGTTTCTAGAAATGGGGATATAAAAATTATAAAAGTAATAAATTCTTACCTCCAGTTCATCAAATATTCCAACAGTATTAGCTGTCCTTTCTACTTTTGACCAAGGTAGAAGATCCAAATTTTGTTCATCTCTAAAACTAAATACAAAAACACACAGTAATTTTAAAACAGTTTTTTCTAACTGGAATTAAAGATCCTCTCATTTAAAAGAAGAGAGAGAGATATCATAACATATACAGTAAAACCTCGTTATAATGCCCCTAAATAACTTTGCCACCACGCCTATTGCCACACTATTTCAAAGTCCCAAAATTCATTTTGTTTATGTTTTTCCTTATGTGCCTCGTTCGATTTATTGCCAAACCCCTTTATAATGCCAAAATCTGACTGAACAAATGGTGGCGATGAACCGAGGTTTTACTGTATATAAACTATAATCTTGATGGGTGTGTAATCTCACTTGAAGCAGATCCTAGTCTGAGAATGTTTGTCAATTTTTTGCTTTGGGTGTAAAACACCATCACTCCACTCCATGTAAAACATTAAATTTGTTTATAAAAGTATTGACCATGAATAAAGCAGAGAGTCTCTTAAGAGACAAAGAATAAATATCCTAAAATACCCTGGCCACACCCACCACAGGGACTATATTGAGCAGCCATGTTATTGAAATGTACTGATAGATGGAGGGATAAATTGATGGCAGACAGGGTTGTTCAGAAAACTTAGATCAAAATTTGATCAAAATCCATTCATAGATGTGGATATTATCAAGCAGCCATGATATAAGAATGTATTGATAGATGGACAGATAAATGGATGGATGGATAGACAGTGTGATTCTGATAGATCTATACCCCCTCCCCCAACTTGGTTTACAGGTTTGTAAGAATTAAAATAAATTCCTAATGAGACTCACTGTACAATACCCTCCTCCAAACTCTTTTTACAAATATATAAAAATTCAAATAAATTCCTAATTATAAGACTCACTGTACAAGTTTTGTTTCAAGTTTTAACCATGCTTCTGGAATCCTCTCTCCCATATATTTCTGTTTAACTGTTTCTGTTAGTAAATTGGTCTTCAACTTTTCAATACCCTACAAGTTTAAATGCATTTAAAAATCTCAATAAAAGCAAATGAACTGAAGAAAATGAAATTATATAAGAAAGCATGGAGTAAATTGGTTTTCAACTTTTCAATACTATACATATTTATATGCATTTAAAATCAAAATAAAAACAAAAATTATAAATGAAATATTGAAAGTCATTTTGTTTTGAGAGGGTTCTTGAATGGGTTGATCATTGAAGGACTTGAACCACACAAATAAATTGTGTTACCTGAAAATATACAGTCAACACTGTCTATAATGGCCACCCAAGGGAGCAAATAAAATGGCCTTTATGGGCAGGTGGCCTTTATATACAGGTTCAAATAATATGAATAAAGAACAATTAGGATAGAATTCTACTGGCCTTCATAAGAAAGTGGACCTTATACAGAGGAAGTTTTAAAGGCCGGTTGGACTGTATATACAATGTACATGATGTATATATGAAGAACACCCACAATACCTAAGAAATATAAATTACAGACTAAAATTATAGCAAAGAGGTCTTTGATATAGAGGTTCTTTTTGTTTATGTAACACTGGTCTAAATGGACAGGTAGGTTTTGCATGTTTTGTACAACAGTTCTTTTCGGCTAAAATCTGAAACAAAGGAACTTTAAAACATTGACCTTAATGAATAGTTGGTTAATATATAGAGGTTCCCTCTAGTATAATATGAAGTTAAGGGACCTTAAATACTGCTCTTAATGGACAAGGTGTCCTTATATAGAGGTGGTCACTGTACCAAGTATTATATTTCAGTACCCACCTCTCCTGTATAAGAACTGACAAAGTGGAAGCCAGCAATCTGTGGAAAACGTTTCATCAATTCATCTGTAGGAATCTTTGATTTCTTCACCTGAAAGAGAAGAACATTTAAAGGTTTTAAAATTTATTAATTTATTTATGAAATATTCATACATACTCAGGACTTGAATATTTTGACAAAAATATGGATAAATGTAATAAAGTGTAAACATAAATTTGATGAGGGGTCTTGGTGGATTGGTGGTCTAAAGCACTAGTTTATGAATCATCTGGTAGATCCTTAATGTGTGAGAAAGTTTGTCAATTAGCTAGTACAAGGTTATGGTTGCTTTTTTGGATACTCCAAATTTCTCAACCATCCCAGAAATGAATGCATCAAAATAACTGAAAGAATCTTGACTGGGGCTATAAAAACACCATGTATTCCTTTAAATTAAATACCCCAAAATTGCCTGAAAAAGGAGAACACCATAGAAGTAAGTTTTAAGATGGTTGTTTTACCTTTTATGGTTAGCACAATCAGTACTAAATTTTTTAACATCATAATAAATAGACACTGGGTCCTTTGGAGCAACAGTACTCCTGGTTTGTATTAACTGTGATAAGTAAATAACCACCTTGATAGTGACCTGGATTTCTGGCCAATCTCTATTGCTTGTTATACAATATACAAACCATGCATATAATACAAACCAGGAGTACAAGCAATAGAGATTGGCCAGAAATCCAGGTCACTATCAAGGTGGTTATTTATTTATCACAGTTAATACAAACCAGGAGTACTGTTGTCATCAAGGTGGCTCTTACGTTGTAGCAGTGTGTTCCCACAACCAGAATTGGGGCTTTTGGGGCATGACCAGAAATTCAGCTTAGCAAGAAATCCATGCCACTATATCAAGATGGCTCTTTACTTATCACAGTTAATACAAATCAGGAGTATTGTTGCCATCAAGGTGGCTCTCTTACCTTGTCGCAGTGTGTTCCCACAACCAGAATTGGGGCTTTTGGAGCATGGCAAGCAATAGAGCTCAGTCACTTTACTTATCTCAATTAATACAAAACAAGAGTACTGATGCCATCAAGGTGGCTCTTAACTTGTTGCAGTGTGTTCCAACAACCAGAATCAGGGCTTTTGGCACATGACAAAAAATTGAGCTTAGCAAGAAATCAAGGCCACTATATCAAAGTGGCTCTTTACTTATCACAATTTATCTAAAGCAGGAGTACTGTTGCCATCAAGGTGGCTCTTACCTTGTCACAGTGTGTTCCCACAACCAGAATCGGGGCTTTTGGAGCATGACAGGCAATAGAGCTTAGCCAGAAATCCAGACCAGCGTGTTCATATCCAAGTCTGATGTTCCAAAGGAGTAGATATACTGCTCTGTTTGACAGGAAAAACTGAAAATAAAAACCCAAATTCATTTTTAGAATGAATAAAGTAAAACTGATGCAAATGTTTTGCCTTTTGAATAATTTTGGCATTTTTAAGTTTTGTTAGTTGATTGCATAATGATAGATACAACAACAATGTTTCAGATTTGAAAAATTAAAAATATTCCTGGAGAATTCTATTTTGTTATTTTGATGGGTCAGTAAATACCATGCAATTTTATGAACATACTTACTAATCACTTACTGGTTATAACCAGTTGAGCAAAAATGTCTTGGTACCAGGTCAACACTGGTGTAGGCCTTAGACACATAAATTATTGAAAAAAACTCACTTGTGACAGACTAATTTTCAAACTGACAGACAAATGATTCTAATATATAAAATGTATGGAGCTATGGGCAGACATGGCCAAGTTGTACTGTCACTGGCTTCCAAAGTCAAGGGTCGTGGGCTAAAACCTCACTCAGGACTTGGAAATTTTCTGAGAAGATTTTCATCTCCTGTCCATACTAGAGACGTAAAAGGCTCATTACCAGAATAGTCTTTCAGATGAGACTCAAAACCCAGTGTATGCTAAAGACACCTCTGTAAAGTTCGAAAAAGAGTTGCCACCAGTGGCCGCTACAGAGGCTGCTTACAACTAGAAGCGAATGAAACAGACTTAGCAAGAAGATAAAATTAGGCCAACCAGTTTAGGCCTTTGACAACAACAACAACAACAACAGTGTTTAGACTAATTTTGAGAAACTACCAATTCATACAGGGCTTCAATTATTCACACGTCCACTCGTCCTGACGAGTGAAATGTGTACTGGGACGAGTGATGTTGTTATTGCACTCGTTGTGGTGCCGAGTTAAATTTATCAGACATATACATCATAGGCTTGTTACAATTAATAAACAACAGACAATTACGTGTAGGTCGGAAAATGTGTATAAGGAGGTCAATTGTAACGATTCGGGCCCCTTTGTAAAAATCTTGCCGTTCTGTTACAAGCGTGAATCAACAAAATCATTTGAACGTTTGCACGATATGTGCAAACCGTTTCGCATTCGGAAGTCACTAAGTGTAACGTAAAATCCAACCGATGTTCCGAGTGTTTATATATATTTGTCAGTCAGTATGATATTATCTTTTACACTTGTGGTGACTGTGCCGAGTTAAATTTCCAAGTGCCGAGTGGTTTTCTTATTCAACTAGGCACTGTGCCAAGTGGAATTTAAAATTCTATCTAAGGCCTGTCATATTGATCGCACTGTGACATATATACAAATGTTACATCAAAGACAAATGGGTAAATAGTCTACAGTTAAATTTCAATACCTGATGTGTGTTGTAGTAGACAGTCTGACCAGCAAAATCCCAACAACTGTAGGTAATATCTTCACCAGAGGGCGCTTTACAATCCCACATCGTAATGTCAATACCATCAGTTATCTGTTCACCATAATCCATATAGGCCTTGTATCTGACTGAGGTCAAGGCTCGTACTAAGCTATTTAATAAACAGAATATTGAACAATAATATCAAATTTATTTCAAACTTGAGGCCAACCTTTGTTTATTAATGTATGTAAAACAAAATTACAGAAAACATAAATGAATTGAATCCTGAATCTTTATTCTTTAATAAACAATGCCAATTAAAACACAGAAATTTACATAATCATTATCAACATACTGTTGAACCCAGCATATTTCACCCTGCAATTGTAACCTTATTGCAGTGTCCCCATTGAAAGTAATGGAATGGCCAAACAAAGTCTTATTACAAAACTCCTGAAAAATAGAGACAAAAATGTAGAGGTCTTGAATTTTAATGGTAAAGTACCGACCAATGATGCAAAACAACCTACCGGTATGTTTGAGCCTAAATTTGACCTTTTTTTTAGTTGTTAGAACACTAACTAGTGTTGCAAAAAATCAAGAATATAAAATGCACAACAACACCTCCTTAACAGTTAAATGAATAAGTGATGGACAGTATCTGAGAACACAGACCAAATGAATTAATGTATTCCCATACCAATTTCTCTGCAGGGGATTAAAAAACAATATACCTCGTTTTACCAGCTCCACCAAGTCCGACCATCATAAGTTTCGTTCTCCTACAAGACACAGCTCCCTGTTGTAATCTTTTGAGGTAGCCATAGATAGCTGAAAATCCTCGACCAATCACCTCTTTAGGTGGGGTTTTCATGGAAGTGCATCCCTTCAAATTTAATTCTACATAAAATAGAAAACAAAAATGGGTTGCTTAAAATTATCAGTACTTGATGATTTCAAGTTAAATTTGGATAAAACATGGTTTTCTTAAATCTTCAGTGGCTTTGTCTAAACTGCTGGCTACTAAATCACAGTTTCTTTCATCAGATAGGATTGAATCTCACTTGATAAATCCTAGTGTGAGAAAGTTTGTCAATTGGCTTGCCAAAGGTTCTGGTTTTCACCAGTCACTTATATTGAGACAACATCAGGCATAGGTGAAGTGGCAGAATTTTCACCTTTGCAGTATACCCAGGGCAGTGTGCAGGGAGGGTTCTTTAATGTGCCATGCCTGCTGTGATGTGGGCCATCAGTTTTTAAGGTCTCATCCATAGGATCCTATGCTGGATGATAGAAACAAGTAACCATGGTAACAGAGTGTTTTATGCTTATACTGATTTACCTTTGAGTGGTAATCCCCCAAGAACTCCTGGTAAACTCTCTAATGTTGGATTGTGGGATACATCAAGATGGAGGAGTCTCTCAAATACTTTCATATTGTCAGTAACCTGTGTCAGACCATGGAAGGATAGATCTAACTTCTCCAGATTTGTCAGTTTAAAGATTGGCTCCGGAATACCTCCATCTGAAAATAATAAATAAGCAATATCAACTAAAGATTAAAAAGAAATGGTTATGATTTCAAAATTTGACTTCAGAGATATTTCAAATCAGCAAATTTAAATATGAGGACATAGGAAAAAGAGGTTGTTTCACATTTGGAGACATGATGAATTCAACTACTGTAAACATATTTATTTTTGCTGTGCACTAATTTTTCCTTATTTCACAGCCATATGTTTTTCGCAAAAATTTATACAGAGCGAAAATTATATTATGCTAATTGTGTGTTATAGTGCAGATTTTAAAAAGGTGATAATTTAACTGCGCAGATATGTTTTAATTTCATATACTTTGAAAATAAAAACAGGCAAAATTAAATATGTTACAGTATTCATTCTCTCTTCTCAAGAACTCCATGAACTGACTGTCTCAGTATAAGTGTAAGAACTTGATTGGGGCGTAAAACCCTATTACTCCACTATGCTATACATGCTCCAGAGGACTTGGTTTTTATCAACTAAACAAGTTTTACAAGAGTTTGAGAGGGGAGTGAAGTAATTGTCTAATCTCAGACTGTGTGACTGGCTGTTATTTCCAACACTGAATTTATGGACTAAGTTATACTTTTCAGTGGAGAATTGTTAATCACTGATTTAATTTTTTTCATCTATACTATTACACTTACATTGCTTGTAACTCAGCTTTTTCTGGCCAAATCTAGGGTACTTCTCAAAAATGTGATTATTTAGTTCAATCAATTCTTCTTTCTGTAAAGTCCCTGATGAATCCTTGTCCATATTTTGATACAATCCCTTCATGCTCTGTAATAGAAACAAATACATGTATCTACTGTAAATATACATGTACTTAATTTCATAGGTACAAATTTTCTGTTATTTTGTAATGTCCAACCTTTACTTGGGATGTAATATTTATGGATTTATAAAACTGACTTTAAGATCATAGTATTGGTATGCTTATGTTTTGCATATTAAAAACCAACTAGAACTGTCTCTTAAGAGCCAAATATGCCTCCCAACACTGACCTCCTGACCTTGACCTTTGACTTATGCACCTGCTCAGCAAAAATACAATTAAGATCACATGAGTTGCCGATCAAAATCACTTAGTATAATAATTTAACCATTAAATACAGTACTGTCATAAGGGGTCAAATGCTGGTGAGGGTCTCGAGGGGTGTCTCTCTGGTCACGGAGATACACTACTAAAACTTCGAGTTAATGCCCAACCGTCTCTAATAGGTTCTGCCAGCAAGTCACCTGTCACACCTCCTCGTGGTGGCCCTGGTAATGCTTAGGTAGCTGAGTGACAGTGGCGAAAGGCGAGCCTCCGGCGCCTTTAAATAACTGGAACCTGTGACTAAGGGAAGGAAAACCCTGACAGAAAACCACTGGCCCTCCGAGGTCAGGGGGTTTTGCTTAGGGCTAGCAACCCTAACATGTAAAAAACTCAACCGCTACAGAAACAGACACACAGAGAAACGATACACCTGGTTCATCAGTAGGTAACATCGGAAACGAAAGCATGACATCTAGTCAGGAAAATCAGCAGAGAACTACTAGATTGAGAAGCTACCTCCTGAGACCAAACAAGAACATCAACATAGCAGCATGGAATGTGCGGACTATGTTTGAAGTTAGCAGAACAGCGCAGATTGCCAAAGAGATGAGGCAATATGATATCAGCATTCTTGGAATTAGTGAAGCACGTTGGACAGGTTCCGGTAAAATGACTTGCAGTAGTGGCGAGACCATAATCTACTCAGGTAAAGACCAAGACCACCAGAGTGGCGTTGCAATTATGGTAAATAAGGAAACATCAAAGACACTGATAGAGTGGTATCCAGTGAATGACCGGATTCTGTATGCCAGGTTTGACTCCAAACACATCAAACTCAGTGTTGTTCAGTGTTACTCCCCAACCAACGACGCAAATGATGAGAAAGGAGGCCTTCTACAATCAACTCCAGAGTGTAATACATCAAACTCCAAAACATGATATGGTCATAGTCATGGGAGACCTGAACGCGAAAGTTGGGAGTGATAACACCGGCAAAGAGACATGCATGGGAACGCATGGTATAGGACAGATGAATGAGAATGGAGAACGCCTCCTGGATTTCTGTGAAATGAATAGTTTAGTTGTTTGCAACACAATCTTTGCACACAAGGACATTCATAAGTATACGTGGGTCTCTCCAGATAAAAGAACCAAGAATCAGATCGACTACATCATGATCAATGAATAGGACAGATGAATGAGAATGGAGAACGCCTCCTGGATTTCTGTGAAATGAATAGTTTAGTTGTTTGCAACACAATCTTTGCACACAAGGACATTCATAAGTATACGTGGGTCTCTCCAGATAAAAGAACCAAGAATCAGATCGACTACATCATGATCAACAAGAGGTGGAGGAGATCAGTCATAGATGCCCGGACGTACAGGGGCGCAGATGTCAACAGTGACCACATACTTCTGCGTGCCAAAATACAACTCAAGTTAAGAGCAGTGAAGAAAGTACAAGGATGGAAGAAGTTTGCTGTAAACAAACTTAAGCAACCAGAGACAAAAGAAGAGTTTAAGTTGGAGCTGAGAAACAGATTTGCTGCATTAGAGACCATGGCTGAAGAAAACAACATCGATGAAAAGTGGGATAACATCAAGAACTGCCTTTCCTCAGCAGCCACTAAGACACTAGGATATCGGAAAAGTATTAAAGAAGAATGGCTAACACAGGACACATGGGCTCTTATATCAGAGAGAAAGAAAATCAAGACAAAGATCCTAGACTGCAGAGACATCCCAGAGCTGGAATCACTGTCCAAGTCCTACAAGGATAAGGATAAAGAGGTCAAGAGGAGTGCGAGACGAGACAAGAGAAAACGCATGGAAGATAATGCAAGCAGAGCCGAAAAAGCAGCAAGGACCGGAAATATACATGAACTCTACAAGATCACCAAACTAATGTCGGGAAAATTTACCAACAATTCTGCCGTTGTGAAAGACCAGCAGGGCAACATCCTTTCAAAGAACAGCGACATCATGGAAAGATGGGCAGAACATTTTAAAGCCGTTCTTAACAGAGGGAACCCATCTCAACCACCAGATATTGATACTGATAACAACAATATAGAAGAACTCAACATCAGTGTACAGGAAATAACTTTATATGAAATTCAGAATGCTATCAGAAAGATGAAAGACAACAAATCTGCAGGAATAGATGACATCCCAGCTGAATTACTCAAAGCAGACATTGAAGCAACATCCTCAATCATCCACAACTTATTTCAAGACATTTGGAGAAACAACACAGTACCAACAGAGTGGAAAAACGGACTTATTATTAAACTGCCAAAAAAGGGAGATAAATCTGAATGCAACAACTGGAGAGGAATCACACTATTACCTACAATAAGTAAAGTGTTTACCAGAGTGCTTTTAGAAAGAGTAAAACAACAGATCGATGCACAACTGAGAAAGGAACAAGCAGGGTTCAGGCCAGGAAGATCATGCTGCGATCAAATTTTTGCTTTACGGAACATCATAGAGCAGTCAATAGAATGGCAATCTTCTCTATACCTAAACTTTGTAGACTTTGAGAAGGCCTTCGACAGTGTGCATCGGGAAAGCCTTTGGAAGCTTTTAAGAGTGTATGGTCTTCCAACAAAGATCATTGACATCATCAGGGTACTGCATGAAGGTTTTCAGTGTAGTGTGATGGTTGACACCTCCCAAACAGAGTGGTTCCCAGTAACATCAGGACTAAAACAAGGCTGTATGCTATCTCCCCTGCTTTTTCTAGTGGCCATAGACTGGGTCATGAGGGAATCAACCAGCGATAAGAAGAACGGCATCAGATGGAGAATGGATAACAAACTGGATGACCTGGACTATGCCGACGACCTATGTCTCATCGCATCCACCTATCAGCATATCCAGGAGAAAACAACCAAACTCCACGAAATATCTAGAAGCTTAGGCCTCAACATCAACCTTAAAAAGACCAAAATAATGAGAATCAATGCACAGAACAACAACTCTGTACAAGTAAATGGAGAACAACTGGAAGATGTAGAGAAATTCATGTACCTCGGCAGCATAGTAACAACAACAGGAGGTACAGACGAGGACATAACATCCCGAATCAACAAAGCTCGTCATGTGTTTGCCATCTTAAAACCAGTATGGACCTCCTCCTGCATGACAACAAGGACAAAGCTGAGGATCTTTAATAGTAACGTAAAATCTGTATTACTATATGGATCCGAAAGCTGGAAGCTCCGGAAAGACCTGATAAGAAAACTGAGAGTGTTTGTTAACCAATGCCTTAGGAACATATACAAGATCAGATGGCCAAGAATAGTGTCTAACAGCGATCTTAAAGAGCTGACCGGACAAGAAGACATCATGGTAGAAGTAGCAAGAAGGAAATGGAGATGGGTTGGCCATGTGCTTAGGAAAGATCAGAGCGACATTACCAGAGAGAGCCTTTTCTGGACAGCCGACGGGAAAAGGAAGAGAGGCAGGCCAAAAACAACATGGCGAAGAACAGCCGAAAGCGAATTGAAACAACTTGGGTGGTCCTGGAAGGAGATAGAGAAGAAAGCGAAAGATAGGACTGGATGGAGAGACTGTGTGGCTGCCTTATGTGCCGCATGGCACGAGGAGACCTAAGTAAGTAAGTAAATGTATTTATTTTTGTAGTATAGGATATCCATATACTTAAATTTTTGCATTTTTGAAATATCCTATATAACATAATAAGTATAATATAAATTTTAGCTCTGTATTAATTTTCGCGTAAAACAAACGACCGCAAATTAATCAAAATTAGTACACCTCGAAAATAAATACTTTTACAGTAACCATGGTAACTTGTTTATACTAACCTCTTCATCCATTAAGCCAAATACATTGTATGAAGCAAGGATATTCTTAAAAGCTGGATATGTAGGCTGTGTCTTTACATTTCCTGATACCAGATGTGGGAACCAAGGCACTCCAGCCAGACAGAGTTCTACCAGTGGAAGATTTCCCAATTCTGCCGGAACACTCTCTATTATGTTATGTGACAATGATAGGACTTCCAGATCTGTCAAAGCTCCAATACCAGCCATATCCACTTGACCAATATTGTCTGCCCTCAATTCTACTAAGCTTGTCAACTTGAAAACAAATGGCGGAAGTTTCCCAAGAGGGTTTCCAGAAATATCCAAAACTGTCAAAGTCTCATGCAAGTCTCCAAAGCAATCCGGTATCTCTTTGATTTTGTTGTTTGAAATCAACAAGTGGGTCAAAATCTTGGATTTACTCAAACCTATTGGAAGACTGGTCAGCAAATTTTGTGACAGATTCAGTTCCTCGAGCCTTGTGAATTTTTTCAAAAATCCTTCCTGAAATTCAGATATGGAGTTGTTCTGAAAGTCAAGCTTCTGCATGAAGTGGTAGGACCTCTCGAATGCATCCATATTGATGGATTTTAAATCTTTTCCAGACGCAATGGACATGTTATGACTTTGGCATTTTATCACTCCAGATCCCTGAATTCCATGGAAAATGGTCTTCAACCTCTCTATGGCTTTAGTATCTTCTGACACTCTTTGTAACATCTAAAAAATATAATTTATAAACTTAAGCAAAGCACCATAATTTTATAAAAGATCACTGAATTGGAACAAAACTCAAACTTGATCTTTACCTCATGATGGTAGACTGATATACCAAATATTAGTTCAATATCTGCAAGCATTTAGAAAAAAAGTCTGGAAAACTGTTTTTTTAAAGTCAACAACCCATAATTTCATTGAAAATCACTGAACTAGAACTAAACTTAAATTTTATCTGTAACTCATGATGGTAGACTTGCATACCAAATATTAATTCAATATCTGAAGGTGTTTGGAAAAAAAGTCTGGAAAACTATCCCTCTCGCCTGCCTGCCCAGATCACCATATCAATAGTCGAGTTCAACTTGGTTGCAACTCCAGATGTTACAGTATATTTGATTAACTTACAATCTGTGTATCAGCATATTTCTGTTTTTGCTTAGATGCTGGCAGCTTCTTGGAATACACAATCATCATCATGAGGTACTGGAAACATACCTTTCTTACTGCAAACTCTATCTGTGGCAGCTAAAAAAATTAAAAATTTATAAATGTAAATACAGAAAAAACCTTCATGAAATGCCACCATTTGTGAAGTCAGATTTTGGTTTTATAAAGGGGTTTGGTTTTAGTAAAACTTTAATTTATAAAATGCCACTATTTGTGAAGTAAGATTTTGGCATTATCAATTATAAATGGGTTTGGTTTTAGTAAAACCCACTGCTACTATATGTATAGTTAGATTTTGGTGTTCTAAAGAGGTTTGTAATAATACAGTAAAACCTCAACTTATTGCTACCATTTGTTAAGTCAGATTTTGACGTCATAAATGCCTAAATGGGATTATCATGTGGGTGGTGATAGGCACTGTGATTTGTAAGCACATGCATTAGGTCCTGCATAAGTACAGTATGCATATTGACCATAAATACCATTTTGAAAAAGTTCAATTGTTACTTGATGCCCCACCTTGCATGGTTACAAGAATATCAGTTGTGCAATATTCACCCATCATTTAATGTAAATTAACTGTACCAAGGGGAATAACTCTCTAGAAAAATGACAAAGTCACAATTACAAATTTATTATAAAGGTGGCTGCAACAAATAAAGTGGAAAAAAGCGAAAAAATATATACAAGGTGGCGTGCTGTTATTATAGGCAAACAACACTAACCAGTTGACAAAGTTTAATTCTTAAATAATTCAAATTCAATGTTTAAGTGTGATATTTAAAGGGTAAGCTATATTACCATGCAATGTTGTGCCACAGCATCCTGCACAAACAAGATACCATATTGCTTACACAATACCAATATTTTGGAAATGTTTTATTGCAATATTAGATATATTTCATATTGTCACCCTTCAAAGAAATTTCTTACATAGCGATTGGTTAACTTGCCTGGGTACATAAACGCAGGTGATGTTTAGCGGTAAAAAGGGAAGTAACTGGTACATTGCGGACGTAAAGTTATGGTAAACAAATATGGCAACAACGTACGTAAGTCACACAAAATACGATATTGAAGTTAAACAGACCAGACTCAGTATTACTGTTTTGAAGGGTGACAAAAATATTATACAGGGTTTTGGCAGGTTACACGGTCCCATGTCACCTGCCAAAAACCCTACATAACTTATAATACTGCTAACACAATAACAATATTTTGGAAATATTTTTAATGCAATACTGGGTATATTTCATAATAAAGAAATAAGGAAAATATAAAAGTTTTAAAATTTACAATTATTATCTGTGCATGCAGTGATTGCATGGTGATACCACTACAACATGTAAAAAACACGAACATGAGTGCCAGTTCTATTTGTGTCATAAAACACACATGCCAGACATATAAACACATGTAATAATATAATGTGTGTTATAAACATAAGGATCAGCTTCGCCTGTGATACACAGGTGTAAAAACATGACCAAGACAACACAAATAGAAAAATAAAATCATTTTCCAGTGTGACAAAAACTTACCATCTTAAAATAACCACTTTCCTACAGCATAAATAATACAAACTGAGTTGTTTTTTAACTTAATTTGAGGGAGAAGGAGTGGAGTAATGGTATTTTACACCCGGGCCCTTCAAGATTTTGTCACTTCAAAGCTTTTACCTTGCTTTGGGATTGTGGTTTAGACATTGATTGGTATGTTTGTTTTTACTTTGCTTTGGGATTGTGATTTGGACATGGATTGATATGTTTGTTTTTACTTTGCTTTGGGATTGGGGTTTGGACATTGATTGGTATGTTTGTTTTTACTTTGCTATGGGATTGTGATTTGGACATGGATTGGTATGTTTGTTTTTACTTTGCTTTGGGTTGTGATTTAGATATAGATTGGTATGTTTGTTTTTACTTTGCTTTGGGATTGGGGTTTGGACATTGATTGGTATGTTTGTTTTTACTTTGCTTTGGGATTGTGGTTTAGATATAGATTGGTATGTTTGTTTTTACTTTGCTATGGGATTGTGATTTGGACATGGATTGGTATGTTTGTTTTTACTTTGCTTTGGGTTGTGATTTAGATATAGATTGGTATGTTTGTTTTTACTTTGCTATGGGATTGTGATTTGGACATGGATTGGTATGTTTGTTTTTACTTTGCTTTGGGTTTGTGGTTTAGATATAGATTGGTATGTTTGTTTTTACTTTGCTTTGGGATTGGGGTTTGGACATTGATTGGTATGTTTGTTTTTACTTTGCTATGGGATTGTGATTTGGACATGGATTGGTATGTTTGTTTTTACTTTGCTTTGGGATTGTGGTTTAGATATAGATTGGTATGTTTGTTTTTACTTTGCTATGGGATTGTGATTTGGACATGGATTGGTATGTTTGTTTTTACTTTGCTTTGGGCTTGTGATTTAGATATAGATTGGTATGTTTGTTTTTACTTTGCTTTGGGCTTGTGGTTTAGATATAGATTGGTATGTTTGTTTTTACTTTGCTTTGGGATTGTGGTTTAGATATAAATTGGTATATTTGTTTTTACTTTGCTTTGGGTTGTGATTTAGATATAGATTGGTATATTTGTTTTTACTTTGCTTTGGGCTTGTGGTTTGATATATTGGTATATTTGTTTTTACTTTGCTTTGGGTTGTGATTTGATATAGATTGGTATATTTGTTTTTACTTTGCTTTGGGTTGTGATTTAGATATAGATTGGTATATTTGTTTTTACTTTGCTTGGGTTGTGATTTGATATAGATTGGTATATTTGTTTTTACTTTGCTTTGGGATTGTGGTTTAGATATAAATTGGTATATTTGTTTTTACTTTGCTTTGGGCTTGTGGTTTAGATATAGATTGGTATATTTGTTTTTACTTTGCTTTGGGTTTGTGGTTTGATATAGATTGGTATGTTTGTTTTTACTTTGCTTTGGGATTGGGTTTGGACATTGATTGGTATGTTTGTTTTTACTTTGCTTTGGGCTTGTGATTTAGATATAGATTGGTATGTTTGTTTTTACTTTGCTTTGTTGTGATTTAGATATAGATTGGTATGTTTGTTTTTACTTTGCTTTGGGTTTGTGGTTTAGATATAGATTGGTATGTTTGTTTTACTTTGCTTTGGGATTGGGGTTTGGACATTGATTGGTATGTTTGTTTTTACTTTGCTATGGGATTGTGATTTGGACATGGATTGGTATGTTTGTTTTTACTTTGCTTTGGGTTTGTGGTTTAGATATAGATTGGTATGTTTGTTTTTACTTTGCTTTGGGTTTGTGGTTTAGATATAAATTGGTATATTTGTTTTTACTTTGGGGTTTGTGGTTTAGATATAAATTGGTATATTTGTTTTTACTTTGCTTTGGGTTTGTGGTTTAGATATAAATTGGTATATTTGTTTTTACTTTGCTTTGGGTTTGTGGTTTAGATATAAATTGGTATATTTGTTTTTACTTTGCTTTGGGTTTGTGGTTTAGATATAATTGGTATATTTGTTTTTACTTTGCTTTGGGTTTGTGGTTTAGATATAAATTGGTATATTTGTTTTTACTTTGCTTTGGGTTTGTGGTTTAGATATAAATTGGTATATTTGTTTTTACTTTGCTTTGGGTTTGTGGTTTAGATATAAATTGGTATATTTGTTTTTACTTTGCTTTGGGTTGTGATTTAGATATAAATTGGTATATTTGTTTTTACTTTGCTTTGGGATTGTGGTTTAGATATAAATTGGTATATTTGTTTTTACTTTGCTTTGGGCTTGTGGTTTAGATATAGATTGGTATGTTTGTTTTTACTTTGCTTTGGGTTTGTGGTTTAGATATAGATTGGTATGTTTGTTTTTACTTTGCTTTGGGTTTGTGGTTTAGATATAGATTGGTATGTTTGTTTTTACTTTGCTTTGGGATTGGGGTTTGGACATTGATTGGTATGTTTGTTTTTACTTTGCTTTGGGCTTGTGATTTAGATATAGATTGGTATGTTTGTTTTTACTTTGCTTTGGGCTTGTGATTTAGATATAGATTGGTATGTTTGTTTTTACTTTGCTTTGGGTTTGTGGTTTAGATATAGATTGGTATGTTTGTTTTTACTTTGCTTTGGGATTGGGGTTTGGACATTGATTGGTATGTTTGTTTTTACTTTGCTATGGGATTGTGATTTGGACATGGATTGGTATGTTTGTTTTTACTTTGCTTTGGGTTTGTGGTTTAGATATAGATTGGTATGTTTGTTTTTACTTTGCTTTGGGTTTGTGGTTTAGATATAAATTGGTATATTTGTTTTTACTTTGCTTTGGGTTTGTGGTTTAGATATAAATTGGTATATTTGTTTTTACTTTGCTTTGGGTTGTGGTTTAGATATAAATTGGTATATTTGTTTTTACTTTGCTTTGGGTTGTGATTTAGATATAGATTGGTATGTTTGTTTTTACTTTGCTTTGGGTTGTGATTTAGATATAGATTGGTATGTTTGTTTTTACTTTGCTTTGGGTTGTGATTTAGATATAGATTGGTATGTTTGTTTTTACTTTGCTTTGGGATTGTGATTTGGACATGGATTGATATGTTTGTTTTTACTTTGCTTTGGGGTTGTGATTTAGATATAGATTGGTATGTTTGTTTTTACTTTGCTTTGGGTTGTGATTTGATATAGATTGGTATGTTTGTTTTTACTTTGCTTTGGGTTTGTGGTTTAGATATAGATTGGTATGTTTGTTTTTACTTTGCTTTTTGGGTTGTGATTTAGATATAGATTGGTATGTTTGTTTTTACTTTGCTTTGGGTTGTGATTTAGATATAGATTGGTATGTTTGTTTTTACTTTGCTTTGGGTTGTGATTTAGATATAGATTGGTATGTTTGTTTTTACTTTGCTTTGGGTTTGTGGTTTAGATATAGATTGGTATGTTTGTTTTTACTTTGCTTTGGGTTGTGATTTAGATATAGATTGGTATGTTTGTTTTTACTTTGCTTTGGGTTGTGATTTAGATATAGATTGGTATGTTTGTTTTTACTTTGCTTTGGGTTTGTGGTTTAGATATAGATTGGTATGTTTGTTTTTACTTTGCTTTGGGATTGTGGTTTAGATATAGATTGGTATGGGCTTGTAAGGCGTTTTCGATCACCAGGTATTTCCGATCACTTATGTAAATATCGAAAGGCAAGCATGCGCAGTTGAATTTTTTAGGCCATATGATCTATTTATAACGGCGGAAGCACGTTTTTTTCTACCAGTGTAAACAAATAGTCAAAAATGCTTTCTAGGAAGGCAGGATAACTCACATTCTGTCTGCGTTGATAAAAACTGCCATTTTTATTATTCCCGTTTTTCAGTTACCATAATATATTCAATTTCTTTTGATCTAATCATTTTCATGCAATCCGGTCTCGTCTGTTTACTCTCTGAGCGTTTTGACAAATATCAGTTCATGTGACATCACCAGTTATAGTCTGTTTCAAGAAAACTGTAGCTGTAAAGTGGCACCACGTGTTATAGCATAATTGTTATATATCGGGAGCAAGATTATACAACACTTGGTTCTATAAATGCAATTCAACACCATAAAGTGATAACCGCTTCCTGCTCCACAACACATTCTCAACAGATTTTTACAGTTAAAACTATTGATGTTGCATCATTATATATATTTATATAATATATATAGACATATGTCAATATAAGGTTTCTAATTGTTATGAAATCGATGGATGACACACAAATGGGTGCATGGTTGCTGGAATATTAATTAATTAATTGAATTTAGACGAGGTAAGATATAATGTTCATGTTTCATGTGAACATGAGCCTCAAACACTTTTACTTTCTTGTGTAATACGTTACTACATCACGTGATCGGATTCACCTTTCCGCCATTTTTGTTTACATAGAAATGGTGATCAGTAGGGATTTAGATAAAACATGCTGTGTAATGCTTTGATTGAGTTTTTGTCAGTATAAAAGCATTCATATTTATTAGTATTAACTACGCTGATGTACATTTGATTCAGTATTATTTAGCAAGCTAAACAATTATTCCAAAATCCACTAAGTGATCGAAATCCCCTAATTCCTCCATATGTTTGTTTTTACTTTGCTTTGGGATTGTGGTTTAGATATTGATTGGTATGTTTGTTTTTACTTTGCTTTGGGATTGTGGTTTGGACATGGATTGCTATGTTTGTTTTTTATTATATTAGGCAGCGTTGAAGGAATGTTGGAGTAAATTGTAGTACCCAGAGAAAAACTTAAATGGCTGATTTTTTTTTTCAATCTAGTATCTGTCTTGCAGTGTTGTGATCAGTAAACTAGCATTTCCAACCATTCTGCAACCGTCAAGACCAGGTGGTGGCCTGTTAAATTTAGTGCTTATAATTATTCCTGTACAAGTATTTCTTGGTATGGAGTGCTACATCAAACAAGAGGCCCAGGGGCCACATCGCTCACCTGAGCAACTTGCTAGGTAGAAGCCGAAATGAGTTCAGTATTGAAGTGAGTGCAGGGGAGGGAGGTTTTGTACAAACTGAAATCTATACTTCCTACCGATGCTTTTCACTAAACAATTTGTAAGTATTTCTATGTACCGTAAAAGGTTGATGTTTCGACAAGCCTCAGCTTATTCCGTTACCTTTTTCTTACAGCATTTCAACCAGTGAAATAATTTTAAAAGAAATTTTCATCATGCAATCTACCAATCTCAAAAGAGAGAAAATGCATAGGCCGAACACTGTAATCGGGAAATGGCAAATAGAAATTATAGAATACAGCAGGATTTACATTAAAAATTAGCTTTTAAATACAAGTACAATTAATATATTTCTCATGAACAATATATTTAACTTTATATCAAAATACTTATATAAAAGAATACAGCATGGAAAATACACTATTATTTAACCATGATTTGAACAAACTTGAATCTACACTACCTGAGGATGCTTCCATTTTAATTTGAGCTTTCCTGGCCTAATAGTTTTTGAGGAGAAGATTTTTAAAGATTCTCTCTATATATTCCTGTGTAAAACTTGACCCCCCTCTTGTGGCCCCACCCTACCCCCAGGGACTATGATTTGAACAAACTTGAATCTACACTACCTGAGGATGCTTCCATTTTAATTTGAGCTTTTCTGGCCTAATAGTTTTTGAGAAAAAGATTTTAAAAAATTTTCTTTATATATTCCTATGTAAAACTTGATCCCCCTCTTGTGACCCCTCCCTACCCCCGGGGACCATGATTTGAACAAACTTGAATCTACACTACCTGAGGATGCTTCCATTTTAATTTGAGCTTTTCAGGCCTAATAGTTTTTGAGAAGAAGATTTTTAAAGATTTTCTCTATATACTCCTATGTAAAACTTAATCCCCCTCTTGTGGCCCCTCCCTACCCCCGGGGACCATGATTTGAACAAACTTGAATCTACACTACCTGAGGATGCTTCCATTTTAATTTGAGCTTTCCTGGCCTAATAGTTTTTGAGGAGAAGATTTTTAAAGATTCTCTCTATATATTCCTGTGTAAAACTTGACCCCCCTCTTGTGGCCCCACCCTACCCCCAGGGACTATGATTTGAACAAACTTGAATCTACACTACCTGAGGATGCTTCCATTTTAATTTGAGCTTTTCTGGCCTAATAGTTTTTGAGAAAAAGATTTTTAAAAATTTTCTTTATATACTCCTATGTAAAACTTGATCCCCCTCTTGTGACCCCTCCCTACCCCCGGGGACCATGATTTGAACAAACTTGAATCTACACTACCTCAGGATGCTTCCATTTTAATTTGAGCTTTTCAGGCCTAATAGTTTTTGAGAAGAAGATTTTTAAAGATTTTCTCTATATACTCCTATGTAAAACTTGATCCCCTCTTGTGGCCCCTCCCTACCCCCGGGGACCATGATTTGAACAAACTTGAATCTACACTTCCTAAGGATGCCTCCACAAAAGTTTAAGCTTTACAGGCCGAATAGTTTTTGAGAAGAAGATTTTTGAAAAATACCAACAAAGTTTCAATAATTCTCAATTATCTCCCCTTTAAAGAGGGTGTGGCCCTTCATTTGAACAAACTTGAATCCCCTTCACCTAGTGGTGCTTTGTGCCAAATTTGGTTGAAATCTGCCCAGTGGTTCGTGAGAAGAAGATGAAAATGTGAAAAGTTTACGACGACAACGACGACGACGACGACAGACAACGGACAAATTGTGATCAGAAAAGCTCACTTGAGCCTTTGGCTCAGGTGAGCTAAAAAGGGAATAACTCATGAAACTGTTTCATTGCAATTTGTGGGGATAATGAAAAGAGACAAAAAGAAAAGAATATCAGGGATTTTTCTGGGTATCCACAGGGTCCGGTAAAGGGACCCATTCCCAATGCAAAAAACATACATTTTTCCCAATTTTGTAGTAAAAATTTCCCAATTAGCTACGTTTATCAATTTTTTTGAAAAAAAAATAAAAATCACAAGATCATCAAAATCATATTCAGAGGATATCTCTTTCTGATAACGATTTCGCTCTATATTAACCCACAGTTTGCTAGATGATTTATATAGAGACAAAAGAAAGTGCTATTTTGCTGTGAAATCGATATAATTTGTTCAATTACCTACCAGTATTCTAGTGGTCTAGAATTTTTAATATGTTGTTGTGATTTTTGTTGAGCATTTTCTCAATTTCATCCCAAGGTCCTTTTCCCAAATAGGTCAGAAAAATCCCTGAATATATTGTAATGCTTACTCTAAATAGGGAAAGTTAGTTTTTAAACAACATATAACTTTACATTTCTACTGATCTAAAAAAAAAGCTTATATCCCAAATCAGTTAGTATCTACAATGATTTTTTAAATAAAACAAATTCTTAGAATAATATGATAATTTTTTTGGTATTTTTCAAGAAATCATATTTAACAGCAAGCAATTGCAATTCTTGCATGAATTTATAAATTTTATTATTGAGTCCATTAATTTTTTTTGCTTAACTTGTGATTTTGTGAAATTATGACAGTTTAATATC
This sequence comes from Anadara kagoshimensis, assembly GCA_021292105.1. Lineage (NCBI taxonomy): Eukaryota > Metazoa > Mollusca > Bivalvia > Arcoida > Arcidae > Anadara > Anadara kagoshimensis. The sequence continues at coordinate 18,100,863 of CM037870.1, read as the reverse complement.
TATAGAATATACCAGGAGTGGATGAAGTTCTACTATACTATATAAAAGATGTTATTAAGATATTTCTAGAAAGGAGTAGAGTGGATGGAGTTAAGTTGAGTTAAGTTGATTCGAGTTGAGTGAAATTGAGTTGAGTTAGTTGATATAAATAAAGTGAAGCTGAGCTGAGTTGAGCAAAATGTTGAGTGAAGCTGAGCTAAGCTGAGGTGAGTGGTGTTGAATAATATTGAGCAAAGTTGAATGGAGTGAAGTGAAGTTGAGGAAAGTTGAGTTGAACTGAATTGAGTGGAGTTAAGTAATGTTGCAGTCATAAGGCTCATAAAGATAGATGCAGAGAAGATTGCAAGGAAGAATTCGCAGAAGGATGAAAGGAAAGAGGTTCAAGAACATATGTGTAATACAATAAGTATATAAATATTTAAAAGAAAAAATTGGAAAAAAATTTACCTCTTAGATTCTTGCATAGAAAGACTTGTAGATAGATGGATAGAAAGATAGATGTGGGGAGGATTAGCAGAAGGGTGGAGGGAAAGAGATATATACAATGATATAAGATTATAAGTGTATACTACATATATATAGAAATTGAAAAGAAAATATTTTAAAAATATTTACCTCCTCATTCTAAAATATTTACAATATATATAAAACTTCTCTGTTTAACATTTTAACACAGTTTAAACAAACAAATTCAGTAAATTAAGATCCCCGTGCAACCAGCAGGTACTTTTTGTGATTTAATGCACTTATGGTCAAAGGGCCATAACTCTCAAGTGAATTAGCAAGCCAATTTTGGTTAATGATTAGCATATCTCCTATCTATGTTGATGCTTTGGATCAGGTTTCGTAGAATAGTACTTCATAGTTTTAGAGTATTACGCTGGACAAGAAGCACTGGATAGATGGAATGAAGAAAAGAATGATAGATAGAAGAATGGAACTTCAAATTTAATAACCATTTTTCCTCAAAAGGCAAAGATAAATATCTAATTCATTTTCCTATACACCGTGCAAGAATGCATTTATTTTTAAATTCTCACAACTGTTTTTTTTTTTTGTGATCTGCATTGGAATCCATTTCAATCATACCAAGCTACTTAGACTCAGCTGACATGTGAAAATCAAAAGTTGTCGAAATGATTTTTTTAAAATCATTATTAATTTTGTTCTTTTTATGATCTATTCTGTTTCTCTAGGCATGATTGACATGAAACTGAAAAGTAGTTTAGGTTTAATTTTGACTGATCAGCTGTTCCATTTCTAGGTCATGATCTCCATTAATTTCTTTTTAGAGATATCAAAATTTCTTTTTATTCCATCAGATTAATAGTAATTTAGTTCAAAGTTAATTAAGAAAAAAAATATTGTACATATATGAACTGACTGCCATATTTTCCTGGGTCATCAATTAATGAACTCCAAATCTAAAATGAACTGATAAACAGTTCATCAGATTTGTTGCTAGTTTTAAAATCTGATTCATTACTTGATGACCCGGGGTAAAAATGACTGTCAATTCTTAAATTGATAATTTTAAACAAAAAAAGACAATATATTGCAAGGCTATATCACTTACTGCATCCTCTTCATTAACCTCTGGTAATCCAGTACAGAGTTTTTTCACACCTATTGGAAAAACATTCTACAATATAAAAATGCAATAAAAAGTAATCAAATATAAAGGTTAGGTTTCACCTAGAACAGGTTTATCAATCTTTTAAGAATTAATCTAAGAACACTTTCATGTACGAGAGAGAAAATTGTGATTTCAAGTGTTTTATAGTCAGGTTTGTATACATTCGGGTTGGTTTTAATGTGCTACTAAGTATTTCACAGAGTTGATATGTTGTAGACAAGCATATCACTACCAGCCATAAAATACTTAGACTCGATGAATCTGTTGACACTGTCCTCACAAAACCTAGTACCAGGTGATGAAACAGCATTTCAAATTTTAAAGTATTATGTAAAACTTACTGGGGGTTCAAACCCACAACCTTCTGCTGTCAAGGCAAATGCTTTGATACTAAGCCAACAAGGCAATCATAAAGGTTAGGAAACTGTTTGACAGAATAGCCACCATAAATACGCTCAAAATTAAAACTTGAAACATAACGTGAAAGAAGAAATCAAACAACGTCTTTCAAACAGCTGTTAATATTTCAAAATAACAATTAACTACATTCATTCTAGTGGGTGTTTGATGGAGCAACTGAATGTAGCCCATAAAAATTCTATGAGGACCCTTATATTTAATAATGTGACATTGCTACACATTTACTTTCTATATATGAAATATGAACCAAAAATGGTTGAACAAACCCGTAAGCATTCAGCCAAGTGAGCTAAAATTATGTTTTATTAATTGTGCAATTGACGTAAAAACTTACATCTTGTAATATGAGTCCAATATAACACATCTCTAAGAACGGAGCAAGGTTGGGTATAGCTGTGGAATAAGTGGATAGTGGTAATCCTTCATCATCAATAAAATGTAACAGCTCCATCTCTGTAAAAGTAAAAAAAAAAAAAATAACTAGAACTGTTTCTGAAGGAGACTAATATCTGCATGGCAGACGGCCATAGAAGACACATATTTCTCCCATATTGGAAAAGAAAATTCTGCATTTTAAAAGGTTACAATTTTTCTGTCTCCCCTAGGGTAAGACAAGCTACACAGGCTGTGACATCACAGTTTCTTTTATGATTGTGATGTCATTGATTGCAAATGCAAAAGACGTAACATTTTGCATAGTTTTAGGATTATTTTACCACAAAACCTTTACAAGACATTAAAATATCAAGTATGGGGGAAAAAGAATCAATTCCTGCATTCGTAGTGAAGACATAGAAATCTCATGCCTCAGGTTGAGAATTCTTTTTCTCCCATACTTCACCGACTTATTCTGTTGGTTGCTAGGTGTAAGATATCTCTGTCTTACACCCCCCTGTGTAAGACAAGCTAAACACACTGTTTGGGTCGTCGAGACATCATTCATCCTAAGTCAACCAACAATTTCTCAACGTCACAATCACTTACACACGCTGAATTGATGACGTCATAATCATTTAACGTGAGAACGTCAACAAAAATTGATTACGTCATTTTCAGCAGGCACTAATGGTGACATGTAAACTAAACATTCGATGCAATTTTTTGTTTACAAATCATGTTTTATGTTGCAAATATGTGAGAAAAAGAATTCTACACCAGTAACAGGGTAAGACAAAGATATCTCAAACTCGGGTGAATATTTTCAATGTCCAGAACTCGCTAAAGCTTGTTCTGGACAGGAAAACATTTATCCTCGTTTGAGATATCTCAGTCTTACGCTGTTACCGGTGTAAGATTCTATTAGTCTCCACTTCAAAATAGGGGTAGATTCTATTAGTCTGTGTAGCAGGTTATAGGTAGAGGACACATATGTCCATTTAGCAGCAAGATGGATGAAAGCATTTTTATATTGTTTGTTTACAGGTAAATTTGTGCCTAAATCTTTTATGTGGGAAGAGAGAATCAATTCAGTTCACTTGCATTTGCTGTTTAACAGAGGGGCAAATTAAAGAATAAGATTTAGTCATGTTAGTAGAAATGTGTTTTTTCATTAAAAACAAGTAAGAACTGAAATATGATGCTATTTTAAAAGTATCCCCAACTGAACCCCAATCTAGCCCTTTAAGCCAGAACCTTGTGCATGATCAAAATATGAATAGCCAATGGCACATCTACACCACCAAAACATTGTTCCTGTGATGTTTGATAAAGATCTTTTGAATACTGTAAACATGGTTATTTTCACAGGTGGACATTTTCATGAAATCATAATGTTGGCATTTTGCGAGGGGGTCACTTCCGTGATTTTGTCCATTCTTATGGTCAGAAGCATACAAAGCTTGACTAGCTGTAATTTTTAAGAGGGGGTATTTTTCGCAATTCTTTGCAATTCACAAAATAGCAAATATGTCAACCATGAGAAAATAACCATGTTCAAATACTTTTTGAGGAAAGTGATGGACATATTTAAAAATTTTAATTTTAATGACTATACTTACTGTTGCCAGAACACAGGAAATGTATCAGCTGCTCGGGGTTGGCTACAATTTTGTTTGTAAATGGATACCGTAAATCGTCTGCTGTCATGTTTTTTGGCCAGAGACAAAAATGTTTGTTATGACTAGTGAAGAACGATATGACATCTTTTTGTAGAGTACATCCTTTCATTGCCTGAAACTCGATAGCTGAAATGATGTGAAAAATGAATATTAAATACATACAAAATACAAATGTGGAAACCTGTTGACAAGTGGTTATGTTTGCAGGGTCATGATCAAATACAACTGTGCTGATAGTATTTATGTGTAAAATGTAAACTTTTAATACCTACAAAATAATCATTTTAATTCCAATAAAATGTATATATATTTAGAAGCCTTTGTCATGTCCGTGATCATGTGGTTAAGATCATAGGCTCATGATTAAAGGGTCATGAGTCCAAATCAAAACTGGGTTGCATGATGTTTTCTTGAGCAAGGCAGCTTCAGTTTACAAAGCTGCTAAAGAAACTGCTATTGCATGTGTAGTCAATTTAGAAAAACTAAAACATGACAACTGACATACTTAGTTAGTACCATGTTATGTACCTCCAAAAGAAAAACATTCAGGGTTCGTACAGACATTTGGACTCCAAATTGAAGGACTTTTTAGGGACTTATCAGGGTCTTATTTGCAAATATAAGGCCTCAGCAGAGGGACAATTTTATAAAAAAAAAAATTTTGGTGCAAAGGCAATTAAACCAATAAAACAATTACTTCGGTGTCCATAGTAACGACACTTAAAATGAAGGTTGAAGTTAGGCGTTCAGGAGGCTCATTTCTCATTTGGATGCAACTGATTTATTAATTTATTTATGTATATCAGTCTATTCCCAACCACTTAATATCAAAATACAGACACCCAATTGGCCGAATTCAAGGGGTTTAGGGCCTTCAAGATAAATTCAAGGGCTTTTTAGGGTCAGACTTGTTTTTAGGGATTTTTTAGGGCAAACATCAAAATTTAAGGACTTTTCCAGGCCTGTATGAACCCTGAACATTGTATACAAAATAGTTCAACACAACTGTTGTTTTGTCACTGATGAAAGTTGTTTCATCACTGTTTATTGAATATTTCTTGTAAAAAATACTTTCAAATTAAAATATAGAGACTTTCATATACTAACTACCACCCATCAGTCCTAAGGATATTGGCATATTGGTCTTTATATAGAGGTTGCATTGAAAAAAGGGAGAAAAGAAACTTAAAAAGGGTGGTTATAATGGTAAGATGACCTTTTATATAAAAATGGTCAATATAGCAGGTTTTACTATATTATCAATCAAATTACTCTCATTTTATAATAAAGATTTTAACTAACCTTTTGCAGAATTAGTTGTCCTTCCGCAGGGTGTTGCATGTGCAAAATTATTTCCGATTGTACCTTCTCCTAGATGTTCCAAAACTTGATTTTCCACATCTGGAGGTGTTCCCTGTTTTTGTTTCTATATACATATAAATTTTCAAAAATTACTTTAAGAGTTTCTAAAACTCTGACAACTTTATAAGTTGCCTTGTATGCAAATATTTTTCCTCTTAAAATATCAAATTTGAGAGAGACTGCACTGTGTTTCTTGTACTTTAATATACCTGCTCCTTTATTTTTAGACACCAATGGTACTTTATTGTACCTACTCATTTTGGGTCACCAATGGTACTTCAATACACCCACTCCTTTATTTTTGGGACAACAATGGTACTTTAATTTACCCACTCCTTTATTTTGGGACACCAATGGTACTTTAATTTACCCACTCCTTTATTTTGGGACACCAATGGTACTCTAATTTACCCACTCCTTTATTTTTGGACACCAATGGTACTTCAATACACCCACTCCTTTATTTTTGGGACACCAATGGTACTTTAATTTACCCACTCCTTTATTTTGGGGCACCAATGGTACTTTAATATACCCACTCCTTTATTTTGGGACAACAATGGTACTTTAATTTACAAACTCCTTTATTTTGGGACACCAATGGTACTTATATACACCCACTCCTTTATTTTGGGGCACCAATGGTACTTTAATATACCCACTCCTTTATTTTGGGACACCAATGGTACTTGAATTTACCCACTCCTTATTTTCGGACACCAATGGTACTTTATTCTAACATTTCCTTCATGTGAAACCAGAATAGAGCCAGCTGTGGTATAACAAACGATATACCCATCGCTGTTCCGTTTTATTGAATGGACCTTTTTGCAAATATATAGTAAAATCTACTTCCGAAGAAAGAGTTCACAATGTTTATTTAAATCTTTTTTATCTAAGTCATGTTAGAATTGAAATGATCAACATTTACTTGTGGTATATCGTCTAATAATACCATGAATACATGGGGCAAAGTTAACATGCAGGAGAATATATCAATCGGTGGCATAGCCACCTCGTTATATATATTCTTCCGCATGTAAACTCCGGCCTGTGTATTATTCGACGATATACCACGGGTAGATGTTGATTATTTCGTAAATATACCTACTTCTTTATTTTGGGACACCAGTGGTATTTCAATATACACACTCCCTTATTTTAGACACCAATCGTATTTCATTATACCCACTCCCTTATTTAGGACACCAATGGTACTTCAATAAATCAATGGTACTTTAATATACCCACTCCCTTATTTTGGCACACCAATGGTACTACAATATACCCATTCCCTTATTTTGGCACACCAATGGTACTTTAATATACCCACTCCTTTATTTTGGGACACCAATGGTACTTTAATATACCCACTCCTTTATTTTGGCACACCAATGGTACTACAATATACCCATTCCCTTATTTTGGGACACCAATATACCCATTCCTTTTACAATACATAACACTTACATCATTAAAGAATTCATACGGCACTGGTAGACATTTCATCTCTTCACAATATACTTCCCAATTGAAAGCTTTACCATATCCTGAAAATTAACAAAATATAAGTTGCCACGGTGACTATAAACACTTATATGTATTTTTCATGGGACTAGATCTAGTGAATTTGCAATCAACATTACTATAAAACCACCCTACCACCATCATTGGTTCAGTCAGAATTTGGCAATATAAAAAAGTTTTGCTCAGAATTGAAGGAGACGAACAGTCCAGCCTGTCTATAATGGCCACCCAAGGGAACCAGTAAAAGTGGCCTTTATGGGTAGGTGGCCTGTGTGTACAGGTTTAAATAATATGAATAAAGAACAATTGGGATACAATTCTACTGGCCTTTATAAGCAGTTGACTCTTATATAGAGGTGCCTTTAAGGCAGGTTGTACTGTATATAGAAAATAATGGAAGAAATAGCCTTAGTACTTCAAAATATTGTGGCAATAAATGAAATGGCAATTCTAACATAACCTGTGTTATATTCATATATTTACAATTGTCAATGTTTCTCCTTCTATGAAACATTTTGAGCAATTGTATGTTATAGTGCTATAGATGATAATTGACGTCATCATGTAAATACGTCATTAACTTGTTACGTCAAATCACCGCGTTTGAATACACTACAATCACAAAGTACCTTCTGACGTTAACTTTTTACGGTTAAATACAAAATGGAATGTTATCATGTGCAACAGTTAATCAATGTACATGTGACTTTAATATGAAATTTTGATTTTCTTGAAGTAGTATATATAAAAATTATGGCAAGTGGAAGATTTATTTTTTGTTATCGTTTGTGCTTCTGGGTTGTGATTCAGAAATGGGTGTGGGAGCTTCCATTTTTTCGACGGTGGGTGTTGAGGCAGAATAAAAATCAAATGTTTTAAAATACATACAAGGTATTATGTATTTAGTTTTTGTTTTGAAATTGAAGATTGTAAAAATAAGAAATGACAATATTTTTTTCGTTATCGATGCAAGTATGAATAACAATGGCCAGTCCAAATTATACATGAACAGCTTCGCCGTCATGCAATTTGGACTGGCCACTTGCATCGATTACAAAAAAAAGGATGTCATTTCTTAAATAAAACATAAGAGAACTAGCGGTGGTATAACAAACTAGCAGTTAGGTTGGTTTGAAACTTATGTTGCTGATACAGCCACAATGCCAGGGGTACAGCAATAGCTGTTTAACAATGGGGTTTGCCGCTGTACCACGTGATCAATACCTCTTAATGTTCGTGCAGAACATTTTGGAAAACATCAACCTCGCATATTCCAGAAATGACATCGTTTTTGTGGGACAAAACGACATCTCATGCAATTCCATATCCATTGGAAATAAGTGTTCTGCACAAATGTTAGTGGGTATCACGTGGTACAGCTGCGAACCCTTTTCACCTCACTGGATAACAGTCAGTGGAAATACAGGTGAGTTAAATAAACATCAAATATTTATAAAATTTTTATTTTTGTGTTTTTTTTCTCATGCAAATTCATACCGAAATTAAACAAATACAAAACTTCCTGATAACTGTACAGTGTTTAACATAATGTTTTTACAGACTGGACCAGTCGGGATAATTCTGAGAATTTTTACTAGCCCTGAACTAAATTCTAGTATCCCCAAACATAGTCATAATAAATGTGTTTTATCATTTTTCATACTTTACTGATCCAATTGTTGGCATTGTAGCTGGCTAAACAGGAGGTGCTTACTAGTACTCTTCTGGAGCACCCGGCCTCACGTCCCTGGTGAAAGTTCATGTGGTTAAGCTAATTTGCCAATTTCAAAGTTTTTACTGCAAGGAGACACAAATTATGACATCTTGTTTGTCATGCTCAACCTACTTAAAACCTTCTATCCATTTCTTGTACCTCAGACAGAAAAAATCTTACACGCACACCAGTGCTAGATTTGTCTGTCTTGTCCAGTTTGTCTGGTACTGCCTCAAGCGACAATGAAGAACAATCAGGATGACGTATCAGATAATTGTGCTTGACATCATCAAAACAAAGCATTTCTTCATTTTGTTTTTCACATATGTGTTTTCTTTTAATTTTTATTCAAAATATTTCATTGTCAGAGTTGTTTTATATTTGCATTGAATACAAATCGTTGAAATTTTTAAATTTTGAAGAGTTGTCAATGAGATTATTTTCAAAAGGCGGATTTGAACAATGCATTAGGTTCCCAAAGGAATGCAAGAGGCCACATGAGTGTATGTGTTTTGTTTTGTATGTATCGCAGTTATAAACACTTAAATGGTACGAGAAATAGAATCGATCACCTGTTTGTTACCGATACCAGTTGATCTCAGTAGAGAATGATGTGATGTAACATATCCCAATGGAGGCTGTGACAGATTTTATTATTCTCATAAAATTTATATTCAGCCCGGACTTAACCACCACCAGTCAGGCTAGTCAGCAAAATTTTTACATGTCCAGACCAAGATTTTACTAGACATTGTCAGTTGGACGTGGGTTAATGTCGAACCCTGCAGTAACACGATTTAAACTGTGCAATATGGCATATATATAATTTATAAAATATTATATTAAATACCTTTGGGAGCCTGGAGTTCTGGTTGAATATTCGGATTTGTGCGTCCAACGGCAGCCATGTAACCTACAGGGTGTACGTCCTCTGTTTCAGGTTCTGTCCAATAATCATATCTTGATGTCCATCCATCAAAATGAATTAAAAATTGTCCATTTTCATTTATGTCCTCTGAAAAATAACAAAACATCAACATGATCAACAAGTTATAACTGAAATAGGATGCCATTACAAAAGTGTTTCCAAACAAACCCCTACTTGGAAACCTTAAACCATGTAAATGGTCAAAATAGAAATGGCCATGTCATGTCTATTCCACCAAAAATTGTTTCCTGTTAAGTTTAACAAAGATCTGTTAACCAGTTTTTTGAGAACTAAGATGGAGTGAGTGAGTGAGTAATGGTGTTTAACGTCCCAGTCAAGAATATTTCACTTATATCGAGATGTCAACAGCTATAGGCAAAGATGCAGAAATTTTGCCTGTGTGTTGCGCTGATGGCATTATACAGCAGGGTTCTTTAACGTGCCAAGCCCACTGTGACATGGGACCTTGTTTATTTTAAGTTCCCTTTCAAAAGAACCGTGACTTTCATTTCCTAATGCCGAGTGCTTGGCAAAAGAACAGTCACTACCCACTTTAAAGTCTTGGGTCAGACCTTGCAGGGATTTGAACCCACGACCTCCCACTTACGGAGCGAGCACTCTACCAACTGAGCTACCGCAGTGGGAGAACTAAGATGGACAAAATGTTGGTAGAAAAAATTAAGAAAACCTTATATGCACATTGCCCTATGCACACTACAAAGGCAAACATTTCTGCCACTTCACCTATAGCTGTTGAATTCTCGATGTAAGTGAAATATTCTTCTCTGAGACATAAAATCCTATTCAATCAATCAAAAAAAAAATAAAAAAGAAAAAAATAAAAAACTAGAAAAACTGTTAGCCACAAGCTCACAAAAAATACCACCCCCCTCCCCGCTCCCAAAAATCCATTGGATCAAATTTTTAAATTTTTATATCACATAATCATATAATAATATAATCGTATAAGATTGTGTGAAAGTTTCATGAAAATCCATTGAACCATTGAAGGGTTTAGGAGGAGTTGCTGATAAGAGATAGGTACCCTAAGGTGTAACAGAGGGACGGACACACGGACAGACACCCCTATCACTATATACCCCCACTTTTTAAGCTGGGGGGGTATAAAAGTAAAACATAACCAATCTTACTCAAGGGATGGCAGTACATTTATTTTCATTTTAAATGTTAGACAATTACATATATGTAAATCAAAATTAAAACATTCATGAAAAGTTTATTTTCCGGACTTGAATTTACATGAAATATACATTTGTGAAAAGTTTATTGTCCTGACTTGTTACTCTCACAAATTAACATGAAATAAACATTTGTGAAAAGTTTATTTTCTTTACCAACTTGTGACTCTTGTAGATTTACATGAAATTAACATTTGTGAAAAGTTTATTTTCGACCTGTGACTCTCGTAAATTAACATGGAATTAACATTTGTGAAAAGTTTATTTTCGACCTGTTACTCTCAAAAATTAACATGGAATTAACATTTGTGAAAAGTTTATTTTCCTGTCTTGCTCATACTTTCACAAATATACATGAAATTAAAATTTGTGAACAGTTGATTTTGCAAATTGTGAAACTCAAAAATTTACATGAAATTAAGATTTTTTGAAAAGTTTTTTCCCCGAATTGTGACTTGTGTTCAAATTTACATGAAATCCAAATGTACACAAAAATTTACCGTTTTACAGTATCTTATACTTACGGACTGTTGCTACACAGATCAGAGATGGGTTTAACCTATCCAGAGCCTCACATCTCATTCCAGGGACTACATCTGTGATTTTACTCATCTGAAAAAATGTACAAGGATAAAATCAAAAACTAAGCTAAATATCTTTCAGCTGAATTTTCTAAACAAAAAAAATATAAATAAATAAATAAATGAATGAATGAATGAATAAACAAGGTGTTCAAAGAACACTATCCCCCCGCAGTGATGAACATCAGTAAATTCCATACAAAGTAAAACTAAAAAAAATTTCTAAACAACAAAAAAAATATGAATGAATGAATGAATGAATGAATGAATGAATGAATGAATGAATGAATGAATGAATGAATGAATGAATGAATGAATGAATGAATGAATGAATGAATGAATGAATGAATGAATGAATGAATGAATAAGGGGTTCAAAGAACACTATCCCCCACAGTGATGAACATCAGTGAATTCCATACAAAGTAAAACTAAAAATTTTTCTAAACAAAAAAAAAAAATATAAATGAATGAATGAATGAATGAATGAATGAACAAGGGGTTCAAAGAACACTATCCCCCGCAGTGATGAACATCAGTGAATTCCATACAAAGTAAAACTAAAAAAATTTCCAGAAAAACCTGTTGTATATGTTTAATAACCCGAGTTCTTTTTTCTATATTTAAATTTTCAACAAAAATTGGTACATAATAAGGCTGTAATGTGCATTTATAGGTTTTTGCTATTTATAGTAACAGTGGTGATCTTGGATATGCTATAAGGCTGTCGAGCAATCCCACACCACTCACCACCACAATAAAATAAACTGACCAAGTTTCAGCTCTTTTGGATGTACAGTTTTCTTTTAAATGCACGGAAACCATGAGTCTGGTGAAAGTCTATTTTTAGTAACAGTGGCCATCTTGGATGCATGATTATGCTGTCAAGCAATCCCAAACCAATCACCACCAAAATAACTGAACTGACCCAAGTTTCAGCTAAATCGGATGTACAGTTTTCTTGTAAATGCACTGAAACCATGAATCAGGTGAAAAAGTCTATTTTTAGTAACAGCAGCCATCTTAGATGTACAATTATGATGTTAACCAATCCCACACCAATCACTGCCATAGCAAATCAACTGACAAAGTTTCAGCTCAGGGGGGATAATAAAATAAAGTTTCAGCTCAGGGGGGATAATAAAATAAAATAAAATAAAATAAAATAAAATAAAATAAAATAAAATAAAATAAAATAAAATAAAATAAAATAAAATAAAATAAAATAAAAAATTAACACCAGCAAAACAACAAATGAATAAAATGAGAAAATTGAACTTGACAAATAAAGGAGAAAAATAGTGAGCTCTGGTAATAATTCTGGCGCATTATAATGCCAGATCGCAACAGGTAGGAAAACTGGAATACAGTGGACCTTTACCAAGCAGCTGGAGGACCTTGACTTCGCAGATGACATAAGTCTTATCTCCCACAGACACCAAGATGCCCAAGAAAAGTTAAGCCATCTTGCAGAAGAAGCAAAGAAGACTGGCCTCCAAATCAACATCAGAAAGACCGAAGTCATGAGGATAAACAACAAAACAGAAGACCCAGTGCAGCTACAACAAAAGAACATCAAGAAAGCTGACATGTTTGTTTACCTGGGCATTGTCATCAGTAAAGATGGGGGTACAGATGAAGACATCAAGTGTCGCATCAACAAAGACAGATTTACTTTCAACTTCCTTCGACCAATCTGGAGATCAACAGCCCTCTCAATAAAAAAACAAGATCCAGATCTTCAACACCAACTTCGAGACCATCCTACTATATGGCTAAGAAACCTGGAGGGTAGCCAAGACCAACACCCACAAACTCCAGACATTTATTAACAGATGCCTCAGGAACATCCTTAACATCAGAGAGCCTGATATTGTCTGAAACAAACAACTATGGGACAGAACCAGACAAGTTTCAATTGTCTGAGATCAGGAAATGAAAATGGGGATGGATTGGCCACACACTACGCAGGCCTGCATCAAATGCCAACAGGCAGGCTCTTGACTGGAACCCATAAGGGAAAAAGAAGAGAGGCTGGTCTAAACAGACTTGGCGCAGGAGTATTGACACTGAGGCACAAACAGCTGGAAAGACCTGGGCCGAACTGAAGAAGATAGACTACTAAAACCGTGTCAGATGAAGAGGTGTTGTTACGGCCCTTTGTTCCCCAGGGAATCAAGAGGAATAAGTCAAGTAAGTTAAGGTAATAATTCTGTAGACTGTGAATGGTTAGTTAAATGTTGTAAAATTAGCAATTTTTCAACTGCAACTACATTTTTTCTAAATCTCAAAATATAAGCTACCACACATGTGGGAAGTGAGTTTATGCATGTGTTTCTGATCTTAACTGTCCTAGTGTGCACCTATAGTGCCCTTTAAATGCAAGGTACAGTTGCCCACAATGTTGCAGGTAAACATCACAGGCTACACCCTATCAGAACTAAATCAACCAGTAAAGGCCTACAACAAGCAGAACCCTTTTCTTACTTGAAGGCTCACCAGGGTCAAACCCACAGCAGTGAGACTTAATATCCATGATTTCCAAAATTGACATTTACATACCGTTATGAACAGGGTTTGTACAGATATATGGACTCAAATTTTAAGGACTTTTTAGGGTCTTTTCGGGGTCTTATTTGCAAATTTAAGGCCTAATCAGAAGAACAATTTTAGCAAAAAAATATTGGTGCAAAGGCAATTAAATCAATAAAACAATTACTTACGTGTCCATAGTAACGTTACTTGAAGTGGAGTTTGACGTTGTTCGTTCGGTTGGGCCAGGTACCTTTAAATTGCCCATTTCAATGTTACTTATTTATTAATTTATTTGTTTATTTATATCAGTCTATTTGCAACCACTTAATATTGAAATACGGACACCAAACTGGCCGAATTCAAGAGTCTTTTAGGGCCTTCAAGGGTCTTTTTAGGGCAAATCCAAAATTTAAGGACTTTTTCAGGCCTGTACGAACCCTGATGAAGGATCTAGGGTCAAACCCACAGTAGTGAGCCTTAATACCCATGACACCAAAATAAATATTTACATACTGTTATTTAAGATCCAGGGTCAAATTCACAGCAGTGAGTCTTAAGACCCATGATAAGGTGATACCAAAATAAATATTAACTTACCGTAATGAAGGACCCATGTACCATGACTGAAGCCACCGATTCTATGTCTGAGCCTTGCTCAATTCTCAACATTGGATGGTAAGATCCCCGTGGAATTGAAAACTTTCCCATTAATTCAATGCCTCTGAAGATCTGTAGCTCCCAAAGGTTTTTATTTTCCGATTCTAACAATGGTTCCATATGAAATTCAAAGCTTGACCCGATGGCCGTGCTTTCTATGTCAGCTGGAAGTGGCATTATTTTGTCTGAAAATAAATTAAAGGGGGATCTTATATAAGTGATTATTTAATATTGGATTTATTAAATGAGTTTATTAAGATCTTATATGCAATGAGCCTTGAGCATGTAGAAAAAATGTATTATTCAATAAGTTTAATAATTGACCAACCATATGCAAAAAGGGCCCCTAGGAAAAATTTGAAAATTTCACTTTTTGTTATATTTTTGAATTTGGATAATGCGAAAAAATAATAATAAAGATGAAATCCCCCCAATAGTTGTGGAGAAAAAGTAAAAAATACAAAGCTATGTTTTTAAAGACTTTTAAAAACTATACTTATTCTGTTTATCTGCATAAAGTTTGGAATGTTCTAAGGGACCTTTTCCCTTACGTACGGAACGTCAAATTCAATATAATATAAACATATAATTTTTTTTATGTAAATGTAAAATTCTGTTAGTTGTATAATTTGACTAACATCAATTGTTTTGTATCTATAAAGTGTTTTATTATTTAGCAATATATGGTTCGCATAGAAATCAAACAATAAATCCAGAGGTGTTAGCCTGCAATAAATACCTATATTAGCACGCCAACTTTGTTCCAGTTTGAGGTTTTCTGGATCAATTTTTTCATACTGCACACTTTGTCACATGATGCTGTCGTTTATGATGTCATACTATTATATTCGACGTCATCACCGTGCTGTTGCCATATTGCACTAGTTCTTATATCCATTTACAAGAACTAGTGTAATATTTATGTATTGTGTAACAAAATACTTGACGGAAGTAAACAGAATTTATTTGCTGTATAATAAAAGGGTTATTGAATTGATATTGTGAAATACTGTCCCTTGTTGATTCAAAATTTGCAATCCGAAGCTCGTGCAAATGTCAAGTTAACTCGGAAAAATATTTCACAATATCAGTTCAATATCCCAATATTCTTACCTACAATACAACAGTTATGTAGAATTTTGAAACAAAGTTACTAATAATTAATTGTATATTAAACCGTTGAACTATCTAGAAATGGCATTTATAGTGTTATAACTTCTATTTTCATGTGATGCAAAATATATAATGTGTGTTAGCACATTATGATTAGTTTGCCTTGTATGGCAATGAAAGTTATAGCACTATAAATGCCATTTCTAGATAGTTCAACGGTTATTTTTAAATTTCTCATTTTTTTTAAAAATCTTATTTTGGTTTTTAAATCCGGAAATAAATTTTAAACACTGTCGTTTACAACACACATTTCCAATTGATGGAACAGCCAATCTATCATGTCATCATACATATAAGGAGTGACATCACTTGGGCAAATGTTTTTATAGTCCTATAAATACATTTGGTCTCACTGAGATTCATATCATAAAAAAAAAAAAAAATACTAGAACTGTCTCTTGAGAGCAAATACCCCCACCCCTAACATTTGAAGTTTTCCTGCCACCTTGACCTTTCCGATATGACCTTGGTTCAAGGTCATGACACATTTGGACTATGAAGATTATTCATGTGAAGTTTCATGAGAGTCGTCCAAAGCATTGATAAGATATGGCCCAGGCACAATTTTACACGGGCAGACAGAAATACTGATTCATTTATACCTCCCTCAAACTAGTTTGCAGGGGGTATAAAAACACATTATAAATACTAATTACAGAAAATGATCATAAAGATATCAATACTAAAACCATAATAAGCCCAATTTATAAAATCTGCACATGTCCAAAATTATCATATGAATATTTATACTATTTTTATTGCAATAAGTGCATGTATTATGTTGTAGGTATAAAATTTTGCAATTTCATATATAGCTGGTAATGGTTTGATGTAAGTAAACTGATCTTGGTTAGATCAAGAACTTGAAAAATTCCTACAAATAAAATGTAATCACAAAGTGTACAAACCTCCACTTGGATTCTTCGGACCACTCATAATCAGTCCTTGTTTTTCTAATGATATAGTAATTTT
This sequence comes from Anadara kagoshimensis, assembly GCA_021292105.1. Taxonomy (NCBI): domain Eukaryota; kingdom Metazoa; phylum Mollusca; class Bivalvia; order Arcoida; family Arcidae; genus Anadara; species Anadara kagoshimensis. The sequence goes on along the minus strand of CM037870.1, from coordinate 18,084,103 downwards.
CGCTGAACCATCAAGAGAACTGAAACAGTGACAAAGTAAATCATAGTAATAAACTAAAGCACCACTAGGGGGGCCTCTTACCATCTTGGCTCAAATCCCACTCAGGGAAAATCCCAGTGTCAAAAATTTTAAGCCTATACACTTAAAAAAAAATTAAAAATTCAAATTTGTACAATTTTGACCTAAAGAGAAAGTAAATGTATATAGTTACTATTCCAATAAATGAATATTGATTTTAGTATAACTGATAACTTGATTCATTTAATTCTTTATATTAAACATAAATCAAAAACATTTTCCAAAAATATTTACAATTGCAATATCTTTGCTTCAATAAAGTATTTGACATTGACTATACTTTGCAACTTCAAAGAGACATTGCTCCATGCGCTGATGTGATAACGTCAGATGTTGAATGCTCTCGTTGACTGACAGGAGCTGACCCATTTTTATGAGAAGGTGCATAACAATGCATTTCAAAATTGTTTTCACATTAACATGGAAAATGTGAGGAAGCATACCATTATACTTTGCACATGTTGCAAGTTCATAAAGACATTGGAAAATTACCTTATTTCTTAAATAAAGTAATATGGTGTATAATTTTTTACCCTTTCTATGACTCTGCCACCAGTCCTAAAAAGGCTAAGATAACCATATTTTCAGTTTTTCTAGAATTCAGTTAGGTTTTAACAAATTTCATTGTCTATTCAGTCCAACCTGCCTTAAAAGTCACCTCTATATAAGGGCCACCTGCTTATAAAGACCAGTATACTTGTATCCTAATTACTCATTATTCATATTATTTGAACCTGTATATAAAGGCAACCTGCCCATAAAGGCCAATTTTACTGGTTCCATTTGATGGCCCTTATAGATAGGTTTAATTGTATGACCAAAATAAAAAAGCTTACCTTATACCAACAGAAACAAACTTTGGCATTCCCTCAATAATTGTAAAACAGAATTTCCTGGAGTCATAGGGATTCAATTTTGTTTTAAACAAAATAACATCATTCTCTTTAGATGCTGGAGTATTTTTGTCCAGCAGCGAGCGAGAAATAATATTGCCATTTTTCTTGTAAAGTCCTTCTTTATTTTGCACTAATTCTTCTGTGATCTGAGCAGGGTATAAATACTCATACATTTCCTAAAAGTAGTAACATATATCATTATATCACATAACCCTACTGTTTATTGATGGAATAAAACGGTGTCATATTTTTCGTATTACACAGGTACATTTGTACCCATGTAATATCACTTGATTGTGACCTAATCAGTTATCACGCTTCTGATTTACATAGTGGCCGTGCCTAATGACCTCATAAAATAACTGTGTCAGTCTGTTGTTTATTTTTAGACTTTTAAAGACTTTCCGATTCTTTGAAAAATAATTTTGATGCATTCGGAAAAATATTATGATTTTAGCTTACATACTGATTATGTCTTTTTTTTCTAGGTGATTAATTTACTATTACTATAACTAAATAGAACTATATTCTTACTTGTGCAGTTAATTTGGAGGTGATTTGTCTGACCTAGATAGAAATCGTCTGTTTGTATATGGCATCAAATAATATGTACATGTCATTATGCCTCGGTATTTTGAGTTATGTGATATATAGCATCTTAGACTCGTGAGGGTTTAATATGAAATTTATTAAACTCATTCAATAATTAAATATGCCACTCGCCAAGGCTCGTGGCATATTTAATCATTAAACTCGTTTAATAAATTTCATATTAAACCCCCACTCGTCTAAGATCCTCTATTTATGTTTACAGGGCATATTTGATTTTGTGTGTATTTACTTTCAAGGTATATGTAATTTAGACATATCTGCGTAGTAAAAGTTTTGTGTTTTTTAAATATGCGCTATAACACAATAAGCATAATTTAATTTTTGCTCTGTATAAATTTTTGTGCGAAACAAACCACTACACATGCTACAAGATTAGCAAAAACTAGTACACAGTGAAAATTAGTAGATTTACAGAACCTCACGACTATTGGCGAGAACTCTAATAATTAAGATACCCTGATAGCTATATTCCCAGAGGTGGATCCAGAAGTTTAGAAGGGGGGGGGGTGTATAATGTGAGAGCCAAAGGCTCGAACCTTCTAAATTTCAAAATTTTGAAAAAATGGTGCAAAAATCCTGCATTCTGGTGCAATCTGAGCTGCATCAAAGAGGAAAAACAATATGTATTATTAGCGATGATAAGGGGGGGGGGGTGGGGTGGGGGTGGGGGTGGGGGTGGGGGGGGGGGCATATGCCCCCTATGCTCCCCTTGAATACGCCACTGATTCCTCTCATTATTTTTGAATTTCCAATGATCCCACTTGGAAAATCTCACCCCAGTTCCCTTGAATAGACTTTATATGGCCTACAATTGACATTCCACTACTTCCGAGGCCACAATTGTCATCAAACTGACTTTAGGAACAAAAAATTGTCATTTCAAGATATCCATGTACTTGTATTTAAGCATCCTCAGATAAAACTGTTAAAATTTTCCCCTGTAGTTGGTAGAGTGCTGGCTCCGTAAGTGGGAACTCATGGGTTCAAACCCCAACCAGGTCTGACCCAAGATTTGAAAGTGGATTATAAAGTGACTGTTCTATCACCAAGCACTCTTCATTACAAATTGAAATGAATGGGAGCTTAAAAAAAAAAAGTCCTGTGTCATGTAGGCTTAGCACTATAAAGAACCCTGCTGTATAATGCATCAGTTTTGCAATGCACAGGCAAAATTTCTGCACTTTCATCTATAGCTTGCGATGTCTTGATATACGTAAAATATTCTTGACTGGGACAATAAACACCATTACTCAACTCAACTCTCACAAATTTTTACAGCTTAAACTTACCAAAAGAGCTCTACAAGCACTGACAACAAATCCACAATGAGAGCAAACATCTGGTTTGGACTCATTTTCATCTTCTCCTGGAGGATTTTCAAACTTGTGGTTGTTTACAAAACCATGCACAAAATCTAAAAAGAAGGAAAAACAATAATCATCCATCAGTATGGGTGAAAAAAATAACTACATTGTATTCATCAGTATTTCTGAATGCTAAAAGAATCGGGTTTGCTGCTGTATCACATGATACCCTCTAACGTTTTTGAGGAACACTTATTTCCAATGGATATGAAATCCCATTATGATATTTTCCTGCAAAAATGATGTCATTCCAGGAATCTGTGATGCTGACGTTTTCCAAAACATTCCGCACAAATGTTAAGAGGTATTGATTACTGGGTACAGTGGTGAACCGCACTGAAAGAAAAGTGTTGTTGCCTTGGTGAAAGCCTGTCCTTGATTCCCATACAGGGTAGACCAACTGAGCTGGTAGTATTCCTTCATTTTTCTGGATACACCTTCCAAAACCCAGATGTCTATAAACATGTTTGTGTATGGTGAAAATGGAAAAACTTAATATATTTTAAAACTAGAACCGAGTCTTTAGAGTCAAATACCCCGCTCCCAACATCTACAATGGTTTAATGTTTCCCATGACATTGACCTTGGTTCAAGATTATGACACAACTTTAGACCATGAAGATTATTCATGTGAAGTTTTATGACAGTCCCACAGCAGCTATGAGATATGGCTCAGACATGATTTTACAGAACAGACAGACAGACATGGTGATTCCTATATACCCCCCTCAAATTAGTTTGTGGGGAGGTATAATAGTGATGGCAACTGAAATATAACACCTATGTTTACTGAGCCTTGAAGGCAGCTAAGTGGCTCAAAGTGTGGACTTATGGATCACAGCACCTCACTGCTAGGGGGATTTTGAGACATCAAAATATTGTGTTATTAATAAACATAATGAGCAAGTTGGTAAAACCGTTGAGAGGCATTATAATGAAGTTTTCTGTACTCAATTTACATGTTAACATACCTGGTTTTGGTTTGTCACTGGTGCAAGTAACCTGAAAATAGAGAGATGAAAAGATTAGCAGGGTTAAGACTAAAAAAAAAAAGAAAGCAATGGCAACCCTTTAAATCTAATGTGATTTTAGTTATATTTGCACTAACTAACACTCAAAGATGCAAGAATAAAGGAAAGCAAAATATAAACAATAGGTCGGGCCTTAACCCTCACCTGTGGATGTGTACATATCTCATGCAGGTAAGGGCTAAATAGCTTATTTGGTAGAGTGCTCGCTCTGTAAGGACGACACTGCAGATTCAAACCCTGACTAGGTCTGACCAAAGACTTGAAAGTGGGTAGTGGCTGTTCTTTTGCCAAGAACTTGGAATTACAAAATGAAAGCCATAGTTCTTTCAGATAGAAACTTAAAACTAATGAAGTCCCGTGTTTTGGCATGATAAAGAACTCTGTTATATAATGCCATCAGCAGGAAAATATTTCTGCACCTTTGTCTATAGCTGGTGACATCTCAATATAAGTAAAATATCTTGATTGGGATGTTAAACACAATTACTCAACTCAACTCTAATTTGAACAGAATAGGTAATATATTCCAAGAATGTAAACAAACTAAGTATGTTATTCTATAAAATTCCACAAAAATTATAGGCTTTGTATTACATGGTACACTTGTGACACCCCATTCTCCTGCCACTTTCACCTGCAGCTGGTAAGGTCTCAATATAAGTAAAATATTATTAATGGGATGTAAAACTGCATTAAATCAATCAACACATTCTTCTATTACCTGAGCAGATAGCTGAAGTTTCTTTATGACATAGTCTACAATGAGTTTATACTGTTCCACTGCTAGCCACAGCATTTCTACTGTCTCTTGTTGAGAGACTCCGTGAGTAGACTGGAATGGAGTCTGAGCTGTGAGTACTATAGCACTTGTATCTTGAAATAAAAAAAAAAACACAAAAAATTACATCTCAATCGAGTCATTTCTGGGCTGGCCAAGTTGGAGGACTGCTGAGATAGAAGACAAGACAGGAGCCAGGATGCACAAGAGGAACTAAAGGTGCTGATAGTGGGGTTGTCTAAAACATTTATCAATAAGATAAACAAAATAGAGCATTTCCGAGCATTTTAATGGACAAATTAATAGACAAATATGAAGTTTTAAAGTTCAAAAGAAGTTGTGTTTGCAACCTTTACATCCCCTCCCCCTTGTAGATGGGTGTTCTCAGCCCATTTGCTTCATCGCAAACCATTAATCCATATTCCATAAGACTAAAAAGATGCTACATCAACAGCTAAGTTTACAGTGATTTTGTTTGCTAACAATTACAACCAAATAAAAGTACTTTTCTCTAGGGAAAAATGACAAAAAAATTCCAAATTTGTCCACAAAAATTCCCCAAAACAACAGCGATGTACTGAAAAAATTAAATCTATTGTACATATGTAGCTGTCTTTCCCCACAAAATATCAGATACAGATAGTACCATAATATAGTGCCTTTGCAATGAATAATCTAGCTATTGCCAGTATATCATAATGCAGTTTGCTTGATCTAAGAATTTCCATTTTCTCAATCTAAAACATGTTAAAGGCAGAAGTTAGTTTTAAAAAATGTAACAAAATCACTTGTTTAATTTACCTTGAACATGCATAAGTTTTATGATGATATCAACAAGTCCTTCTTGTTCAACAATCCCATTCTTCCAAAGCAACATTGGACGGCGCAGTAGATGGGCTAGCCCTTGAATTTGGTGCATAGTACTGACAGAAATATTGTGTGAAAACTGGTAGTGGTACACTGTGTGTATTCTGTTCTTTGCGTTGGCCTCTAAAGTCTTAGTCTATAAATAATTTCATACATACAAAAATCATAAATATATACCGGTAAATAAAGGGGATCTTGCATGATTGATTACATGCATTAAAGGATTTATTAAACAAAATAAAATTTATGCAAACAAACTTGCACTACTTGCCAGGGAAGATTATTTATTTTGAGCCGGGGCCCAGCTCACTTCAGACAAGAAAATGTAATAGTAATAAATAGCTTAAAAGTTTAAAATTTGGGGCCAAGACTTATTTTTAGGAGACTTGGGCTACTGGGCCATGCTTATCTTAATCCCTGCTTGCATGAATGATTAATTCAGTGAGTTTAATAAATTGAATATTACATCTACATGAATATGAATGTAAGATTCTGTTTATTGTATAACTTCAGAAAACTTGATTAATTTGTATTTGTACAGCGTTTCTCAGCGTGTAACAGAACAGCCAAAATGGCTGCAAAACTACAAGACAGCTAAAATACAGAAGTTATACTATGTTACAACAATCATATAATTGTAGCGGTCTGGGTAGCTCAGTGGTAGAGCATTTGCCTATAGTGCGGGAGGTCCCGGGTTCGATCCCCGGTCCGACCCTACATTTTTCTCTTTCCTGTTACATTTGGGGGCTCGTCCGATCCTGGGATGTGGTCGACCAGCAGGTTGGTCCCAGGGTAGAACCTGGTGGTTTCGATTCAAGGGAGTTGAATTAAAAAAAAAAGGAAGGGAGGAATGTAGTGGTCTGGGTAGCTCAGTGGTAGAGCACTTGCCTATAATGCGGGAGGTCCTGGGTTCGATCCCCGATCCGACCCTGCATTTTTCTCTTTCCTGTTACATAATATTTTAATTCCGTGACTAAAAGTTTGAAAAATCTTGTGAAAAATATATAATAAATGTATTGTTTTTAATTAGAATAAAATGATTCAAGTTTTGTAAATACCATGTTGATATATATTCATTCAGGGTTAGATAATTCAAGCTTTTTCAATACCAAGATCATTTTAGTTCAAAAAGATGTTCCAAGTTTGTAACCAATTTTTATGTCTGAAAAAGTCTGCTGTTTTTTGCTGACAGCGATGATGATTATCCATGCTCACCAAATCTATAGATGGACGGTCCTCAAGAAGACCAAATGGAATAAAATATTCAGAAGATGTAAAACCAATATTTAACTTCATCAGCAGACCCATTGCTTGTGTAGCCTGAAAATAGTAGACAAAATTATTTTATTAAATGTATACCCTGAAACCTTGTTTTATCCATACATTAGGTTTTGTCATATTTTGGTACTTTAAACCAGTGTTCAATCTAGAAGGGCCCCTTGTGCCATTGGACCCAAAAAATAATTCTGTCCTACAAATATAATGTCTGTGGGCCAACTCTGGCCTATCTTTTTAGTCTTAAAAGAGTTTTGAATAAATCTAGTTTTAACTCTATGTAAGCTGACCAATTTGACAGATTTATCCGTTTTTGGCCGATTTATGCCATAAAATAGATTAAAAGACGGATAAAATAAAAAGGTCAAATTAGACAGATTTTTTCCATTTTTGACTTTTTTTAAAATTAAAAGTACTAAAAATTTTTGTATGGAAATTGTACTACATTCAACCAATAAACAATAAAAAAGTACCAATATGAAAACCTTGTGCACTAAAAAAGTACAGATCTGGAGAAATAAATAAATTTGATTTGTCAGCCTGTCCATGTCATCTTGTTGACACAATTAGTACAATTTTCAAGCATGCTAAATTTTAAAACAATCAGTGGAAAACTGTGGGACAAGTTCGACCCATAAATGGACGAAGAACAGACAAACACCATACCACAATACGATCTTTGACAGGGTCTTAAATAAAAATGACTATAATGATAATAATAATAATTACTTGATCCTTAGGAAGTTTCTTTTCTAGTTCCTTCTTGAGATCTTTTATTTTCCAAACAACTTGACTATCAGACACACAACTTATGGCTGCATTATTTGTGCTGCCCTCTGGTGGCTTCGAGAAGGCAACTGACAAAACATCTGCAAACCAACTGGGCGATAATACCATATTTGGTTCTCCAAGTAACTGCAAACAAACTGCTCTTCCCTAAAGTAAACAAAGAAATAATAATTAATTGAAAACAATCTAAGTACAGTCCAATCTGTCTATGAAGGCCATCCAAAGGATCAAATAATACGAATAAAGAACAATTAGGATACAATTTTACTGACCTTTATCAGCAGGTAACCCTTATATTGAGATGGTCTTTAAGACAGGTTGGACTGTATATTAGTTTTTTTCCTTCAAAAACATGTTATAAAAAACAAGGGTCTGAGAAATGTTTAGTGGACTGCAATTACAAGCTCAATGATTCTTTGGTTGAATGGGGTTCTACATCCTAGTCAAAAAATTTTCACTTAGAAAAAGTCATCACCTGCTATAAGTGAAGTGGCAGAAATTTGGATTTTGTAGTACTCTCAGGGCAATGTGCTGAGAGGATTCTTTAGCCTGCTATGCCAACCATGACAAGGAGTTATCGGTTTTAATAATAGTAATGGTCTCTTCTGAATGACCACGTGACTTTCATTTCTAAATGCCTACGGCTTGGCTAAAAAAATATCAGTACCTATTTTCAAAATTTATTTAGACCCGTGAAAGTTCAAACCCTGACCTCCCACCTATGGAGCAAGCACTCTAACAACTGAGCTATCATAGTGGTGCAATAGCTAAAGAAAACAGTGAAGTATGATCTTAATTGATAATTTGATTAAAGTTAAGTTGAGTATAGTAATAACGTTTAACCTCGAAGTCAAGAATATTTTACTTACATCGAGACATCGCCAGCTTTAGCCGAAAGTGTAGAAATTTTGCCTGCGTGTTGTGCTGATGGCATTATACAGCAGGGCCAAGCCAACTGTGACATGGGACCTCATTTATTTTAAGTTGCAATCCGAAAGAACCGTGACCATGGTGACTTTCATTTCGTAATGCCTATTGCTTGGCAAAAGAACAGTCACTACCCACATTCAAGTCTTGGGTCATACCTGGCTTGTGGAGCGAACACTCTACCAACTGAGCTACCGCAGTGGTATAGTTTGATTAGGGATCAAGATTACTAGTACTGCATAATGAGAAGTATTTGTAAAGTATCCACCATGTTTTTGTGGTGACTACACATTATCATTGTTATTATGAGTATAAATTTATTTGTGATGACCATTTATTTCTGATTCTTGAGGAAAGAGTTCTTTAAAAACTTAATTTGGCTGAAAGCCATAAAATGACTGAATAAAGTAATCTTGAACAGTTCTAGGAAAAAAAAATTTCCAAAAAATTTTCCATAGAACTTTATCGGTAACAGGTAGAAAAGAAAATTTCACATTATCATGATTATGGTGTATGATGCATTTGTTGCAACTGTGTTTGAATTCTCTTAGTAGTTATAAACCTCACTGGGTTGACCCAAGACTTGAAATTGGGTTTTGACTGTTCTTTCACCAAGCACTCAGCGTTATGAAATGAAAGTCACAGTTCTTTCAGATGGGAACTTGAAATAAACACGGTCCAGTGTCAGGTATGGTAACCCTGCTGTATAATGCCACCAGTGCAACACACAGGCAAAATTTCTGCAATTCACCTATAGCTGGTGATATCTTCATATAAGTGAAATATTCTTGACTGGGATGTTAAACACCATTACTCAAATCTTATAATCTGTGGTTTTATTGGTGGTGCTCATCTAGCCATTCACTGTATATGAAAAACCATAGATGTATGCATAAATCTGCATTTCTTAGTGTGTGTGTGTGTGTGTGTGTGTGTTTGTGTGTATGTGTGCAGAGAGAGAGAGAGGGAACAATTCTTACATAATGTCCTATGATCTGCATGGTAAACTGGCTGGAAGCTTTGGTTTCTAACATTGACAGTACACCATTGGCTAACATCTTTGGCACGACGTCCGACGAAGCATGAAGGTAGACAGGTGCCCCAAGATCCTGATAGATTGGATTCAAGTCAATAACCATTTGTGTTCCTTGTCCCAAAATTTGATCTATAACTGCTTGCTCCTGTTAAAGAAAATGATTAAACTTGATAATACTTAAATTAAAAAGTAAATAACCCATAACCACGTAACTTTAAGCCCCTCTCAAATTAAATAACAATCAATCAGTACAATATATAAAGATAAAAAATTGTAAATAGCTTATTAAATTTGCAAATATATCACTTTTGTGCCTTCTACTAAGGTAGCTCAGTTGGTAGAATGTTCACTTTGTATAGGGAAGGTCATGAGTTTGAACCCTGGATGGGGTCTGGAAAAAAATTATAACTAATATCATTACCGGTAACTGGGGAATCCATGTTTTCCCAACCAAGCATGATCAAAATATAAATAGCCAATAACACATCTACTACATCAAAAGTGTGTTCATATAAAATCTCTTAAAATATGTTTAATAAGTGAGTGGCAAAATGTTGACAGAAGAATTAGAAAAAATACCATACGTCCCCCGCTTAATTTGGAGACCAACAAAATTAAGTCTAATTTTCATATAAAACAAACAAATTTAAATCCAAAAATTTTAGTTTGGTCTCAATTAATAACTAATAATGGTCATTTGTTTTTAATGGAAAACAAACTGTCCCAAGACTTGAAAGTGGGTAGTGACTGTTCTTTCACCAAGCACTTAAAATAAACAAGGTCCCATGTTACAGCCATTGGCATGGCACTTCAAAGAACCCATCAGCTCAATGCACAGGCAAAATTCCTGATACTTTGCCTACAGCTGGTGACATTTAGATAAAAGTAAAATTAGCCTTGACTGGGACTTTAAACCCAATTCCCACAGGAAAGATTAAACTGAATTTCCATAATTTCACAAGGTATAACCTGTAATCTTACCTTTTTGTTTTTACTTAAATCTACACCAACAGAGAGTATATGAACAAATTCCAGTTTTTCTCTCAGACTGTAGGCCAATCGATACTCTTCTTGAGCCTGAAAATCAATTCCTTCTAATCTCCTACAAATAATAAATTTCATGCAGATTAAAGACCCAACATTTCTGTCATACCAAAATGAAATATTAATCACTTAATAACCCTTTAACTCAAAGCGCCTCAGAAATAAAATAATAATCAATTAGTACTGTTATTATTATTTTATCCAAATTCTGCTTATCATGTCCTATGGGAGTTATCTCCCTTGCACCGGTTTGTCACAAGATGACAATAGTATCTTCAGATGGCTGTGTGAATGATGAAAGATGTTGTCATATGCAGCTGACAGTAATTTTGTGGGAAATATCTCACTTTTTACATGTCATGTGATTCGAAAAACATCCAATAAAATGCGTTTTGATATGAAAACCCTACTTATCATGTCCTATGGGAGTTATCTCCCTTGCACTGGTTTGTCACTATATATATAAGGTAAAATAAACATACTTGTCATTCTTCAGGAATGTATTGACATAGGTTTGTAGTTTGACATTGGTAGCTTTAACTAATCCCTCCACTGTATCCTTCACAGACTTGTCTGCCAAAGTCGCCTTGCCATTACTCAAACCCGCTATAACAAATGCCAATCCGTCAACCTAAATATATTGAAAAATAACAAATTAGAATGATTTATTATTTATCATAAATGACATGATCACCATTATGCTAAGTACGATATGCTCATTTACATCTCTGCCATTAAACTGTTGGTAAACATAGCAAAAAATGTGATAAAATCTCAAAGGTGCACAACTCTGAGAAATATGATAATATAAAATGATTACAATTTCAAAGGGGCACAACTCTTGAAAATTTGAAATAAATAAACATAAATAAAATTTCAAAGGGACACAACTCTGGGAAATTTGATAAAACAAAGATAAGGATTTTACAGGGGCACAACTTGAGAAATTTGCATCAAATACATGATTAAAATTTTAAAGGGGCACAACTCTGGGAAATTTGATAAAAAAAACACATGATTAAAATTTCAAAGGGGCATAACTCTGAGAAATTTGCAAGACAGAAAAGTTACCTCTTCTTTTGGCACACACAATAATTAAATTGTATGAAGTCAAAACCAAGGATATATTACTGATATTACATGTGTGTAATGTGATTTTTATAACATTGGATCACATAATGGACTATGAGGGTTATTATACAATAAATGCTATATAATTAATAATTAATCTAGCTTGAACACAACAACAAGTATATATATTGACAACAAATGTATCTACAATACTTATATCATCTACTTTGCATCTACTTTACAAATATAAATATGAGGTACCATACAGTTCACTTGTGAAATCCTTCATTGATTTATTTAATGTAAAAATATATACAGGTCCGTCCAGCAAGTTTTGTGCCCCCTTACAGAACCTTTGTAAAACAACAGTTTTGATGGTTTTAGTATTTGATGTTTTGTTACTAAAACAAATGTAAAGATTTTGGGAAAAATCTAATTTCTTCAAATATGGAGTCAATTGATTGATTGATCTATGTTTACCCTTGAACGTGCTTGATAATCACATGAAATTAAGTATTATAGCAATTTTCAGTATTTTCAATCATATTAGTCCATATTTGAAGAAATTGTATTTCCCCCAAAATATTTTACATTTATTTTATCTTTCGCAGTTCACTAAAACTAAAATTGATCCTTTTATAAGTTATGTCATTTGAAAAACAATCTAGGTAGTATATAAAAATAGTCCTTCGACAAATATAAGTTAACAAAATATCAAGTACTAAAACCATCAAAACTGTTGTTTACAAAAGTTCTATAAGAGGGTCGCAAAACTTTCTGGACGGACCTGTATACATGTGCATGTTAAATTTTCCTTGCCAAACTACAGGGAGTTGAATGTTGTCCTTTAGAAGCAAGGAAACTTAACATGCTTAATGCATGTACAGTCAAACTAGTCTATAAAGGCCACCAAAGGGAACCAGTAGAAGTGTCCTTTAAGGACAGGTGGCCTTTATATACAGGTTCAAATAATATGAATATAGAACAATTGGGATACAATTCTACTGGCCTTTATATGAAGGGGACTCTTATATAGAGGTGGCCTTAAGGCAGGTTGGACTATATATGTTAATATTAAATTAACAATTAATGATTTTTTCTAACTAAATGAAATTCAAAATTCTTCTTTGACTTTATAGTCAACAAAATTATTATACAGAGGATGGCATATGAACCCTATATCACCAATGGGATAAATTTTATACAGAAGCCTGGCTAGCGACCATATATAATAAAGCATGCATATATTAGATAAACACATAGTAAAACCTTGATTCATTGCCACCATTTGTTCAGCCCCATTTTGGAATTATAAGGGAGTTTGACATTAAATAAAAGGGAGGTTTATAAAGTAAAACATAAAAGAAAAAGTAAATTCAGAGAATTAGGATCCCCACCAGCAGGTTTCTTTCAGTCAAGAGCCATAACTCCCGGGAAAATGAGTAAACCAACTCAGGTTAACAATACGCACTTCTCTTATCAATGTTGATGCTTTGCACCAAGTTTTCTGAAATAGTGCTTTATAGATTAGAGAGTTTATGCAGACAAGAATTTGGAATGGAAAGAAAGATAGACATGAAAAATGCAAATTCAAATTATTGCAGTAGTAAGCAAGCTCACAATGGAATTATGACATGATGGTTTTCATGAGGGGCATTAAAACAAGGTTTTACTGTATAAAAATGATAACATTCATGCAGCATTTTATTATACAATAAAAAAAATCTTTACCTGTGTACCAGAGAGCTGTGAAATAAGACAATCATGATTATATAAAAGAGTTAAAGAGTCTTTTATTTAGATCTATAATCACATGAAATAAGTTTTGATATACATATACATTATCAAAAGTCTACATGATGGTCTCAGTCTTAGATATTTCTGGAGTTTTATGTTTTGCAACATTTGATAGTAAAATATAGGTGGAATAATTCTGCGTTAGGACAGTCATCGGATCTCGGACATGTCTGGTAAAGAAGCATGGTCGTCCTATGAAAATTTTGTATTTCTGGTCCCCATGTCTGGTAACATTTTAGTATCTCCCTACTAGTTTTTCCTAACTCCATTAGGTGGCTAAGATAAATAACATGTCTAATGTAGTGAAATCCACCTAGTGGAATTAAAAATAACTAAGGTCTAAAACTGGGTGATCATAGTCAGGTAGGTGCTTCATATATCAAAGCAAGTTCAACTTGAAGTTTTTGGTCTGGTAAAAAATCATCTGGTCTGGAAAAAGTTCAAGTTTTACCAGACTAAATGTCCTGTAAACCATTTACAAGTTTCACAATGTCTGTTAGGAAACCCCAACATTAGAATGTAATTTTGAACATGATGAATATCCTAAAACCTTATTTGCAAACCTATAAATTTGTAATTTGGATTATTTTTTAACCTAATTTTCTTTTTCACTGCAGATTTATCAATGAAATCAGAATTAAGTGTATCAATGGTTGATGGTTGAGAAGTTGAGAACTTGTGAAATGATGAAAAGTTGATTCTTAAATATAATGATGTATTTTGTGGTGCAAGAAATAAAATCAATCACTACTTGTGGTGCCAGATAGAAAAATTTCAACTCTCATCCTAAAATATTTGGTCCAGAACTTGGCTAACATCGTTTTGGACCAAATACATTTGTTTAATATAACTTGGGTTAATTAACTGAGAATTCCCTACCACGTACCACAAGCAGTGATACCAGATTCTTTAAGGTTAAATGTAGTTTTTACACACTAAATCAGGGATCAGAACCTTACCTTGGATATAGCATGTATGATAATGGCAGCAATTTCCTTGGACACTAGATCAACATTGCGTGTTGTATTGGCATCATATGTTACAACAACCAAAGACCTTTTTGTGATGAAGTAATCCATGGTAACCTGTAAACAAATAAATTAAATGTCAAAAAATATGATAGAAAATTAGGATTTAAAAAATCTTTGCAAATTTAGTCAATCAAAAAGTTTGATTTAACATTTTTTAAATAGAAGAGTGGAATAATGTTTTCACCTCAGTCAAGATTCTTTTGCTTATATCGAGGCAAACGGTTCTAAAAAAATGGAGGGAACTTGGGGTGTCCAGAGAAAACAATCAACCTTCAACAAGTGAAGTGTAAAACATTCTCATTCTAAATTTTGCCCCCAGTGAAATTGGAACCACCTGGAAACAGACGACCAGCCAATCAGCATTGCAGTGTCATAGGTCATAGTTTCAAGTTAAGAAAGTGAGTTGTGTAATGTCATTTTATGCTACAGTCAGTATTCTTTTACCTATATCCAGGTAGTAAATTCAGAAATGGTGGAGAAAACCATAAGTGCCCTGAGATATCATTACATGACGTTTCTGTGAACTCTGTCTTACCTTGCTACATTCTATGATGTGACCAGTCACATCAACATCTTTGGATTTATAATTGCACTGTTTTACAGTGACAGGAGATGCTGTTAGGTCTTTATCCCCAGTCAAGTATTTGGCAAAACTCTGTGTCATGCCATCTGTCTGAACTATACAGATCTTCATCATATCCACACCGCTGGGCTTCTTGTAATTTGATGCTGAAATTAAGGGACATTGTTAAAGAACTTTAGAAATATGAAGTGGATATGCATCATTCATACTGCTACATGACTAAATCATAACTCATTAAGCAAAATAAAAAATTGTGAACACTGACAAATTAAATTAAAAACATGAAACACCAAGGAAGTGAGGCTGGGTGCTCTGGAAGAGTATAAGCACACACTGTGTAGCTAGCTACACTCCCAAGTGTGAAATCAAAATTGAGAATGAAAAGAACATGGAAGTATAGTTGCTTTTATTAGATAATCTACTCAATAATCCATGTAATACGGTCATACAATAAAAATCGTATTGAATGAGTGTGACGTCATAAAAGCATAAAAGTCATTCCAGAGTGACGTCACACAATTGACCTAGTTCACAGTTGTTTGTTTAATTTGCTGATACTTTTGTACTTTTCTTCTGAAAAGAAGATAAATTGTATTTAAATTGATATTGTTTTGTTTTTGTATCCTGCGAACAGACTATTGTTTGCTTTTAATATTTCAGCAGGATGTACACATTTACGTGAACTCGTTGTGTTTCGGTCAATCAGCTGTTTTCTTAAAATGAGAAGAAAAGTTTTAAATCTACGAAAAACCCGTTTTTTTTATGGGATTATATAATAAATAGAATCTTGCATTCGTGTTTATGCAATATTGAATTTATTCAACTCGTTGAATAATGTTTTATGCAACTCGCCAAGGCTCGTTGCATAAAAAATTATTCAACTCGTTTAATAAATTCAATATTACATAAACACTCATGCAAGATCCTCTATTTATTCACTAGGGATTTAATTTTACTATATTCGCTGTTTTACTTTATAGCCCCAAATTAAATACAAAGTGAATATTTTCATTTAGCATTCATTAAACATAGACTGGGATAATCTGTACAAGAAAATTGTCAGCACTGGCCACTGTGCCACAAAATTTTATGCCTGGGAAAAGGGAAAAGCCTCAGTGTCTGAACCACAAAATTTTATGCCTGTAAAAAGCTCCAATTTCTGAACCACAAAATTTATTCTCTGCAGAATTAAACAACTATACAGTACATCCAGGATACTATAAACCAACATTTATTCCTGTGCGATTAACTTTCGCGTGTCACGAGGACAAGATAATCACGAAAGCTAATTGTTGCAAATTTGTTTATGAAAATGGTTTTATTTGTACCAAATATTCAGCTAAAGACCATATCGCGAACGCTGATAGTCCCAAAATGGTTTTGGAAAGAGAATTGTGAAAGTTAATATCCGCAAATAAAAGTTGGTTTACAGTAATTTTGAATAGAGAGAAATCAGACTAATTAACAATATTGTGATGATGGTCATTATAAACATTATAAAGCTCTATACAGCACATTGTACATTGATGATGTAAGTCTAAAATATTAAAGTCTGTCAATGGCCTCGTAAGACCAGTGCTGATCCTGGATGTTATAGTATATGATTGCGCTACATGATGACTGATGATAATCTGGGATTTCAGGGATTTATCAGGGTCTTTTGGGAAAAGGCCCTAAACTAAAAATTGGGAAAAACTATCAACTTTTTGCTCATTTTGGAAAATTTTGACTTCATTTTTGATGCCATTAATGATTAAATCTAATGCTTTTAGTGTATTGAGTTGATCGAAGATTGAGAAAAGCAACCACATTTATGGCCAGACTTCAGCTGTGTATCTAGTACAATTTTCTAATTGGGAATTTTCTCAGCCCATTTTGGGAAAAATCAATGTTTTTTCCATTTAGAATGAGGCCGAATTTCGGCCCTAAATAGGTCCTTGATAAATCCCTGGATTGGCATATTAAATGCTTCTGCAAGTTCAGGGCCTTTTCTGACTTTTTGAAAAGGTGGCCAATTTAAACCTAGGAGGTAAAAGGCATTATGATACTTTAGACCACTCAGCAATGAGGCCATCATATTCAAGTTTTAGAGGTTCTACAGTCATGGATTTCACACTTCACTTCATTCAAATTTTCCTGTCAGAATTCCATTTTTCCCTGACATTCTAACACAACACAAAACATAGAATGCCACTAGGCAAAGAGAGAGAGAGAGCTATACCAGTTTATATTTTTGTTAAAACTGATAGTAAAGGTTGCAATGTTGGCAATGTATAAAGTAACATAAAATATTTAATTATTCTCATGAAGAAAGGATACAAAAACAAAGGCTCTAGTTCATAATATGTCCTGTTCTGTTTATTAGTGTGAAAAAAAGTACACTGGATAAGAAAAAAATGATTTGAATTTCAAACTCATGAGAAAGAAATATAAAGTTTCCTGACAATTCTTTGATATTTCCTTAAATTTTTCCAATTCATTGACATTTTTTTTTTAATTTTCCTGAACTTGAAAAAATGCATCTCCTGAACTTGAAAAAATGCATCTCTGATGCATGAGAACCATGGCAGTATTAATATTTCAAATTAAACTTTACCTTTCATTACACTCAATGATCCAGGAGATTGAAGCACTTTAGGATCCGGAGATATTAACGGGCAGCCATTAAGATCTAACTCCATATCGACTACTGCTAACGGGAGTATGGCCACACTGGTTCCTATCAGATTAAGTTCCTTTAGATTCTTACAGATGTTCACCAGGCTCTGAATTCCTGCCTCGGTAAGTCGGTAACAACCTTGTAAAATCAGCTGAAAAAATTACAAGAAATAGTTGATGAAGGTCTTTCCTCGGGCTTGACAAACAGCTACCACTTCACTAATAAACAGTGAAATGAAGATGTAGGGTGTCCGTAATTACATTGTATTTCCAGTTAACATAAGAAATAGCTTTGTCACACAGGAGAAATTATTACCACACCTGTTTCAATTTTGCAGCACTTTAACGTATTTTCGGAAAAAGTTCTGAATCAGCAGCGCTCAGACCGAAACTCTGGAAATCAAAATATTTTTAAGATGTTGAAATGAGAAAATCAAAATCAAAAATCAAAATTTTATTTTACCAAATCCACCTTTGAACAATTAAGCATAGCTTAATGTGCAATTTGAACTCTGCGTTAAAACTGTTAAATATGAGTCAAGACTTCAAACTATGTTGACACAATAAAATTTAAGAGAGCTGTTTTTCAAATTTTATTTATTAGAACTATTTTTATGATAGGAATGGATCAGGTAAATGTCACATTTTCCTTGAACAATATCATTTTACTGGTATGTATGACAGAGTACAAAGCTGAACTCATCAAATAATCATTCTATTCACTATATTGGACACTTTTGATGTGCCTTATGCTTACATTGGACAGATTTAATCTTTTCACATTGATACTAGTGTTAGCCACATCACACTAGGCCTACCCCAATGTAGCAAGACTGGCAGTGTGTATTATGTATATGTTGGCAAGTTTAAGGTGTTAGCTCACCATGCTCACTGTGACAGAAGCTCAGTTGGTAGAGTGCTTGCTATGTAAGTGAGAGGTTGTAGGTTCATTCCCTGGTCGGGTCAAGATTTAAAAGTGGGTAGTTATCATTCTTTTGCCAAGTACTAGGCATTACGAAATGCAAGTCGTGGTTCTTTAAGATGGGAACTTAAATTAATAAGGTTCTGTGTCACAGTAGGCTTGGTATGATAAAGAACCCGGCAGTATAATGCCATCAGTGCAATGCACAGGTAAAATTTCCTTCTTTCACCTATATCTGACAACATCTCAATATAGGTGAAATATTCTTGACCGGGACGTTAAACATCATTACTAAACCCAACTCTAACCGAGACAGCAGTTGAAGAGGTTGCAGTCCCAACTTTCACCGAGACAGCAGTTGAAGAGATTGCAGTCCCAACTCTCACCGAGACAGCAGTTGAAGAGGTTGCAGTCCCATCAGACCATTATCCTGACACAGGGTAAACCAGTTGAAATGTGAAATCAAGTAACTCACTTTTTTGCATCTAATAAACATACTCTGTATTCTAGGAATAATTTTAATTTGGGCTTATCCTTACTGGATTTTTCAAAGTGAAATGTGGTTAGCCTTGTTTTAATGACATTTCTTCGGCATGCACTCATATTTGCTCGATTTTTTTAGATCTCATATTGGCCCAGTTGATCTTATGTTGATCCAGTTTATCTCATGTTGGCCCAGTTCATCTCATGTTGGCCCAATTGATCTCATGTCCAATTTTGTGATTTTATTGGTGGGACAGATTTTTATGTATTGTATCAATAACACACATGTTATTAGTCAAAAACAACAACAACAATACAATAATAATAATTATGCATTAGTTACTTATGTAGAGGCACTATCAAGATTTACGAACTGCCCTCGAAGCTTTTATTGCATTGAACAAACAAAATCGCATGTACTTAAACATGTTAAAATGGAGAGTCATACAAACATTGACAGACCCCATTTCTATATCCCTTCCAAGTTGCCATCTTCATTAGAGTGGGGAATAAAAGCAAAACATTAATATAACAACAAAATATTTAATGTTCAGTTTCTTTTTAAATGCAACAACACAAATCTATATAAATATTAAATACAATATCCAATGTATAGTTATAACTGTCATTTTACAACCTGTAACGTTCAATACGGAATATAGACCGCTCGGTCATGTATTGACCGGTCCATACACCATATATGGACCGTTCAGTCTTGTACACTGTATTATTTTCATCATTTTCTCAGCTTTCGACCAATCAAATTAAATGTTAAAGATGTGATATGCAATAATAATAATAATAATTTACCTTCTTCAAATTAGGAAATATTGTTGGTATCATTTTTAATGCATTATCTGTAACATGTATACATCCTGTTAAATTGAGGGATTCCACTTGTGACAATTTAGCTAGATCACCATTGGTCATCATCAAAACAAATACCATGTCTGTTAGCTTTTCTACTCCCGTAAAATCCAGATTGTAACTCCCTGATTTGCTTGTAATCAATGAACCAATTTTCTGAAAGAAAAAACAGATTTGTCTGTTATTAATTCCACTTAATTGTATACTGATTTATTGCATATTGTGGTAAATTGCGTCATTTTTTTTCTAACAGATCCATTTCCTATTAAGCTAATGCTTTTTAAAATCGGTCATTTGCATAGACAAAATCCTGAATTTTGACTAGTTAATTGCATACAAAAAGTCTTAAAAATTATGCAATCTTGGACTAAAACTGTCCGATCATAAAAAGAAATTTGCTATAAATACAAAGTAAAAATTATGACTGTAACAATCTTTTGATATATCAATATTTCTGGTATTTTAAACAGATACTAAGATGTACGGTAGGCTGCTTGCAAATAAATTGTTGACTGAAGGATATTGCAAGCACAGGCTTTACAATGCCCTCAAAAAGTTTTATGGCCGCCATCACAGTATTGTTGATAAGTTTGATGTGTCTGTGTCCAGGATTGCCCTGGATATATTTGACGTCCCATAGTTCCATGTTCCTTTCACACAATTTTGATCCACATGTGGCAGGTGTATCTAGCTAAACAGGAGAATTTTTGAGAATATTTTTTTAAAATATATGGTTTTTTATTAAATAAAGAGGGATTTTACAAAGAGTCCGAATATATTTTGCACCACACTGTACATGTACATGCAAGTCTAACTTAGCTGACCACTAATTTTTAACATGCTTACCTTAACCTGGTCTAATGGATAATAATCTTTATGTTCAAATACATCAGGAGTCTGAAACAATTGGGCTACACCAATATTATTTTCAAGGGATGATTTTGTCGATTTTCCAGACACATTGGATAACGGACGGCTCAACGAGAGAACGTTAACATTTTCAGACTTTGAATTGCCTTCATACTCATCTTTCAGCTTTGAAACATTAGACGCTGAAGTTGCAAACATATTTGCGGGTGGCTTTTCTAGAAATGGCCTGAAATTTAATAAAGAAAATAATTCAGAAATAGATCATAAATATTTATAAGATTCTCAGAGCTTACCATGTATTAACCTTCTTGCTTCCAAACGGACATATGTGTACTCTACCGACAACCCGTCATACAGACACATATGTCCTTTCAATGGACTTGACAACTCTTGATTAAAAGACCAAGAGATACTCACAATCTTTTGAAAAGTAAGCAAAAATGCAAAATGTTGACTTTTGAGATTATAATCTACAATATTAACTAATGATGTCACATGACTACAAGCGCGTCTGACACCATAATCTATTGTTGACATCATATCATTTCGTATTGTGAACTTCAATTTGGCACTGCCAACATTGCATTGAAAATTAATTTGGCAGCAAGAGGGTTTATCTGTAACATTTGTGAAATATTTAATTGGTTTGACATTTTGTAAGATACAATGTAACACTAATATTGAAACCGACATGGTTGAGTGCAAATCATCACCCGAAGATCAGTGTCAGAGCATTTCATTTTGGTTACAAATGTTTAGTTGAAGTAGAAATTGTACTTTTGGAGAAAGGCGATTATGTAAACCTCATGCAATTGGAGAATATCTTCAACAAACAAGAGGCCCATGGGCCTTAACGCTCACCTGAGGAAGAGTACATATCTTATGCAGAGGTTCAATGGCCAATGACATTAATAAAAGAGAATATCAAAATTTTCAGCAGTAATAATATGCAAGTATTTTTGCAAATTAATAATAATAATTATTATATAAGTATGCTATATATAACATATTTAAAGTCTAGCTACAATATATTATTTATAAACAGCTAAAACATCTGTATATTAAAATGTGCATTATTAAAGGCCAATACCTACAATATTCCAATATACATGCCTATACAAAGAGTTTATAGTTTTTGAGATAATTAACCATTTAAGTATTTGTTTGCATCTATGACCTTGACCTTTGAACCTATGACCTTTATTCATATGTCAAAATGATTGTTGTGCAAATGCCTACAATATTCCAATATACATGCCTATACAAAAAGTTTATAGTTTTTGAGATAATTAACCATTTAAGTATTCATTTGCATCTATGACCTTGACCTTTGAACCTATGACCTTCATTCATATATCAAAATGATCAATAGGCCAATACCTACAATATTCTAATATACATGCCTATACAAAAAGTTTATAGTTTTTCAGATAATTAACCATTTAAATATTCGTTCGCAGCTATGACCTTGACCTTTGAACCTATGACCTTTATTCATATATCAAATTGATCGTTAGGCCAATACCTACAATATTCCAATATACATGCATATACAAACAGTTTATAGTTTTTGAGATAATTAACCATTTAAGTATTCGTTCAATTCTATGACCTTGACCTTTGAACCTATGACCTTCATTCATAAATCAAAATAATCATTAGGCCAAAACCTACAATATTCCAATATACATGCCTATACAAAAAGTTTATAGTTTTTGAGATAATTAACCATTTAAATATTCGTTCGCAGCTATGACCTTGACCTTTGAACCTATGACCTTTATTCATATATCAAATTGATAGTTAGGCCAATACCTACAATATTCCAATATACATGCCTATACAAAAAGTTTATAGTTTTTGAGATAATTAACCATTTAAGTATTTGTTTGCATCTATGACCTTGACCTTTGAACCTATGACCTTCATTCATATATCAAAATAATCATTAGGCCAAAACCTACAATATTCCAATATACATGCCTATACAAAAAGTTTATAGTTTTTGAGATAATTAACCATTTAAATATTTGTTCCCAGCTATGACCTTGACCTTTTAACCTATGACCTTTATTCATATATCAAATTGATCGTTAGGCCAATACCTACAATATTCCAATATACATGCCTATACAAAAAGTTTATAGTTTTTGAGATAATTAACCATTTAAGTATTCGTTTGCATCTATGACCTTGACCTTTGAACCTATGACCTTCATTCATATATCAAAATGATTGTTGTGCAAATGCCTACAATATTCCAATATACATGCCTATACAAAAAGTTTATAGTTTTTGAGATAATTAACCATTTAAGTATTCATTTGCATCTATGACCTTGACCTTTGAACCTATGACCTTCATTCATATATCAAAATGATCGATAGGCCAATACCTACAATATTCATGCCTATACAAAAAGTTTATAGTTTTTGAGATAATTAACCATTTAAATATTCGTTTGCAGCTATGACCTTGACCTTTGAACCTATGACCTTCATTCATATATCAAAATGATCGTTAGACCAATACCTACAATATTCCAATATACATGCCTATACAAAAAGTTTATAGTTTTTGAGATAATTAACCATTTAAATATTTGTTCGCGTCTTTTACCTTGACCTTTGAACCCATGACCTTTATTCATACATCAAAATGACCATTGTGCCATTACCTACAATATTCTGATATACATGCCTATTAAAAAAATCATAGTTTTGCAGATAATTAACTATTTTGGTATTCTTGGACATCTGTGACCTTGACCTTTGAGCCCATGACCCTGATCTATGTATCAAAATGATCGTCATGTCAATACCTACAAATAACTGAAAATCCTATGCCACTATCACAAGAAATGTTAAAAAAATAGCATTTTTTATCAAAGGTCAAAAACTGGGACGTGACCTTGACCTTCGACCTTGACATCAATTGGAAGAAAATTGCAAGACAAGATCAACAGTGAAAACTCCATACAATTATCTTCAGCTGTTATGAAGTTATAACAAGAAATGTCTCATTTTAAAAATTACGTAATTTTACGCAAAAAACGCGTAACCTATTTTTCGTCTAATTTTCATAAAAAACACAATTTTTATGTTCCCAGGGATGCTGAATCCAAATATCCAATCAAAATTTGCCTGCACCTTTTGGTTTCAGAGAAGAAGATTTTTTTGTCTTTTTGCTATTTTTAGTAACAGCGGCCATCTTGTTAGGCGTGGCCAAACCCCGAACACAAGTTTGAAAGGCTGTTACCTAGGCATGATAATCACCAAGTTTCATCAAATATGGCCCAGTAGTTTTGGAGGAGAAGATTAAAATGTAAAGTTTACACACGACGCACGACGCACGACGGACGACGGACGGTGATAGATTGCAATAGCTCATCTGAGCCTTTGGCTCAGGTGAGCTAAAAACTGAAGCAACTTCCAGATGTCGAGAGAGAATTCAGAATGGGGACATTTTCCCAGGGTATCAGGTTAATCCGCCCCCGACAAATTCGCCCCCACTTTCATCAAATTCGCCCCCATATTTTGCAAATTCGCCCCCCATTTTTGAAAAAATCATCTTCTTTTATTGAGATTGTAAAAGTAACATAAAATTAATTTTTTATGACCTAGGATATGCCTAATTAACTGCACACAAATTATTTGTAAATATGTATTTTTTATTGCAATGTTTTTTGTCACGCATTCATATCAAAAGTCCTTTGTAAGATTATGGTATAATCATAATAGTGGATACAGTAAAAAAAAAAAACTTAATGTTTACTAAACAATAACATTAGAGTCTTGATAGATTACACAGTTGAGAGAAATTATTAAAAAAACACCCTTTTCAACATACCAGGCCATTCTTGCAAAACAATTTCTCTGTTCCTGGTAACATCAAATTCATTGTTTACTTGAATGCTTCTACTATGTAGGTATTTTAAAAATAAAAATTATTTTGTCAAAAGCAACATATGACTACGTTTAATAATACAATTAAACATAAATGGATTCACTGAAATGTCTCATTTATAAAGTAGCATTATTTTTTATTGAGTTTTTATAAAAAATTAAAACATAAAAAAAATATTTATTATATGGTTATTCATGGTTATTGGAAAACATGGTGGCGATTTTGACAGTGGGGGCAAATTTGAAAGGGGGCGATTTTAACATGGGGGCGAATTTGAAAGGGGGCGATTTTAACATGGGGGCGAATTTGTTGAAAGTGTGAGTGAATTTGAAAGGGGGCGATTTTAACATGGGGGCGAATTTGAAAGGGGGCTTTTTTAACATGGGGGCGAATTTGAAAGGGGGCGATTTTAACATGGGGGCGAATTTGTTGAAAGTGGGGCGAATTTGAAAGGGGGCAAATTTACTGTGGGGCGAATTGACTTGAATTCTTTCCCAGTATTTATAACATATCTGAAGTAAGATTAACATTGCAGTAAGCGCATGTCACAGTTGCTAATATTTTATGTTTGTCAATAAGAGGAGGAAAGGGATACAGCATATGTATACTCACAAATCCTGGTTATTCATATTTAATTTCTTCTTCTTTTGGGCTTTTGCCTTCTTCATTTTGACTGGTTGCTGTGTGCCAAATAATCAACTGGATTAAAACTCTTATTAAAGTACAAGAAAAAAGAAAATATTAATACAAAATGACAAATAAATGGAGTAACGATGTTAAATATGCCCAGGGATTTTTCTAACCTATTTGGGAAAAGGACCTTGGGATGAAATTGGGAAAATGCTCAATAAAAATGTAATTTTGGGAAAATCACAACAACATATTAAAAATTCTAGACCACTAGAATACTGGTAATTGAACAAATTATATCGGTTTCACAGCAAAATAGCACTGTCTCTTTTGTCTCTATATAAATCAACTAGCAAAATGTGGGTTAATATAGAGCGAAATCGTTATCAGAAAGAGATATCCTCCGAATATGATTTTGATGATCTTGTGATTTTTATTTTTTTTTACAAAAAAATTGATAAACGTAGCTAATTGGGAAATTTTTACTACAAAATTGGGAAAAATGTATTTTTTTTGCATTGGGAATGGGTCCCTTTACCGGACCCTGTGGATACCCAGAAAAATCCCTGATGCCCCATTTAAGATTCTTTCACTCACAATGAGGTGGTCAGTTCTGTGATGGTAGAGAAAGCTGGATTGTCATAAGAAAACTACCAACCATTGCCAAGTCGGATTAAAACCTAGTCAGTGAGAGGTGCATTGATCCATTACAACATGCTTTAAACCACTTGGCCACCCAAGGCCAACAAACATATTATCAGCATTTATTACTAAAAAGTTCACTCGATATAGTAAGTCACCTATATAAAAACAACTTGTCCATTTTCCTGTACATTATTAAGACTACACCAACTTATTTCTGTTATCAATGGCCCTTTTATAGGACTTTTATTTTTTTTAATAAAAAGGGTAGTTGACGACAGCATCATTTGGTCTAAATTATATACCATGCAGTGTTACAAAGACCCTTTGCACCATATTTCAGACATCAATAACCTGTATATGTGATTGTATCAAGTAGAAAACGGTCAAAATCTCTACGTCAACATTTTCAGTATTGTGACGTAACAGTTGGAAGAACGACGTCATCATTATACCGCGATCATTGCCGTGAAAACAGGTACCTGTGCGCCTTTTAACAACAACACAGTGCTCAACATGGAGACACAGGGTTTTACGGGACGCGCAATTCTGCGTTTTTTACGCAAAAAAATTATGTTGGACGCAAACAAAATTATCATATGCGTCCAGAAGGACGCAAAAAATCTGGAAACCAACTTGAATTAAATTGGAAAACGTGTTTTAAATTTCTGTTAATATGGAAAAGGATTTTTCAAAAACCCTCTGAATGTTGGAATTCCCCGCATACTAAAAATACATTGTGTGTAAAAATAGCACTCGTAAATTTCCTGCAAAGTTTTGATTGGCCCGCTCGCTTTGGATCGGTTAAACACCTTGACATCAGTAGCTTGCATGAACTGTCATAATGGCTAAACGGCAAA